>OY744502.1:253888-651146 GCA_963556185.1 Pseudopediastrum boryanum | reverse complement strand
CCCCCCCTTCATCTCACCTCACATGGTTTTAGGTCCCTCTGTGCCTCTTCATCTCCCAGCCACACGATTGACTCCAGCACCACATCCTAAGACCCCCCTCCATCTCCTTATAAGCCTTTACACCTTCCGCCCCATGTAATATACCTCGCAGCCATGACCGCTGGGACAAGCATCCTTCTACCCTGGCCTCCGGCAAAGCCAGAAACCCTCCCTCCCTCCTGCACACGTTTGTACAGGGCCCTCCGTTCACCTCAGAAGTTTTTCGTCCCCTCACTGATGCTTCATCACCCAGCCAGCCCCTTGGCTTCCACCACCCCCAGCGCTGCTTCTAGAAGCCTATACACCTCCTGCCCCATGTAATAAACATCTCAGCTATCCTTACCCTGCCCTTTGGAAATGCCAGGACCCCCCCCCCCCCGCCCATCACCTGCTTCCAGCAACCCCCTTCCATCCCCTTTGCCTCCCATCCCCCGTTGCCTCCCATCCCCCGTTGCCTCCCATCCCCCCTTTGGACCCCCCCCCTGGCCATGCATATCATCAAGTTGAAATTGCTCCTCTTCATCTCACCTCACATGGTTTTAGGTCCCTCAGTGGCTCATCATCTCCCAGCCACACCTCGAACTCAAGCACCACATCCTTTGCAGCTTTACGACTGCGCCGCCCCCTACGTCTAGGCAGGGCCTCCACCTCATCTGCGAGAGAAGACAGAAGCACATGATGCATGCCTGCCATTAGGGTTTAGCATGAGGGTTTAGCGAGTCAGGTTCCCAGGGTTTACAAAACTGTGCTTTCCCTATGTCTAGAAATGGTACACACCTCATCTGCTAGAGAGAACAGCACGTGAGGACGGCCTATACCCTTATGATTGAGCATGGTGGTTTAGGGTTAGAATGTAGGGTCTTGAGGGTTTACCAGCTACGCTTGCTCCTATGCCCAGGAGGGGTTCCCCCCTCTCTCTGCAGGAGACACCAGTTTACAGAGTTGTGCTTTCCCCTACATCTAGCAGGAGAGAGCAGCACATGTGGAGGCTATAGCACGAGGGTTTAAGATAAGCGTTTAGGGTTTGGATGTAGGGTTTAATGGGTTTGTGCCTGCACCTGCCCCTCTGTGTAAGAAGGCTACCCCCCTCATATACAAAAAACACAAGTCCATGATATAACAACGTGACAAAAGCATATAGAGACTGCTTTGGACCCCATTTCACACAGTTTTTATGTAACTGTGTCCTCCTGCTTTCATGACCCTCAGGACTCCTCCTCGTCCCCATCTCCTCATCCCCCCCCCCCTCTCAAGGCCCCCAGCCAAGAGTTGGCCCCCTTCCTTCCCCGCAACCCCGTAAGCCCCTTCCGCAAAGCTCCCCCCACAGGCACCCCCCCCCATTCCCACCCCCAAAAGATCTTGATCCCCCCAACAGAGCCCCCTCCACTCTTTCCCTCCGCCCTTCTTCCCCCAATGACGCGCTAGATCCCACCACCCTACCTGCTGCTTCAGACTCCATCTCTGTCTCCCCCTCCTCCATGGTGGTCTCCTCCTGTGTCCCCTCATCTCCCATTCCCTAATCACTGAGACTCCCCTCCCCCCATCATCCCCCCCCCCTCAAGCCCCCCAGCCAAAAGTGGAACCTTTTCCTCCTCCCCTCCCAACAACTCCATATGACCCCCCCCCCCAACGACCCCAGACCCCCCCAAAAGAACAACTCCATAGACCCCCCCCCCCAACCACCCTACCTGCTGCTTCAGACTCCATCTCTGTCTCCCCCTCCTCCATGGTGGTCTCCTCCTGTGTCCCCTCATCTTCCATTCCTCGATCATCATCATTATCATCAGAGCTACTGCTACTATCATCATAACCCCTATGATGATTATGGATCAGCCCTTTGACTTTACGCTTGAAGCTTGATCTGAATCCATGATGGGGTTCAGGTGGGTCTCCCTGTAAGGAGCAATACAACACAACAAGTGTTAACTAACTTTACAGTTCCTGAAATGTCATATAATGGATATACCGAAGCATCGAGCTCTTGATGTTGGTGTTATTCACTCGATCTGATCCCTTGATGCTGTTCAGGTGAATCTCCCTGTAAGGTGCAACGCAATATGAGATTTTATGTATCTACCCTGCCTGGCCTCTTGTCAACGGTGCAGTACTGCGAGCAAAAAGGGAGCCCAGCCCCAGACGGCTTGCTGGATGCAACATGAGATATTAATACAGAAAACATTGAGATACCATATCATACGAGATAACAAAAGCGTCCTGTTTGTGGTGTTACCTCGCTGTCACATTTATCTGACAGCTTCAATTGCGGGGCATATGGCACCTTTGCTCTGGCATATTTGTGGGATCCAATGTTCTAAGCAGCAAAATGGTATGAGATTCCTTAAACATACATTTAACATAGGACATAGCCCTGTCATTCAGGCAGGGATGCAGCAGAGAGGTGAAAAAATAATCTCTAGGCCTTCCGTATGCAGCCGGATATATAACCAACCTCTTAGGATAAGCCCCTGCTATTCATCACAACCCAAACTTGTCATCCAAGTCTTGTATCTGGCAGGACTGCTCAAGACATCTCAGAGTGTACGGAAGGAATTGGACGCAGTAGACTGTGATTGGGAAAAGCAGCTTTCCCCCAGACTTACTTTACCACCTGACATTCGCGAGGCCCTCATTTGCTGCTGCTGCTGCTGCTTGAGATTGTCACAATATTCCCGCCTTACTGTAATGCTTCAGCTCCTTCAAGCTCCATAATAACATTGCCCAAGGTAGCAGCTGTAGTGACGCCAAAGCCATTCTTACATCAAGTGCATGGGATTACCCGTTCCGGCCTGTTAGCCATCATCAGCTCCCCCGCCTTACCTTACCACCTGACATCTGCGATGCCCTCATTTGCTGCTGCTGCTGTTGAAGGTTGTCCCGATATTCCCTCCTTATGTAATGCTTCAGCCCCTTCAAGCCCCTGATGTTACTACTGCTGCTACTGTTGCTGCTGATACCAGTCAAACCAATGGTCAAACCTTCGGTCAAACCCAAGCTGAAGTTGTTGATGGATAGTTTGACCAGGGCGGTACAAGGCTCCTGATACAGGTGTGCTCCGGCTACATGGGTGGTTGCAGGCAGTACATGACCCTGGGCTCCTGGAAGGAAAGATAGAACCCTGGGCGGGAGACCTGCATTAAACCACAGGCAGCAAGGAGTGCACACAATGATGATTATTCCAAATCTGGACGAACCATATGTAGCAGGTGGCAGCCTAGGAAAGTGCCTGTCTCTGGTGCAACAGAGCGTAAGGAGTTGATCAGAGTGCAGGGAAAAACTGAACCGTTCAGCTGCTGTCCTTGTACTGCCCCTCACCGCTGCTGCTACTGCTGCTGGTGCTGAGAAATCCTCTCGCTGCTGCTGCTGCTGCTGGTGGTGATGGTGCTGGTGCTGGTCATTTTCTCTTCTGCCACTCACTGTTCTTCCTTCTCTCGCTGCTGCTGCTCTTGCTGCTGCTTGTGCTGGTGGTGGTCGTCTCATATGCTAGTCACTGCTTCTCCCCCTCCTCCTGCTGCTGGTTCTGTTGGTTGTGATTTCTCTTCTGCCACTCACTGTTCTCCCCTCCTCCTCCTGCTGCTGCTGCTGCTGCTGTTGCTGCTGCTGGTGGTGCTAATCCCTTTTCTGCCATTCACTGCTTCTCCGCTCCTCCTCCTGCTGCCGCTGGTGCTAATAGTGGTGGTAACTTCTCTTATGCCACTCACTGTTTCTCCCCTCCTGCTGCTGCTGCTTCTGAGCCAAATTCTGCTTCAGTCCAACGCCTGCAACGGACTGCCACTGAGGGTGCACCTGCTCTTCCACAGTACCTCCTGCGACCACTACCGCTGCTCCTTCTGCTGCTGCTGCTGCTTTTGCTGCTGCTGCTGCTCCTCATGCTGCTGCTGCTGCTGCTGTGAAATGCTGCTGCTGCTGCTGGTGCTGCTGGTGCTGGTGGCGGTACTTCTTCTTCTGCCAGTCACTGGTTTACCCTCCTCCTCCCGCTGCTGCTGTACTAACTGCTGCTGCTGCGCTAGATGCTGCCAATAGCTCTTAGTTGAAGCCACTACCTACTACTGCTGCTGCTGATTTCCTTCCCCTTATTCAGTAGTAGCCCTTAAAGGAAGAGAACCACCCACCTGAGTTATGCCAGGGTTCATGTTTGACCCACCACACCAGCAGCTGTAGCTCTCCTGTGCTCCTCACATGTCTGCTGCGGGACAACTTGCTGCGGATCCTTAGAGCGCTACTGCCACCACCACTACTGCTCCTCCAGCTACTGCCCGCGAGGCTGGGCCCCCCTAAACCCCCTTGAGACCTCCTGAGGGCACCTAGGGCTTTGCCTCGGAGCTTCTCAGCGATGGAACTGGCAGGTAGGAGGTTTAGGGTGGCTTCTTGGGGTTCTGTGGGGCCTGGGGGTAGGGTATCAGGGTTCGGAGGTGGGGCATAGGTTTCCAAGGGGAGGTAGGTGACACGTAACAGACGATCTGCGAGGGTGCCTTGAGACCAGACCTCGAATTTGACCACATGGTCGCTGCTGTCGAGGGATGTGGCGTCGAATACAAGCTCTTCGTTCCAGTAGGGGCTGAAGGTATCTTCGATGTGTCGTGTGCGGTGGTGCTGGAAGCCAAGGGATGCTAAGCAGTATGCATCGTAGGGTCCAGGCTGCCCTTGGGGACCTTGGAGCTTGTCAATACCGCGGACCTGCATGTGAGAAAGAACATGCGTAGGGTGCACAACGAGAAGCATACATTGCATTTTGCTGATCTTGCCATCACATGCATGACGCATTTGCTGCTTCTGGGCTGTCTCTACGCAGGGCGGTAGGCAGATGTGCCGTACCTTGATGTGGAGCTCCATGCCGCTCTTTCGCCTCATTCACAAGCTCCAGGACAACCATTAGACATTCTCAATGAGGGCTCAGTGCAGCACTGGCACATATTCCCGAAGCTCTTGGCAGGGGATTGGGCACTGAAAGGTGCTACTGAACAACTGCGGACCAAGGTGCTGGCCTCAGGAACTCTGCCACACTACAGTAGGGTGTTTCTTGAGCATTTTTTTAAGAAAGCATGCATGCAAAGGGCTCGGTTGGGTTGGGCCTTTAGTGCAATGCCATGGATGCGTTGGGACACAGCTCTACAGCTGCTGGAGGCATTCGCAAAGCAGAACACCTCACATAAAGACGCATATAACCTATGCAATCGAAGTGCACCACAAGTGGACGTGCATTTGGTCGGCATCCTGACATCATGTGCAGTACCGGCCCTGACTGGAGGTTGAATCCGCATGTGTCACCCCGCCTGCCCTGGCTCACTTGCCTGACTGACTCATGGTAGAATGGAACGCTTTTCATCACGATTGGCGCCCGAACTGCCCGCTCAGCATTTAGCCAAAGTGCAAGGGCTTCCCCGTGGCTGTCTCCGGCATAGTTCTTCCCATGCCCTTGTTCCACGGTCATCACTAGGCCCGACCAGTTGAGTCCCTTGGCACACCATGCATTGCATAACACACTACTCCAATCACCACATGCTGTAACCCTCCCCTCACTTCCATTCTGATCAGAGGTGTCACCACAAGTAAGTAGGACAAGGTGTATGTGCACTCTTACGTCTGGTAGGAGAAAACCCGGAGCCAGCAGGAGGCTCATGGGGTACCAACAAAACCGAGTGACCCTGCGGCAGAAAACGTATGTCAGGCCAGCCAAGCTGCACTTGCCAGCACCAGCCAGCTGACCCAGTCAACAGCGAGCCAAACCCTCGACACCATGCTGAGAACAAACAAACAAACAAAAAAAAATTTAAGGTGCGGAACAATCAGGAAGTTACTCTGGTCCTCCATGAACAAGTTACAACCACTTATCTTATTTTGTATTGTGCCATAGCAAAATGGGCCATTGGCACACAACATGCAAGACAATAGGGTACCAACTGGGGCTTTGAAAACCCTTCCCAGGCACAAGCCTAGCGGACCAGTTTCGATCCATGGAAGTCACATCAATATATGTACCAAAACCAACTATGGTGGCCTTAATGGATAGCAATAGCTATGATGCATACCCTAATCATGCAGGGGCAATATGGCCCAAAGGCATCGCCACCAGTCAGCAACCATGACATGAAGACAGAATGCTGATCAGCAGCAGCCACTGTAACGCAAATGCCCCACAGAGAATGGTGTTCAATTCAATCAATCATCAAATCAATACTGGAACAGGGAATGCGCTGATCTGTGTGTCCCTGCTCCCGAGCACCTCCCACCACAATCACCGTTCCCTGCCTGCTGCTCCATATACAAAGTACAGTCTACCGTATCTGCCCTTACACAGGACGAGATACCACAACATGGCTGAAACAGAAAATCTGAACGCAGTGGGACAGCAGCAGCGTCATTTTACGATGTTCCACTTGGAGGCATGCAGGCAAGCACCTTCAACCCCCGCATTCCTGTAATCCCCAAAATTAGAATGGAACAGGACATTGGCATTGTTATCATGTCCCTTTTGGAGGCATGCAGGCAAGCACCTTCAACTCCCGCACTACTGTAAACCCCAAAATCTGAATGGAATAGTACAGTGTCCATTATGTCCCTTTTGGAGGCAAGCAGGCAAGCACCTTCAAGCCCCACAATATTGTGATCCCCAAATTCAGAATGGATGGTTATCATGTTCCTTCTGGATGCATACAGGCAAGCACCGTCAACCCCCACCATATAGTGAACCCCAATACTTGAATGGAATGGTACAGTGTCATTGTTATCATGTCCCTTTTGGAGGCATGCAGGCAAGCACCTTTCCACCCCCAGCCACTGCCTGCTGCTCCACACACACAGTATAGCTCTCTGACCCCATGGGATAGAAAGGTCCATACATGATAGCCATGTCATCCCCTGACCCAGATACAGCTGCAGCATCAGCTTTCCTGCACCTCTCCCCCACCTTGGAACACACAGCAGCACAGATACCATACCTAGGCCCACGCTTGGCCTCATCTGAATTGCTCCCTCCTCGCCCTCCTGCTGGTTTGCTAGCTACCTTGCTTGCCCATTTCGGGTGTGCCACACAGGCTTGTTGCAGCTGCTGTGATCCCCCCACAGCACCGCATGCTGTGCTGATGCTGCAAGCGACCCCAGGCACATGCACTTTGCCATCTGCTTGGCTGGTGCTTGTCAAGATGCAGAAGCTGCCTGTGTTGTGGAACACCTTGTCAGTATCACACATCCCCAAGCCGCTGGTGGGGGCGTTATCACCGGGCTGTTGCTGCAGCCCCTGCATGCACTCAGCATCAGTCGAGCAAGCATGCGTGCACATGGACTGCTGGCTGTTGTCGCTGTCTTCGTTAATAAGGCCAACGTTTTCACATAAGGCTTTTTGGCCTTGTGGACCTGTGCATGCACCTGGCTGTGCCACCCATCTGCCAAGCATCATGGCGCAGACATCCCCTTGAGAGCTTGCTTTCATGCATTGCTGCACTGGGGCTCTGTTGTACTTCTGCAACTCTCCTGCATACAGCAAGCTCATGGCCACAGCACTTCCTGAGACATCTCCTACCAAGCAGTAGTAACCTCCTGGACAGCTGCGTGCCTGTGCCAAGGGCGAGCCTGTGGGGCCTTGGGAGGTGCACCAGCAGCGATCGCCTCTCTCAGGTCTGCATGGGGAGCTGCTGCAGGAGGGTACCACAGCATCATTTGCTGAGCCTGAGCTTGGCGCTTGCTTGGCAGCCCAGCAGGATTGACCCTGAGGGCAGTCGCTGTCTGCAGCACAGTAAGCGCAGATGCCTGAGGCGCTGGAGAAGCTGTAGGCATCTTCCATGGTGCTGCTCATGTGGATGCACAGGTTGCTGTCGCAGTCTGCATGGCGCTTGCAGGTAGAGCCTCCTTTCAGTAGGGGCTTGGGGACTGCTTGGCTGCGGGGTGGTTGGGTTTTGAGCTTGGCTTTGAGGGGAGGTGATGGGCTGGGACGAGGCTTGGAAGTGGTTGCATCTGCAGTGGATGGAGGTAATGTTTGTTAGTGACGACCAAGGGAAGGGCGAAGCACATCTCATCTGATTTCCTGTCCTTATGGGCCCGAGTAGCTGTCAGGATCATGGACAACATAAACGATCAGAGCAGACACGAGAGCATGCCCAATGAGCTAGGCATTCACAATTATATAAGAGTACATCGAGCTGACTGCTAGAGCTGCTTAGCCACAAAATATCAAAGCTGTGCACTTGAGCCCTCCCCAGTCAGAGGGCACACCGGCACAGCCTGTTGGTACTCGCCTGCAAAGAGTCTGAACGCAGTTGAGGTGTGGCACAACGCCAGTGTAACCGTCAGCATCGATAGCATCAGGTAAGCCCGCTTCACATCTGTGTTTTTGCGGAGATGCATTTCCCTCCCTCTTGGCGCGCGCGACTAACTCCGGTAACTACGATTCTACCCAGGGAAACTCAGGCCCAACGAGAACGATATATATCATACAATAGCCTGACGCTAGAAATGCTACATACGGGCATGTTAGTCCTGCAGGGAATATTAAAAAGGCTCGACGGGAGCTGCATGCCGGGTTAACGGAAGCTGCTTTTCGATGAATCCGGGACGGCCCTTCTGCAAAGAGACTAGTAAAACTCACACTACTTTCATGGCAAACGAGTTCCTCTAGGAGAATTGACAGTGAGTGCAGATCTTTCTCAGAGCGTCCCGAAAGACTGGCAGTGTAACCAGCTGAGCAGCAGCAGGTCAGGGCACGGGTCCGACACCAACCTTGCCCCTTTCCCTCACATAAATACCGCCGCGTCCACAAGCAAGCAATATTGTCGATAGGTGCTTTATACTTCCATGCCTTCACATATCGTACTCTTGATTGATTTCAGCACCGCGTGTCCCGTCACCCCATACCACCACATCCACATGTAGTTCACCCTTCTGAATGCCCCAAATCCATGATACTAGAGCAGCCACACCATAGGATCAGAACATACCCCATTGCCGCGTCCCCAGCACACAATGTTGTCCATTATGTGCTTCGAATTCCCAGCCTCCACATAGTGTACTCTTGCTTTATAACAAACAAACAAAAACATATCAGCAGTTCAGCACTGTCTGTCCAGTCACCCATACGACCACATCCACATGTCCAACCTTTGCCAAATTCATAAGAACATGACATATCCCAATGCCGCGTCCTTAAGCAAAGAATACTGTCCAATATCTGCACCTTAAATTTTTGTTTGTTTGTTTGTTTAATGACCCCATGCGACTGGGCCACATCCATGAGTGCAACCTTTGCCAAACCCTTGATATTAGTAAGATAGGAGCTACTTATGCAGGCGTTCTGCTGTCCTCCATATGGCCAGCCAAATGACCAGCGAGTAGGCAGACCCTTGACATTAGCACGACGACCACACCACAGACTTCAGACATATCCCCATGTATTGGCCAACCCGATGGTCAAAAATCCTGGCCGGGAGGATTCCATGCACCTAAACATGCATGCGCAGTCCAACTCAGCATCACTGGCCCCACCACCCTCTCCTTCATCCTTGCCGACTGCAGTTCAGTGTACATTTCTCTGGAACTTTTTGATAACTGTCATTTTGACGCTGGCTTCTGCCACCACTGCACACCAACTGTCGCCCCTCATCTGTCCATCAGAAAGCAAAACATAAGATACCACTCCAGCGACATTGATAAGCCCACTCCAGCGTGTGCTAAGCCCACTCCACCCTTATGCACGGCTGCACATGACACATGACATGCCACACCAGTGGTCACTTGATAGCCACTTTCTGGTACCAACATGACAGATGATGTGACTGCCAATTCTGGAGAAGCCTTGCAAGACTCATCCAGGATTGGGAGTCACCTCATCTGTCAGATACTAAACATGCGGCCATTCTGTTGCAGATGTTGCAGGCACCATTGCATAAACAAACAAACAAACAAAAATTGAAGGTACCAGGTGATGGCATGTAACCATCCTGAACCGTACATATGCCCATGCACACACTCTCAACACACTAACAAACTGGTTGGAGTCATGTGGCGGGTGCTGCACCGCCCAAAGGCTGTGCAATGATCTATGTCATATATGGCCATGCACCTCCAGGTCAGTCTCTTTTCCAGGCCATACATTTATGACTGCTTCAGACGCTCTCACATATCACAGACAGACACATGGCATGACACGTGACATGTGTTTGTCCCTCACATGTGAAAGCATCTGAGGAACCTGAGGCTCCTGATAAACAAAGCACTTATCATGGCACGGCACATGCTTCCTTCACCAATACCCCCCAGCACAGCAGCTGGGCCCCAACAAACTCTACCCTAAACTCCTCTCCTTGTGGCAACCAATCCCCATGCTGAACTGCTCCCCCCCATCCCATGAGCGCTATCCACAGTGTCCATAGGACTGACCAGTAACCGACTTCTAGCCACCTCGCCTCAATATAACTTCTCCTTTAAAATGACCATGAAACTGGTTGGAGTCATGCTTGGGTGCTGCACGGCCCAGAGGTCTGTGCGGTGGTCTCTTTTAACAATGTCCATGCCTTGCAACATAGAGGACCAAACCTAGTAATGCTCCGTCATCATATCGATCCATCGTTTGCACTTCCACACATGCGCCACTGACACGCTTACTTATAATCCATGCTTGATAAATCAATTTGTGAAGGGAAATGCTGACGTAAGACGTCCCTACTTAGTCCGTAAACCAAACCCCATAATGCGTCTGCAATGTTCTGATAAGGCCCCGTTGTAATACCAGCCCTGAATAACATCCTGTTACCCACCCCAACCTTGTCTGCAGCATCCATGTATTGCACAACCACACAGGAGCCACGGACATCCCTACTAGACAAGTCCATAACATATCGTTAAGGTTTGATAAGCCCTTGTTGCATTGCCAGCCCTGCATAAATTTGCCGCCTCCGCCTGACTAGGAACTCCCTACCATGACTAGATGTTAAGAGGGACCACTGCACAGGCCTCCGGGCCATGCAGCACCCGAGCATGACTCTTAACATAATACATTACATTTCATGACATGCTATAGTAAAAAGTGCCACGGGCCCCACCTAAAGCTGTCACAATGATGTAAGCTGTGGCGCTTGTGCGGGCTGACCTAGTACTCCACCAGAATATCAGGTCAACAAGCACAAGCAGAACATGAGTTAAATCATTGCAGAGCCCTCGGACTGTGCAGCACTCCAACGTAGAACCTGTCTTTGGAGTTCCAAAGACTAAATCCCCCCTATACTCTAACACATACACCCCTGCAATCCCCTCCTGGTCTCAAGGTTGGTTTGTTCCACCCCCCAGCTTACACCTGCAGGTGCATTGCACTGTGGGCTTCATACACCCTGACCAGGAACCCCAACTGACAAGCATGAGACAAGCAAGGTCCAGAAACCTCCAATGCCTGAGCCCTTATGCTTGCCATGCTGGGGATATGGGACCCAGAGATGCCCCTCCCCATCCCCACCCCACCGCCCAAGACCCTAAACCCTACCCACCCTCCCACCCCAAACCCTGTGGGCACTGGCTGAGGTTAGCAGCACATAGAACCACCAGCAGCAGCTCCAATATCTGCATAAGAGTAAGCCATAAGCACATCATTGGGCTCCTGCTCTTGGTGATCATCTCCAGCAGCTGCTGTAAGCAATGCAAAGATGCTGCATTACTTGCCATTGCTGCTGCTGGTGCGTCTGCTACTGCTTTCCCTCAGCCAGCCACCCACACCAGGCACGTGCTTGAGACCTCACTGCATCACCACATGACTCATCTTGACCCCACCCCCTTCCTTGCTTTTATTGCTACAAAGAGGTAGCTGCTGCAAAGGGGTGGAGTCATGTGCTACATAGTGTCCACATCTAGCTGCTGCTGCTGCTTCGATTGCTTTTCAAGCAGCCACTCGGTAGCAGCAGCAGCTGCTGTTAACACTGCTGCTACTGCTGCAGCTGTGGCAGTATTTGAGTGCTGCTGCTGCTGCAGCAGCTGATGCTGCATTGTGAGGTCTCCTAGCAAGTGCCTTTACCGTCCTCATCCGCCCCCACCACAACGAGCCACTGCAAGAACAAACAACAGCAGCAGCAGCATCGTAAAAGAGCAGCAAGAGCGAATAGCCATCAACACCGACAGCGGGTTTCTTCTGCAAGCAAGCACATCCATAGCATGCAGCCAGAGGTCCGGCCAAGGACAAAATGCAATGCATGGCTCAGGCATGGCTCATCATTTTCAGGCACAAGACAGCTCCTGGTGGTGCGAACTGCTGCTACAACACAATATTTCGACGATATGCCAGGGCCACAATGAGGAAATGTGCCACGGCCACTCCTGCTGCTACCAGTACCATACAGTGTGTGTGTGCTCAGCCCTGTTCAACCTCCCATAGGACCCCCACTGCTGCAGCTGCCCCAGGTGGAAGCACTGGGCATTCAAACTGCTGCTGCTGCTGCTAGCCTGCTTCTGGCTCTATTCTCATGCTCCTGCTGGCCCTGCTAGTGCTGATGATGGTTGTAACACTAGGCATTACTGCTGCTGCTGCTGGCTCTAATCTCATGCTGCTGCGGGTGCTGCCACTTCTGGTCCTACTACTGCCGATGATGCTCACACCATTTACTGCTGCTGCTGGTGGCCCAAACTCCATTTCTCTGAAGCTTGGCAATCCGGACTGCTGCCAACTTCCTACTGGCTCTCTTGCCCGGCTCCTGCAGGTGCTGCAGCTGCTAATCCTGCTACTGCTAACGATTGCAGCACTCCTTTCCAGTTTCATCTCTTGCTTCATCATTCATGTTATATAAATCAACCAAGATGCTCAAACTGTTCTTGCTGCTGCTGTCCCAAGCTCCACCTGTCTTACCCTTACGTCTAAATGCTGCCTGCATTTTTACTGCTGCTGCTGGTGCTGGCCTGCTGCTAGCACTGCTACTGCTACAACCTCAGCTGCTGTTCCTGGTGCTGTTACCCCTGCTCCTATTGCTCCAATATCTAGTGGTGTGTCTGCTACATGCTGACCTTTCCTGCTGCTGCTTGTGCTGGCCCTGCCGCCGCTGCTGCTGCTGCTGTCAGTCCTAGTAACCCCTTCCTCCTGAGCAACTCTTCGTAGCTTCCATCCCTGGATTCTGCATGGCTTTTTCATGCCTGTGCTGGCACTGCTGCTGCCATTGCCACCAGCATGCCTCACTCCTGCAGGGCAGCAAGCACCTCATGGCCGCTGCTGTCTCTGCTGTCCCTGTTCCTGCTGCCCTCTGCTGCTGCTGCTTTCCTCTGCTTCTAGGTCCTTCCCTTGCAACTACGCTCCCCTGCAACATCCCAGCAGAGGTGACACCCGGTGACTCCCAGTGACTCACCATGTGATGCATCTCCCAGGTCACCCACCCCCCTAATCCGGGGCCCTCCTCCACCACCCCCTCCACCCCCGCCCCCTGGTTTCCCAGGCCCTCCTCCTCCTGTCCGCCTGTTAGGCCCTGAACCACTGCCACTGCGGGGGGGTTGAGCTGTGGGGTCTATGATGGCTCGGAAGCTGCACAGGCAGGGTTTAGCAGGAGGGAGGGAAGGGTTCAGGTCTAGGTCACCATGGGGATGTAGCTTATCAAAAGCAGAGGAAGCTTGTTAAAGGACATGCGAGTCAGAAGTTTTAGCGCTAGTGCTGGTTCTGGTTCTGCTTTTCTCAGTATCGTCTGCTGTTTCGTTGCTGCAAGATGAACCATTATTTGCTAAAGATGGCTCTATAATAAACTATCTGTAGAGGAACACATCTGTGGCAGCACGCTGGTACAAAAGTCACCATGAGGGTGGGTGCTTATCTTGCTCCTGCACATTTACTGGAGCCAGAGAAGGGCTAAGCAGCTGAATTTCATGGCTAAGATTTAAACTGCTTCCGACATCAGAGGTACTCACTAGTCATCCTGTGGAGAACCTATAGGGCTACATGGTGCAGTATGCGACTGGACATAGTGCACTGCAAGATTGATTGCTGCGCCAGAAGACGAGCCAGCGAACTAAGCTCCGCTTACAAGCGTGAAGCCCGAGGCAGTGCATCCTTAATGCTGCAGCTGCCGATGGAGCCCTGAGTGGTCTAAATTCATCGATCTAGATGCATGCATGGCGAGCGTGTCCTAAGGCCGATGATATGCGCAGAGGTCGTTGCTTGGGCAAACGACGCCCCAACTACTTACAAGAAGATGATGAAGTTGATGACGCCCCAAAACAGGTCCACGATGGCGCTCAAACTCCATTCTTGTTTCTCAACAACCGCCCCTGCGAGGAAATCTCAGAGCGCCTCAGCAAAGGGTGACAGTTCTAAGCTCGGGGGATGTCACCGGGTGCTCACGTACCGTTCCGGATGTAAACCATCCGACCCTTAGCAGGGCAACCCGGCAAGCCGGGAGCGCAGTTTTCAATGTGACACAGGAGCTTTCCAATCGCTTTCGGCAACTGCTTGTTGATAAAGCCTTTCCTAGCACATGCAAGCTTCAGGTATGGACAATGACATCTCTAGAGCGAACAAACCCCCCAATCCAAGCACAGTTACGCGGAGGCAGTCTTCATAAGCGCTGGACAGTCGCAGCCCAAGGAGGGACACCTCAGTCAGTTCGCGGAAGCGGGTTCAAGCTAGGGCTTCAATCTGGTGTGTCAAGTGCCTGGCCCCCGGCCTTGTCATTCCTCTTTAGAGCGGTACAGGGGCACGCCAAGGTCCTTCCAACCTGATTCGGGTAGCATCCACTCGTGGTACGAGCCGGTGGTGGATTCACATTGAGAGAATGTCCGCATCTCGCTAGGTTGCTGGACACAATCGCCCCCTTGCGGCGGAAGAATGGACCCGCAGGAGCAGGCCGATCTGCTAGATGACGGGAGGTACATCGATACAGAATTTAGCTTGATTCAACGCACCTTCTGCTAATGACGAGATTGATTTGACTGGGTAATGCCTATGCTCGCAGTGACGAGGTGATCTTATCTGAGGGCGATGCAGCAAGCGAAGATTTCGTTGAGGATGGGGAAGAAGAGGTAGGGCATGGTCGGCAATGAGGCTATGGGTAGAAGCCCGAGAGCCGGCTAAGTCTGGGGCTTTTCACACTGCAGGACTACGATGTCGCGATCCTAGAAGAAGCACACAGGGAACATGCGGCTGCCCAACAGCAGCTCGCCTCAGCTTCTGGTAAGTTAACTGCATCTCTTACATGCAGTATATACTCTAATACAAAGTTGTCTGCTCACGGTGGCATTCCTTAACTTAGCCGGTGCTAGGTAACGGAAATGTCGGTAGCAGCCCATGGTCACTACAGCAGAACCCATCTCCTTGGCACGCACACTAGCTCATCGATTTCTCACAATACTTAACGCCGACCTCGAAACCTAACTCTACACACTCTGATTTGGGACCTCTGCGGTTGCCCCTTACTGTAGGGTCAGCAGCACCTGCAATGCAACAGCAGCAGGAAGAGCAAGAAGCACCAGCACCAGCACCAGCAGCCGCAGCAGCAGCAGAGGAGGCAGCTGCTACCCCTGCAACTGCCGAGGAGCAGCAGCTAGCAGACCCAGCAGCAGTAGGAGCAGCAGCAGAGCCCGTAGCAGCACCAGCAGCAGCAGCAGAAGAAGCTGCAGCTAAACCCGCCGCCCCTGCTGGCGGTTTAGGTGCCCTCCCACCCCGAGGTTTAGGGGGTCTAGGGCTTAAGCCCCCCAGCAAGCCCCCCAGCCCCACCCCACCAGAACCTGCTGCTGCTGCTACTCCCTCATCCAGCGGCAGTAGCAGTACCCCCCCTAGGGGTTTTGGTGGTGGCTTGGGTTTAGGTGGAGCCAAGGGCTTGGGTTTAGGTGGTTCCCTACCCCCTAGACCTGGTAAAACCACCCCACCCTCAAGCACTAGCCCTACACCACCAGCAGCAGCACCAGCAGAGGCAGCAACAGCTAGTAGTAGCACCCCCGCACCACCCCCACCACCAGCACCGGTAGCAGCAGCAGCAGCAGCAGCTCCAAAGGGCGGTTTAGGAGCCCTGCCCCCTAAGCCTGCTGGTGGTCTCGGTAGCTTGCCCCCTCGCACAGCAGCCAAACCCCCACCCCCCCCACCAGCAGCAGCAGCAACTGCTACCCCCAGCAATACCCCAGCCGCCACCCCTACCCCACCTGCTACAGCCCCTTCTGCCGCCCCTGTAGCGAGTAGCACTACAGCCGGCCCACCAGGCCCGACCCTGCAGCCCCGCCTGGGCCTCCCGCCCCGAATGGGCGTGGTGCCCGCCCGGGCGCCCGGCGGTGGAGGAGCAGTGGTCGCAGGCGGTCTCGGCGCCGGTGGGATCTTTGCTCCATCTGCTGCTGCTGCTGGTGGTGGTGGTGGTGTGGTGGGTGTAGTGGATCCGGACGAGGCAAAGAAGCTGCAGAAAGTGCGACAGAAGTTGCAGAACTTACGTGTGGGGCTGCTGCGGGCGGCGGGGCGGCTGGGTTTGCCTAGTCAGCATGAGGCCGTGAGTCAGTATATTACCGTGTTAGATAAACTTGAGAAGATGCAGCAGCCGATGGCGAAACGGCGGGTTGATGTGGATAGGCTAGCGTACCAAACCGCGCAGGAGTTGAACAGTCGCGAGGCGCCGGATACGAAGGTTGGGGTTAAAGTGAAGCTTTTAGTGATTGGGATGAGCGGGGTGGGGAAGAGTCAGCTGATTAATTCGCTGTTGGATAAGCCTGCGATGGGGACGAATGCCTTCCGGCCGGCGACGAAGGGGATTAAGGTGGTGAAGGGGACTGTGAAGGGGATAGAGATGGTGTTGATAGATACCCCGGGGTTGCAGGCCAGCAGTGACAAGCAGTTGGAGAATCTGGCGCTGCTGAGGAAGATCAAGGCGGCACATAAGAAGTATAAGCCTAATTTCTTGGTGTATGTGGATAGGTGAGGAGGGGTGTTGCTTGGGGGGAGGGGGGGTAGGGGCTGTGCGGGCGTGGGAGGGGCAGTCGGGGGATGAGGGCAGGGTGCCTTGCACAAGGGCAGGGGTGCTAATGGGGATAAGCAAGGGGAATATAAGAAGTATAAGCCTAACTTCTTGGTGTATGTGGATAGGTGAGGAGGGGTGTTGCTTGGGGGGAGGGGGTAAGGGGCTGTGCGGGCGTGGGAGGGGCAGTAGGGGGATGAGGGCAGGGTGCAGGGCACAAGGGCAGGGGCGCTACTGGGGATAAGCAAGGGGAATATAAGAAGTATAAGCCAAACTTTTTGGTGTATGTGGATAGGTGAGGGGGGGTTGAGGGGGGTGGGGTAGAAGTGGTGGGTGCAGGATGGAGGAGGGGGCAGGAGGTTATGGGGATCAGCAAGGAGGGGTGTAGTAAGGCAACCAGCAGAACCCCTGGTACCCCTGGCAACCAGCTAAACCCTAGGCACTTGAGGCTTAGGCCGAACATGCACCGCATGCAGCACACACTGTCCGGCATACTACAGGGGGCCGCTTCCGAAGCACAAGGCCAACTTTGGGCTGTATGTGGATGGGTCAGGAGGGGCAGGGGGCTTATGTGGATGAGCAAGGAGGGTGGCACATAAGAAGTATAAGCTTAGCTTTGCGGTGTATGTGGATAGGTGAGGAGGGTGGGGGGGTGGGGGGGCGTAGCGGTTGGCAGGGGGTCAAGGGTGGAGGAGGGGCAAGGGGCGTTATATGGATGAGCAAGGAGGGGAGCGCATAAGAAGCAAAAGCCGACTTTCTGTTGAATGTGGATAGGTGAGGAGGGGTTGAGGGGGCCATGGGGGTGGGGCGGGGGGGCTAAGAGGGACACATCCAGCCTTGTGCGATATGGTTGGGTGAGCAGGGATGAAGGAGGGGGGGGGGTTCCTGGGGTTGTGAGGGCAGGAGAGGGGCAGGAGGGTAGGGATGGCAGGGGGCAAGGGGAGAGGAGGGGGCTGGGGGGGGGGGGGGGGGGCGGGTGACAGAGATGAGCAGAGAGCGGGGGTGTAAGAAGCATCCACCCAAGTCGATGCTGGGTATGAAGGAAGGTTTCCCAGTATTCATCATACATATTACCTGTGTTCAATGCTTTACCTGGCCCTTGCTTCCATTCTGTCCTTGTGACTTCACTCACTGATTGCTCTCTCTCCCACAGGCTGGATGCTGCTCGTGCTGGTTTTGGTGAGATCAATGTGCTGACCGCCATCACCTCTGTCCTTGGCAAATCCATCTGGAAGGAGACCTTGGTGGTGCTGACTCATGCCAATGCTGCTCGGGAGAAGCTGGGGAGGGACTATGGACAGGTAGGTTCAGAGGTTAATGATATAACTACACTCAATTTCGCTTATTGATGCTTTCAAGTATCAGAGTGGTGCTGAGCAGCGTCGTAACATCATGCAGAACATCTTAACATTTTTTTTGATTTTAATGTATTCATCGTACTGACATTATTTTTTTCTCATGAGCGAGGGTGTCGAAGCAGCGTCGTAGCATCATGCAAGCATTTTAACATGTTTTTTTATTATTATTTCAGTATATTTATCATGCTCACATATTTTTTGTTTCATGCCCCTCAGGTGTCCAAGCAGCGTCGTACCATCATGCAGAACATCATCAAATTATTATGTACTATATATTGTTTTCAATAACTTAAGATATATTTCTTACTTTAAGCTCTTTGTTTATGCCATGCCCCAGGTGCCCAAGCAGCGTCGTAACATCATGCAAACATTTCAACATGTTTTTTTCTATTCTTTTAATGTATTTTATCTTGCCGAAATCGTCTTTCTCTCATGCCCCAGGTGTCCAAGCAGCGTCGTAACATCATGCAGAACATCCTGCGCCAGGCCTCAGGTGAAGGTCAGCTGCGCACACCCTTCCACCTGGTTGACTGCCACCCAGAGGGACTCAAGACACCAGGGGGGGAACCTATCATATATGATCAGGTACGTACGATTATCTGCAGTGGTTAGGAGGGTACGGATGGTAAGAAGGGGTCCTGCCGTTTCCAGGACCTCGCCTATCTTGATCCCATCATCCTACCCTGCTTTTATATGCTCTACCCAACCTCTGGAGGGGTTGGTTGAATTTCTGTGCTGTATGGATTGCCATTGGTCCTTCTATCTCTATTCCCTGAAATAAAACACCGTTACACAAGCAACAGTCCTTGAAGCATTATCACGGGCATGAAAGTTATACCCCAAGGCTTAATGCTCCATGGCTGTTTCAGTTGACAATTTTTTTCCAAATTGGAATTTTAAGTAATGCTATTAATTATTATCTCCAAGAGAATAAATTTTGTTTTATTATTTCATTGACTGTGATTATCATTATCTTTTTTTTAATTTTATTGCTAGTATGTTATTTCCCCACCCTGCCTGGCATCTTTATTGCTAGTATATGAATATATACACATTCTGTTGCTGCAGCTGACCATGGGTCCCCCCAGTGCTGTACCCTGGAAGCAGAACCTGATGATCCAGGTCATTGGTCTGGCATGCTATGAGGAGGCTCAGGAGTTACTCAAGAGTGTGGCACCAAAGCCACCAAAGACCAAAGCCAAGGCAGGGGTGAGTCACCGGGGGGACCAAAGGGGCTAAATGAGATCTGGGATTATCGGGGCATTGTATGGGCAGGAGGGGAATTTGCATGGAAAAAGGGAAGCCCGGGGGGGGGGGGGGGGGGAGGAGGGCTGACAAGTGGGGGAAAGGGTGTGAAGGGGGTGGAGTGATGGAGTTCAAAGGGAGAAAGGGTTTGGGGTGCATGACGGGGGGGGGGGGGGGAGGAGGAGTTGGGGGGGGGGGGTGTTGGTGTATGTAAACCCTTGTCAGTATCTTGCTCGTTAAATGCAAGTGGGTTGCTGTCTTACGAGATGTTTGGTTTATCTAATGCTCAACATTATATATGTTGAGCATGGAACCCATGCATAGTCCATGTTGAACTATGCACTCTTAGCGTACTGAGACAGCGATGAAGCTGAACCCGGATTAACATGATGTCATGCTAAACCCTATACCCTAAATCCTGATAGCTAAACCCCAATCCCTTAATCCCCCCCTCCCTCCTTGTTCTGTAGGCCAACCAGCAGCAGCAGATGTTCCAGCAAATGATGCTGAACCCTAATCCCTAAACCCTGACGGCTAAACCCTAAACCCTAAACCCTCATTCTGACCCTCCTTCCTTGTTCTGTAGGCCAACCAGCAGCAGCAGATGTTCCAGCAGATGATGCGCAGCCGTCTGCCCCCCACTAATTACTTTGTGGAGCAATTAGTTGAGGGTGTGCAGAAACCTGATACCTGGGCGGCACATGACGATCCGTTTGATGAGGAGACGGAGGACGAGGAGGCGGAGGAGTTTAAGAATGTGTACTGGAAGTTGATGAGGTCCTGGGCGGAGAGGGGGGACCCACGGGCACAGAAGGAATATGCCATGATGCTCAAGAAGTGAGTGGGGGTTAGGGTTTAAGGGGGCTGTTATTGGGTGGTTTAGGGTTTAAGGGGTTGTTGCTGGTTGGGTTTAGGATTCAAGGGGGTCGTTGCTCGCGGGGTTAGGGTGGAAGGGGGTTGTTACTGCTTGGGTTAGGGTTTAAGGGGGCAAATTTGAATGAGGTTTGGAGGGTGGAGGAATAGGCGACATCGAATTGTACCGTTTAGTGCAGCTCAGGTAAATCCCCATGCCCTGGCAGGAACAGGGTCAGCGCATAGTTTCAAGGCGGGCCACGTCCGTCTTTCTGTCCTTGCTGTGTCTTTTAATGACTAGCATAGGGTAGCTTTGGACTAAATCCCGCGCCCCTGATCAGAATAAACATGTAATATAAGAGCTGACATGTCCCCGTTCCTTTCCTTGTTGTGTTTGTTAGGACTCACAACATGTCTCGCCCTGAGCCATTAATATCTTTTGTCCCTGTCGTGTTTCAAAGGTCTGAGAAAGCTCGCCAGCCGGTACCTGATTAGTATTTATATGTAGTTTAATTGCTGACAATGGCTGCTGTGTTTTCCTCCTTGTGTTTGTTAGGACTGACAAGGCTCGTCAGGCGTATGCTGAGGCCTATGAGAATGAGGACCTGGAGATGCAGGTCAACTACGGGTATGAGGTGAGAGGAGGGGAGGGGGGGGGGCGGGCAGGAAGGGCGGGCAGGGGGGGGGCAGGAAGTGCGGGCACGGGGGCGGGCAGAGCGGGCTGGAGGGTAGTGTGTGTGGAGGGGGGGTGGCAAGGTTGGGTGTCTCTGGAGGGCGGAGGGGGAGGACTTGGAGATGCAGGTGAACTATGGGTATGAGGTAAGAGGGGGACATGGGACACGGTGTGGGGTTCTAGGATGGAGCAGAAGGGGCGTTCGGTTCAAGGTAAGGATTGGTGTAAAGCAGGGGGGGCAGAGATGCAGGAGGCAGAGGGAGATGCAGGCCACTTGTGGGTATGAGGCGAGAGGGAAGGGGGGGCCCAGGGTCGGGCATGTACCTTGTGCAGGGGAGAGGGGCAGGGGGATACAATGGGGTTTAGGTTTTAGTGTTTAGGGTTTGGTGTGAAACAGGGGACACAGAGAAAGGACCTGTATGTGCAGGTCAACTACGGGGAGGAGGTACGGGGGTGGGGGGGTAATAGGGGCTGGAGGGGGGGGGTGTTTGGAAAAGGGGTGTGTGCTGCAACAGGGGGTTCAGAGACGATAGGACCCAGACCCCTATATTTCCATGCATTGTGCTCTCTTGGGGTGTATATGGTTAATCAGGGATATCAGTTTAGGGCAGGAGGTGAGGAGCGGGGCCATGTGCGCTCGAGGAAAGGGGGGTAAGGGTGTGGCAAGGGTGACCGATGGGGCCCGGTAAAAAGAGAGGAACTGGATATGCATATTACAGCTATCTGAAAGGTTCAGGGTTTATGGGGGAGCAGGGGATATGGGGAAAAGGCATACAGGGTTCAGGGGGGAGCAGGGGATATGGGGGCAGGACATATGTTGTGTGTGTGTAAGCAGTGGGAATACCCAAAGATGTGCCCAACTGTAAGAAGTCGTGTAGCCCATATCGTGTCTGTCAAACCGAGCCCGGCCCACCCTTGATCAGTAACCCCTTCTGTAGCATTTAAGCTTACTAACCCAAGCCATGCAACCATATTGAACCAGTGTCATGTCACTGCCAGGACCTCGACTTTCCTTGTCGCATCACTCTACCCTGCTTTGATTACCTGTAGCCAATCTCCGAGTATCTCCCTCGACACCAGAATTGTGAGCTACAGGGTCTAGAACTGCTGCTTCACTATCATTGCCAAACCATCCATGCTGTATGATTGTGCTTCCCATTTTCTGCTGTTCTCACGGTTTTGTGATGAGAGGTTTTACGTAGACCCCACCTTCCACTTAATGCACTCCCTGGCCCCTAAATCATGCCTCCCATTTCTGCGTTTCGTCCTTGGGTACTGTTATAGAGGGTTTAGACCTAGGGCCCACCCCCAACTACAAGACATTGTAACATACATGGAATACTACCCCTAAACCCCTAAACCCCCCCCCCCTTATCTCTGCTTAATTCCAGGGGTTTGTGATGGAGGGATTAAACCTGGGGCCCACCTTTGACCCCGAGGACGTAACATCATTGCATTTAAAAAATATATGGTACCCCTTTAAATCATGCCCCCCTTTCCTCTGTTCTGCCTCTAGGGTTTTGTCATGGAGGGTTTAGATTTAGACCTAGGGCCCACCTTCGACAACAATGTTATGGACTTGACCCCTAAATTTTCCCATCCCTTTTTTTCTGTTTTCCCTCCAGGGTTTTGTGATGGAGGGTTTAGACCTAGGGCTTACCTTTTGACCCCGAGGACGTAAACCTGCACTTCTCCCACTCCTGCCACTTCCAAGCCTTGTTGTTGAGCAGATTGAGCCTTAGGCTTTACTCCTCATACACACATATGTCCTAATCCTCACTGCTCTGCCTCCTGCTTTTTCTCCAGGGTATTGTGATCGAGGGTTCAGACCTAGGGCCCACCTTTGACAACAAAATCATGGACTATTACCCTAAATTTTCCCATCCCTTTTTTCTGTTTTCCCTCCAGGGTTTTGTGATGGAGGGTTTAGACCTGGGCCCCACCTTTGACCCCGAGGACGTCACTGACCACCGCTACCAATACGTTATGCCTGACATGGAGATCAGCATTATGCCTACCCTGGACTACTATGGCTTTGAACATGAAGATGCCATCACAGGCTTTGTGGCGGAGTACAGTGCACAGCCCTTTAACAAGGATGGCTGGGGGGGAATGCCCTTTGATATGACGGCTACGGTGGAGAAGGATAAAACCACAACGTGCCTGCAGGTGGGTTTAAGGGTTTTGGGGATTGCTGCAGGGTTTAAGATTTAGGATGCTAGGGGTTAACTCTAGGTGAAAGAAAAGATTGGCTGGGGGGAATCGTCCCTATGATGACGGCTGCGGTGGAGGACAAAACCACAACGTGTATGCAGGTGGGTTTCACGGTTTTAGGACTCGCTGCATGGTTAGGGTGCTAGGGTGCAAATGTGGCTTAAAAGGAAGGTGGGCGGTGGGAAATGGCATCTGGTACGATGGCTATGGTGGATAACAAGACCTTCAATGTGTCTGCAGGGTTTAGGGTGCTATGGTTTGGAAAGTGCTGCAGGGTTTAGGGTTAGGGTTACCACTTGATTGTGACTTAAAAAGTTGGTTGGGGGGAAAGTGGCCTTTGATATGACAGCGATGGTGGGGAAGGGCTAAACCGCAACATTGCTGCAGGTAGGGTATCAGGGGTTTAGGTTATGCGTTCAATATGCAGGGTTTAGGGTTCCGCTCTCAGATGCAGGGAGGATTGTAAATCATGGCAAGTGTCGAAGTCTTTTGGGAAGCCAATACGCAGTATGTTATATAGGAGAAGCTTTGTTGTGGTGGTAATGGATAACATTGAAGCCAAAAGCTCTGGCCGCCAATCTCTATGACTTGAGTGGTCTTTTGATTCCTTGTCCTTGCCCTTTTCTGTAGGCTGAGGCAAGTGCGTCTCTCATCCACAGTGTGCCTCCCTTTGGTTCCTGCCACATCGCTAAACCCTACCCCTTATCCATCACTAAACCCTGCCCCTCCACCCTTTCATATGCTTATAGGCTGAGGCGAGTGCGTCTCTCATCCACAGTGTCCCCCCCTTTGGTAGCCGCCACATCACTCAGCTCAGTGGTGCTCTGGAGCTATTGAGACCAAATGTGAAGGATGTGCTGTATACACTGGAGGTTAACACATTCAAGGATGGACTGTTAGGCAGGAAGGACCACGCAGGTGGGTCATTGGCGGGTGCTGGGGTTTAGGAGTTTGGTGATGTTTTGGGTTTAGGGTGTACTATGGGTTCGAATTATGACTTAGAGATGTGCTGTATACACTGGAGGTTAACACATTCAAGGATGGACTGTTAGGCAGGAAGGACCATGCAGGTGGGGTTTAGGGGGGTGCTGGGGTTTAGGAGTTTGGTGATGTTTTGGGTTTAGGGTGTACTATGGATTCGATTTATGACTTAGAGATGTGCTGTATACACTGGAGGTTAACACATTCAAGGATGGACTGTTAGGCAGGAAGGACCATGCAGGTGGGGTTTAGGGGGGTGCTGGGGTTTAGGAGTTTGGTGATGTTATGGGTTTAGGGTGTACTATGGATTCGAGATATGACTTAGAGATGTGCTGTACACACTGGAGGTTAACACATTCAAGGATGGACTGCTGGGGAGGAAGGACCATGCAGGTGGGGTTTAGGGGGGTGCTGATGTTTAGGGGGTATGTGACACTGTGGGCTTAGAGTTGGCTGTGCATTAACTGTGTAGTAAGCGTGCATTGACTGTGCGTTATGAATGGAACCCCGGGCTGTGTGAAGGTGCAGAAATTCAGAACTCTGGTAACCTCTTGCTTGTCTCAGTGGCTTTGCAAACTGTGACCATCCTCTTACCAACTCTGAAATTACAGTGCAATTTATGCCGTTCTCATTCCCATTGACTTCCTCCCATCTGCTCCCTAAACCCTCATTCCCTAAACCGTAAAGTCTAGAACCCTAAAATGGAAAACCCTGAAACCTTAAATGGTCCGCGCTTTCTCCCTGTAGGTTTTGGTTGCCTGCTGACCCGTATGGCTGAGGGTGGTAACATCCGTAAGGGTCCTACTGGTGTGGGTGTGAGGGTTCAGGAGGCCATGAAGGTTGGACCTCTGAAGGTGGATGCTGTAGCAGCTCAAGTGCGGGGGGAGACACCTCAAGGAGGGAGAGATGAGGGATGGGGAGCAAGAGCATTCATTGTCAACGACATTCTACCGGTGAGTGTTTGGGGGGGGGGGGGGTGCAAGCTGTGTAAAGATACCTGGGTTTTTGGGGTTTGTTGGGGCAATATCTGGGTTTTTATGGGTCGGGGGTGCGGTCCTGGGAGAGAGGCGGTGAAGGGGAATTAAACCTCACAGGAAGTTTTGTGTCAGCAAAGTGAAAGGAGCAGGAGGAGTGAGGTTGAGCCCGTAGAAGGTGATGGTGGCGCAACAATTGGAGTTTAGTATATGTTGTCTATCTGGCTGCGGCTGGTGGAATGGCTTACACTTGTCAATGGTATCATTGTGCAACAAAACAATGGCACCCAAGCTTGGAAAATTCAATTTGTTTGGTTAGAGGAAGCCCAGGGTGCTCTCGACAAAAAGCTGAGCCACGGTTGCCTATTGTCTGTAACTCTCTGAATCAATGCCGTTTTACCGTGGGATGTGGACTCTGAATTGGAGGGGTAGCAAGAGCAAGGATGGGGAGATTTGGTGTGGCCTTGAACCTCGTCGGTACCAGGAGCGCACCCCTGAGAAAATCAAAATCCCTAAAGTCCTTGATCTACATACCCAAATCCATGAACCCTGGTCTTCCTGTTTTCTTAGGGCCTGAACCTGGATTGGTACCAGGAGAGCACCCCAGACAAATTCAAAACTGTTAAACCATAAACCCTTGATTTTCGTACCCAATATCCTTGATCGCGTTTTGTTACCATAGGGTGTGGTGCTAAACCTGGAGAGGTACCAGGAGCGCAGTCCAAAAGAACACTCCAGAAAAAGGAAATCCCTTGAACCCTAAACCATCCATATCCATTTTGTTAAACTCTTTTTCTTCTCTCTTTTCTCATTCCGTAGGGTGTGGGTCTGAACCTGGATTGGTACCAGGAGCGCACCCCTGAGAAGGACAACAGCACCATCGGGGGTTTTGCCACTTCCCTATGCTACGACGGCTACCTGCCCGGCCACCGCCCCTATGGCCTAGAAGTGGATTGGGTGAAAGGCAGTGGCATTATGCATGTAGATGCTAATGTGTTCTGTCCTAATGATTGGAGTCTGGCCTGGGTGCTGGTGGTCCCCGCGGTCAACTGGGTCAAGGATTGGTGGAGGTGAGTTGCTGGGGGGTTTTGGGGTTCTTGGGGGGTAGGGTTTAGGGTTTAGGGTTTTGGATGGTTTAGTCCGTGGGTGAAGGGGAGTGGCATCATGCATGTGGATGCTAATGTCTTCTGTCCTAATGATTGGAGTCTGGCTTGGGTGCTGGTGGTCCCGGCGGTTATCTGGGTCAAGGACTGGTGGAGGTGAGTCCGTTTGGGGTTTAGGGTGTCTTGGGGGTAAGGGTTAAGTGTTTAGTGATTTGAATGGTTTAGTCCGTGGTTGAAGGGCAGTGGCATCATGCATGTGGATGCTAATGTGTTCTGTCCTAATGATTGGAGTCTGGCTTGGGTGCTGGTGGTGCCGGCGGTGAAGTGGGTCAAGGATTGGTGGAGGTGAGTTTTTATGGGTCTTGGGGGATAGGGTTCAGGGGTTGGGTTCTATGGCTTGGTCATGGGTTTTATGGCTGGACCATGGGCTTAGGGCTTGAATGTCGTTCTTGCAAGAATTTTCAGACAGCAGAGCCTGATATGGGTGCTGCTCAGTTAAAGCCTACGATACAATGTTGCCTCTAGTAATATATGCTGGTGGTGCTCCTAATGCATTTTTCTTGGTAAGCCCAGGCTTTTGCTTGTACCAGTAGCAAGGTCTATGACGTATCATCAAGAAATCATCATGGAAAGAAAAATGGCTCCGGCTACGTCTCTGCAGCTGCTAGTTGACAGAGTAATGCTTTAGCATTTGCACATTATAGGATAATGCTTTTACACAAATCTTAAGTTACTGCTCCTGCTTGTCCTGTCGATACCGCGGTCTTCACTATAACACACCATTATTCTTTTTCCCCCTAGGAACTAGTTGCTGCTTCTGCTGCTACTGCAGCTGCTGTTGATGCTACTCTACTCACTAAGTATACACCTCTTGCTTTCCCCTTCCCTCTTTCTTTTGCCACTAGGAACTTCCGTGCTGGTGTTGGTCCCGGCGAGGAGGAACTGCTGGTTGGTGAGGAGGAGGAAGAGGAGGGCCCTGAGGACCCCACAGGAGGGCTGGCGGGCCTGCTGGGCGGACTACAGGGCCCAGAGGCCCAGGCCATGCTACAGAGGCTTATGCAACAAGGGGGACTGCAGCAGATGCTGGGGGGGAGATAGGGTTAGGGTTTTAAGGTGATGGGGGTTTATGGTTTAGGGTTCTGTGGGGGGGCCAGGCAGGGTTTGGGAGTGGTGGTTTGAGGATGGGCGGAGGAGGAGAGTTGCGGCAGACAATTTGGGGAGGGTGGGCTAGGGTTCAGGGTGATGCAGAGGTCATGCAGGATTTAGGTGGTTCTGCTTGGTGGTTTAGGAAGCAGGTGTTTGGGTTGTGATTTGCAGGGTTTAGGTTGGTGGCAAGCCTCGGCCTTGGCTTTGTGTCGAGCAGCAGCTCATGCTCCTGGACAACAATCCAAGGCCGAGGCTTGCCTTGGTTGCGTGTCTTGCTTGGCAGCGTTTGGGAATGTTGCTTTTGTGGGGCGAGAAGGGGAGCCACAGCTGCAGTATTTTCTAGGGGATAGTGTGAATGGGCTATGTGGATGGTGCTGTATGTCTGTTGCAGATGAGTGGGCAAAGGATGGGCAATTTGGTGTGGGTCGCTCATACCAGTCTGTAGAATTTGCCTTTGGGAACTGGTGAATGGTGTTTAGAAAGCACGTTATATTGGACCTCTTTCACCAGGCGGGGGGGCGGGGGGGGGGGCTCGAAACTGTTTCAGCGGGACTCCCTGCATGACAAAGTTGCTGGTACTGTCTTAACACGTGTATGGCCCTTGCAGTGTACGTTTGATAGGGCTGCGCCGAGAAAGGGCAACTGCTGCAGCCGCAATACCTGACTTCAGGTTTTAATGGTCACTTGGATGGCACCACCAATGCAAGGGTTTCGAGTCCGCTGGATTTTAGGCCATGAAGTGCCTCAACGATGTTGGTAGCAGATGGCACCTGATGTGGATATAGCATGGGCTATGACTTCATGTGTGTTAAGAGAGACCACTGCACTGCCCTCTGGGCCAGTGTGTGTGGGTATTGTACCGGGCATACACCTGACATTTCGAACTAGCTGCGATTGTCCTTGACTATTGATGGTCACACTGTAAACAAACAAACAAACAAAAATTTAAGGTGCGGCAACCGCAAAGGGCTGCTAAGTCGAAACGACCAAACGCACCAGCGGATGGGTCCAAAAACAATGGAATCCATACCACCAAGCAAGAGGAATACCCAAGCAGACATCCAACTACGGACACGGCAAATAGTAGCACCAGCAAACAAAGCACCAGCAGGAGACTGATGGGTGTGTCCAAATCAAACACAATCCAGAGCACCAACCAAGCAGGAGGTCCAGTAAGCATAAAGGGCATGTGCTCTTTCAGTCTGTCAGAGTCCACTCTTGCGTGTCCTTACATGACCAGCTAGTTTGCAATATGCTGGTCATGTAAGGACAGCAATATGTCTGGGCAGTTGACAAGTCTTCAGTAGTTGTCAGTACCAGATGTGCTACTACTGACAGATATGAGTAAATGTTTGTTGTTGTTTTTGTTGTATGAAGATTTGTTAGTTCGCTGCCCAGCATGTCCGCCAACCACTGTTGCGCACTAGCTGCAAGGCCCTTTTAATATGTTGATTTTGGAAGGTGCATGCACATGACAAAAGAGGATCACTTAGTCTGTCTTGGTTCCTCCAAGCTCGTCCTCATACTATATCCAAAACTGACCAGACCGTTAAATATTGTATTGTATTGTAAATAGCTGAGGTCCACTTTGGTGTAATGTCCTGGTCTGACGGGTGAGGGACTTGGAGGCACTAGAGGACCCCTTCAGGCACCCCGCCCAGAGTGACTCTCTTTACATTTACACTACCTGCCGCTCACCCTGCCGGCCGCCGTCGACGCACCCGCCGACTAATTGACCGACCGACTCCCGAACCCTAAGACCCCATAACCCAAACGGCTAGGCCTATAGTCCCCCTACTCATCTGCTGCAGTCCCCCTTGTTGCATGACTAGCCTCCGTAGCATGGCCTGGGCCGGCCGGCGGCTTGGCGCCAACCACACACCGCGGCATTACACTCCATGACACACCATGTTTTGTTGTTGTTCATCATAGTACCAAAGCAATGGCAAGCTTTGTGCTAGGCCAAGCGGTACACGCAGGTACCTAGACTGGTTTCATCCATCCAGAGCACACACACACACACACACACACACACACACACACACACACACACACACACACACACACACACACACACACACACACACACACACACACACACACACACACACACACACACACACACACACACACACACACACACACACACACACACACACACACACACACACACACACACACACACACACTGTTTATACCTTCACATCCTGCTTCTAATGATGCTGCTACTATGCCAATAACATCATGAATAGCCACCAATTCCTCAGGTGCCTTGCAATAGGCTTGCATGGCTAGAAGGGGCCTATAGCACTTATTGCTATGGCATATCATGAAATGTAATAATAACAGAAGGTACTGAATGCACATAAGAACCTTCTTGTCTCACAACAAGTATTGGGCACCTACTTAGTTGCCTTTGCAGCACCGCATCATCCTCAACTGCTTGTTTGTTTATACCAATAGATAAGATTTCCTAGTCCATCGTATCAATGATATGCAACACAGACAGCATGCAGGTTCTAACAGCATCCACTGCGCTTTGGCTATGTAACCAGTATACGCCATAATCACTCGTCTCATTATCACTGACCTCCATATGCAAGTCACTGCGCATTGGGCCCATGTAGTGGTCTGGTCATGTAGCCAGAGTCCTAGATGCATTCTGGTATGTGTTCTGGGATATGATGTGCTCGTGGTCAAGTCGTGCTGCAGTAGGCACGCACTGAATCAAATGTACAACTTATGCTTACTACACCCAAGTTGATGGATCTCAGAAATTGCATGTCTGTGCAATCTTCAGCCACTCAAACGTGCATTACCCCCGAGCCATAAGCCGTTTAGGCAGCTGCAGAGTTCCAACCATTGATGCACTGAACTGAGATCCTTGTGCAAGTCAGATTATGAAGCATCTGGTCATGTTAGAACATCATACATCAGTCCGGAGTGCATACTTTGTGTCTGGCCACACGTGCATGTCATATTGTGGCCATGGCATATATACAGCTCAAGTAAACCATCAATTACCTGATCTACATGCAGTTGGCAAGCAACAGCGACCAGAGCAGCACCCCGTGTCAGGAGGGCATGGCCCATCGCCATTGCATCCCGTACAGAATGGATCCTTGGGTGATGGTGGTGCAGGTGCAGGTGCCTTGGGTGGCGCAGATGGCTTGGGTGGTGCAGGTGCACGTGCAGCTGACTTGGGTAGTGCAGTCGCAGGTCCCTTGGGCGGTGCAGGCGAGGCGGCGGGTGCTAGCAATGAGCGCATCTTCAATGGTGCGGATGCAGATAGAGCCTGATGCCACTGCGTAGCCACCAGCAGGGTTACCATGACGGCTGCAACCGATATCGACACCTGCACGCAGACATTGGGAAGTAACGAAAGGGTTACAAGGATCGAAGCTAAGCAAGCTGTGACTAGTGTAGCCGATAGACATTGTCTGGAGGTTGGTAAAGGTAATCAAAGCAGGGTAAAGTGATGCGACGAGAAAAGCAGGTCTGTCATGCAGTGCTGCAAGGAATAAAGCAAGGTGCGGCGAATACAGGTTGCATCCACCACCCCAAGCCTAGTTATTGTCCGTTGAGCTGATCGATGTGCTTAAAAGGCTGGCAGGTGTGCTGAAAAGCTGAATGGGCTGCTGCTGACAAAAAGCTGACTCACAATGCGGGGGTATGATGCCATTGTCTTCGAGCGTTAATTCATCGCACTAGTGCTGTCAGTCTGCCTCGCTTAGTCGCCACCAACCATTCAAATTGGGCGGGCCGTGTCATACCGCGCCACATGTGCTAGTACTGTATATGAGGACCCCAACAGTGATGCAGGGCATGCGTCCAGCTCTTGTGAGCGTACATGTCTCCTGTAAACAATGATCACCCTCTATACTGCTGCTTATAACTTCTCTGCACTCACCTTGCTCATCGACATTCTGTTCTAGCGAAACGACCGGTTGTCGGAGGCGTCCAACACTGCACTATTAGTGCTGCTGGCCGGTGCCGGGTAGCAGTGTGTGAGAGCTTGCCGTGGCTTGTTACAAGTTGCTATAAGCATTCCGGTCTCTCATATAAGCCAATATGGTCTAGCATAGTTTCTAGATGTATGGCTGTCGTCTATGCATGTCCAGTGAGCCAGGGTTGTTGGATGGGGAACTAAGGGGAACCTGGGGGAACTAAGTGCCCTAAGATGTCCGTAGAACTTCCGTCTGCAATGGTGTGGAAAAACGAACAATGCAGTGAGACGAGACCGACTCCATCGTACCTGAAGGTCTTCCCCAGATAGAGGCCCAACGCTGTTATCTGGAGGCCCAGAATCTAACGTCCTGAAGCCGGTTCCACAACATCCTTTGGAACCAGAACTGGACCTCAAAAGAGGCCTCTGGAACCGATATTTTCCAGGGGGCCATGCCATGTCGATGCGCAGCATCGACCCAGGCAGGAGGCGGGGGTCCTGGGGGGAGGAACAGCCCCCCTGGTGGGGTTTGGGGCGAAGCCCCAGGAGCCAGCGATAATTTCCACTTATAACCATCAATTGTACAATGGAATTTGCTATTCTTCCACTCAGAGGGTTATCATACATTTAGTAAGAAACTTGCTGGAACCAGCATGTGACATGTTGGCCAGAGGGTGGCCCAGGGCTGGAACCAGGAACTGACATGTTTGACATCGCTGGAACCGTGGAACTGGGCACAATTTGCCCTGGAACCGGAACCTGGAACCGGCTTCAGGACGGTAAGACTCAAGCTGGTGACCTTGATGGCATGGTCCTTGCTTTTATACTGGATTCTAGGCTAGATCAAGCGGTGCCTCAGCACTTTGACATTGGCAAGAGCGCTTGGCCGCAGTGGCACTGTGTCCGCCGATAAGCACATATGCTGTGCCGCAAAGGTGCGCGTTAAACTTACGTTAAACTCAGATTTGCACATCGGCCTTCGCCGCGTTGTTCCCTGACTTACTATAACTACTGCCCATTTGCCCTGCTCACTGCTCTCCAGGTTGCCTGTGGTCTGGCAGCTGCAAGACCGCTCTGCTTGCCGTATTGGTGCTCCTCGTAGGGATCCCTCCGCTCAGTGCCAGTGCGCGGCAACCTGATAAGGGCGTGCCTCTGAATGCAAGCGGAGTTCCTGACCTGAACCTGGGCGCCAGGAAGTTTCAAAAGAGTTCCTGGCCCCAACGGGATCTCCAAGAGCCAAATGAACGGTGGCGACTGGCCACAATGCCAATTGAACTAGGGCCGCAGGCCGCTTGGAGCAGTCTCCTCAATGGCAGCATTTATTGCTCTGCAGCAACCCTGATGACACCCCCAGGGCCCTTCTGCAACATGAAGGTGGCAGCGTACCTACTTGCTGCTAGGTTTGCTGGGACGATGTTGAAAGGCTCTGATACAGCAGAAGGGCAGGCTGCAGCAGGTAGAAGCTACAAGGCTGCCTACTCAACGGACAAGAACATGCCTTGGATGGTGGCTGACTATGTTCTAACCCAAACCATAGAACAGAAAGGTGTCGGTATCTCCAAGAAGCTTTATGGAGAGGCCCAGGTGGATGCATTTCTCTGCTCTGATCCAGATTGCAATGTTATGGTAGATGTGGTAACAGTTGTGCCCAGCAACAAGGCAAAAGAGGCTTGGTGCTCAGGTCCCCCGTTGTCCTGCTTGGACGAGCATGACCAGGCCTTTCAGGCAACACCACGCCGTGCCGTGAAGTTTTCACACCTAAAGTTGGATAACACAACTGCCATCTCGATGGCCACCATCCGCGACTATCCTCTGAAAAGCTATGTTCGCATGGTCGGCAACCCTCTGAGTGGCGGGAGTGGCAAATCAAGGTATGAGGTGGTCTGGGTGGACGACAGTCCTCAGTGGGCATTTTCTGATGAGAAATGGGGCCAGCATGATATCCAGCCTGTTGTCATGCCTCTTGGTGTGCTAGTGCGGCTGGCAATGTTTCGTGAATTTGAGACAACGGCTTTTGCACGTGACCGCATTGATTATGGCGAAGCTGATGGCTTCTCTGTCTTGCACTATGGCGTGTACAAGGTCCATGACTTTCTAGCCAATGTGAGTGTTTGTGCAGCTATCGTGCTGCCAAGGAACACGTGGATGAATGAGCATGGGTGGAATGTATCCGATGCCAGCTGCAGCGGTGCGGCTGTCCAAGGAACCTTCCTGTTTGATAGCTACTTCATGCAGGCCAAGTACTTTGACACTAGGGTGGTATCAGCAGGGACTGTGGATTTGTGGCAATTTGTAAATGCAAATAATGATACGGATGATGCTGTGTTTTCGCATGAGTTTGTCTCTGATGTGCATGCCGTTGTCAATGACACAACAAGGGGTCTGTTGTTTAAGCCTGAACTGGGTGTTGAGGTGATTGAAGGCCCCCTACAATTGAACAAGGCAGCACTGGAGCAGTTTGGGCACAGCTTGGGCATTAGGTGGCGGTTCAGTGACGAAGCGGACCCCAGTACCAATGCACCACAAGATGTGGAGTATGTAGACACCGTTTCATATGTCGATTTGAATTGCTCATGGTCTACATGTCGGCTGCTCTCTGTGGGCAGTGCTCTTGTAGTTGCCAGGTTGGCAGATTTCAGTGGCAGTACTGCTTTGAGTCAGCATCTGACAAAAAGACTGGATGCTGACTCAAAGGAGATCAACCGTTTTTACCAAGGGTTGCTGCGGCTGAAATTTGCAAGCGGCTTTAAAAATGAGAGTAAAGGAGTACTGCGGCAAAGGCCTTGGTGTCTTGCAGACTCTGTTAAACGCCGGCGCATGGAACTTTTTCAGGGAGTAGATGGGAATGGGCTCATGGCAATATGCAAGCAAATCAGCAGTGGCAGGAATGTGACAGTTGTGAGCTGTAGCTTTGATGCGTATAATTGCACACGTTGGGATGAGCTTGGATTGGGCTTTGCACATGGACCGGATACACATCATTCCAGGCATACTGACCCCCCCCAAGGCCCAAGCACTCGTCCACTGTCGGACCTGCTTGGGGACACCTGGTGGAAACCCATTGACAAGCACTCATATAGCAGCCCCTTACAGTCTAGTGCTTATGGTTATCTGAGGGCCGTAGATGTGGAGACTGCCCTTGAGGATGTATGTGATGGTGCAAGCAGCCTCTTGAATACAGAAATGAACAATGCCATGGTTGCAACAGACAGCACCAAGAGCAGGTCTGGGGCTGTGCTGGACACAACCATTCTTGTAGTTGCAATTGTAGCCCTGGCTATGGGCATGTACGAGCTGCAGAAATGGGTTACTCGGATGGTCGGGAAGACGCTAGGGACTGTCGTAGGGTCTCTCTGGGTGGAAAGGATAGGGCAAGTGGTAGCATGTGCAGTCATTGCTCTTAGTCTGGTGGTGGCGCCTGGGGTGACCTTAGCAGCTGAGCTGGCTGCTCGGAAAAGTAACCCAAATAAGGAACAGAGCAAAGTGGGCTGGTTAACTGCGGACACAGGTGATGGTAACGGCCCGTACACAGTGGTTGCCGTTGTGACTGTGACCATCACTGCCCAATATGACCAGGTGGCTTTTGTTATGGTGATTGCAAACCTTGCAGTGGCTGCATTCGTCACCTGCTGGTTGTGGGCCCTGGCCGTGTACAAGAGCATATGGCAGGGTGGGCCAATCAAGCAGACTGGCCCCTTGCACCACCATGAGTCTGCAGCTTAGGGCTTTGTGCAATGTTGGCACCAAATCGGGCAGCTGATTGGTTGGCCAGCAGTTGGGGCATGTGTTTCAGGTCCAAGAGATGGCATAACTGCTTGAGCTAGTACCACCTCTTCCCCAAAGGTACGCAGGGTTGGAACCGCCCAACGTCCACTCACTCGTTCACCGCTTGAGGTTGAGAATGAGATTTTAACTCGCTAAGATGTGTAGACAGAACTGCTTATAGCTTTGATTGCATGTTAATACCCACAGCCAGGGTAGCCAGGGTGGCCTGGGTGATTGGGTCACTGCTGGGCATGCGGGAAACGATGCCAGTTTCTGTGGAGGCCTGGATCACCAGTTTGCATGCTGTGATACTTAGGTAGTGATGTGTGGGACTTTGTGATAGCTGGACCTCGGAAGTGAGGGCGCCTGGCCTAGGGTATACTCAGCAATTCAGGGATTGCTAGTTGCTGCACCTGCTTCAACTCACTGTAGAGGCCTCTCTGAGCCAAACGTTTGCTCAATCGTTATTTCAGAGAGGATTGACTGAATGGTTCGGACTGGGTATGGTGTGCTGGGACCTCGCATGCCATGCTGAATGGTTGAGTTGTTGTGAATCCATGTATGGGAGCCAATGATCTCTTCAGTAAACTCTGGCTAATGTATGTGTCGCAAGTCAGTCTTTAGCATCAGGGCTCATTCATCATCAATGCAGCTATATGTAGCCTAGATCGGCTACGCGGGTGTTATGAGATGATGGGGTGTCCAAGTGATGCTGTTCCATAGGATTATGCTGAGTGGGTAAGAACTTTTCCTATTGAATGCGCGGCAACGTGTGTCACTGGTGTGCTGTAACCTGAGCTCTGCAACATGTTAATTGCACCTGGTTTACTTGTGCTCTGCTGCAGCACCTCTGACTGAATGTGCTGCATGCATACCCATGCTCCTGAATGTGCCCATGCAACCTCTTCTCGTCTGCGCAAATGTCACGTTGCTGCGATCAGTTCTTCATTGCGGGTAAGGTGAAGTAGGCGGTCGTGGTGATTTGAGGTCTATGTCAGCCTGGTACATACAGAGGGTCTGAAACAATGGTACGATTGGAGTCGCCGTTTAGCAGCTAGCCAAAGGGGACTCACATCTGTTTTGAGACTCCTGGATGATAAGCTAGCAGCTAGCGTCTTTTGCATGGTTTTAATGCTTATGGTCCTTGCAGTTCGGGTTTAGGGTTTAGGGCGGGAGCAAGAAGGTCCAACTGCCGCAGTCCATTGGTGGAGGGTTTGATGGTTACTTGGCTAGTGGTGCCATCTGTGCAAGGGTTTAGGGTCAGCTGGGGTTCACGATGCCTTAGAGTGGTTGGTAGGTGTCCCTCGATTCTGGGGTTTAAGCCATTGGGATGCCTTAAAGTGGTTGGTAGTAGGTGTCATTCGATTCTGAATAGCATGGGGCATGTTGTTATGTCTGTGTACTTACTGAGCTGTAGTTCCACAGGTCTGCCTGTATGCTGTAGTCCAGACGGGCGGCATAAGCATGAAGGAGTGAAGGCTTCATCCCAGGCTGGAGTTTCCTCCGGGGTTGGGGCCCGGGGGTGGGGCATTGGCGGTTTGCGGCCTAGAGGATCAGATGCCATGTTATCAAAATCATGCGGACATTACAGAACTGGTGGTGTGGTCACTGATTGGCTGGCTGGTCATAAACAGATATGTGGTTGCCCTGCCACCCTCCATCTGGAGTGTCAGACGGACTAGTAGTAAGTGACCAAGCTGCCATATTAGGCGAAGAAACTTTGCAGCGGGTTCAAACACTAGGGAATAATGCATGAGTCAGTGAGTGGACCCTTGAATAAATGATGGTGGTGGTCCCGGCAAGCAGAAACTGGTGGTGGGGCAGTGCTTTTGGCCTAACATACGAGACTGTTTAGAAGCCTGCTGAATCCTCCGCTGCTGCTGCTGCTCCCTTTTGCTGTTGGTACCAGTTTTGACCCCCCCTTTAGCAGTAGTCATTGACACTCAAAGTCAAGGTTTGCTAGCCAAGTCGAGTTGGAAGTGTGATTGTTCTTTCAATGTCAGTTGGATCTGACCTTGACTCCTGCAAGTGGTCAAAGCCAAAGTAAAGTGCTAGTAAAGAGTTTGCTACAGGCTGGAGGTTGGTACACGTAAAAAAAGCAGGGGAGAGCATTGCGTACGAGAATAGCAGGCTTTGCGCACAAGATGTCGTTGGAGAATGATATGTGATGACCAGGCTGCACAGACTGAACTTTGCATGCCTCATTTAGCCGACGGTCGTGTCTGTTACATGAGTGGGCGAGCCACTACTGCTACTGCATGTCTCCTTTGTCAGAATTGCCCAGATGCATGGCTATGTAGCTCCTTGCAGTAACAATAGATGCCCTAGGGCAGGTAGGTTGGAGCTAATTATGCAAGCGTTCTGCCGACCTCCGTATGGTACAGTTAGATGTGCCAGCGAGTAGACAGAGCATCTTCTGCATACTAGGGTTCCGCGGCGAAGCTGCCAGGGTGACCACCTGTGAGCATGGTGAAGCAGCATGCTATCGAGACAGATATGCCAATGCTTTATGCAGAGTGCTGCCAAACCTCAACCGCTGCTGGAAATTCTTACAAGGAGCTACATACAGAATCAGTACCAATGCAAAGAATGTGAGTGAGTGGACGCCGGGCGTTAGCCCTGCGTAGTTTTAAGGAAGATGCGGTACTAGCACGCGTGGTGCGTTCCCCCCCTACCTTGTCCTCCCAATCCATCATAAAACAGACAGATGCACGTATATGGGACTACCCGATGCCTGCTCTCATAGTGGCTGCGGATGTGCCCTGCTGCTGGAGTTTCTGTCGATGTTGCCAGACCTTTTGCATGTGTTGTGTGGCGCAGATTGCCAGCTTCTGAATAGTTTGTTTCAAATGTTTGCCGCTGATGCCGAGTCTGCGGAGCGGAGCCAGAGTGTAGTCTTCGTATGCAGTGCCTGCGACTCCTACTAGAATGACCACTGTGTGGACGACGGATGCTGGGTGCTGCTTGCAGATAGCGCTTCTAAGGTTGGCATGCTGTTCAACGGCGCGCTGATACGTCTGTTCTGGGCTGAAGTCGCAGCAGACCTTGAGTTCGACTATGTAGATGATGTCCGGATCGCCAGATTCCTGATTTACTGCTGCTTGCTTCCTTTTCCATAGTAGCATGTCTGGCCGTGATCCGCATTCTGTCACCGTTTTCTTGTTAATGAGATCTGCCGGGACTTCGGAGAGGGTGTGATGCCTCTCGAGGAGATCTTCTGCTGCCCATTTGTCTTGGCTACCCAGATCAGTGAAACAGAATTCCAGGCTGTTGCCGAGGTTGCCATGTGAGACGGACTTGCCGATGATTCTGCCAAGTGCATGATGTCTGCTCAGGTAGGAGGTAGATATTGCGGGACAGGCAGACATTATATGCGAGCCGCCATCTTTGTTGCTCTTGCAGTTGGGGCAGATGTCGGTGTTGCAATATCCATACCAATAGGCACGCTTGCGACTGTGCAGTGTGCCTGTTAGGTATTGTATCCTTCGTATCTTTTCTATGGTTGTAAGCAGTGTGGTACTGGCCAGGAACTCGAGGTGCTGGCTGTCAATGCGATGCATTTGGTTCTGCATTGCTTTGTAGTAGACGGTGTCTGTCTTAGCTCCCCCTAGGCGTAGGGCATCAATGCTCTGTGTCCTAACGGCTCCCTCTAGGCTATCGGCGTAGATAACTCTTGTATGTAGTTCGCCGTCCCGATCTTCCTCTTCTTTTTCGGTGCAGGGCCAGTACAGTTCGGTGCGGCGATTGCTATCAGGTACAGGGTAGTCCTCGCATGGTTCCTGCTCCCCTCTTGCTGTTGCTTGCGCAATTTCGTCGGCTACTTCGTTTCCGGGTATGCCACTATGAGCTTTAACCTTACCGAGAACTACGGGTTGCTGTAGCTCTTGAGCTAGCCGTATTGCTTCTTGTACTGTATGGGTCACTAGGTGACTGTGCCGGTGGAGAGGGCCGATTGCGTAAGGCCTCGTCAGTTGCTTCCAAATGAGTTGCAGGGAAGTTAGGCTGTCTGTGAGGATGGTTGGGGCTTTCAATATCACCGCCGTTCGAATACCTCCCAATTCTGCGCGCACGATGGTGTTGTCTCTGCTGGTATCCCGGGGGTGGATACCGATCTTCACGTCCTTTGTTTCATCTTCGTTTGGTATATACACTGAGCTGGCAGTGTGGATGCGGCCTTCGTCGTCACGGAGTCTGCTCCCGTCAGTGTATGCGATGGTGATATCTTCGTAGCGCAGAGGGTCTACTTCGGGGAAGGCGTGGCGCAGCCTCGTCTCGAGCAGGGGTTCAGAGCGTGCTGTCAGTGGCATTCTCTGAGGGTAGTCCAGATCCGAGGGTGCTTCGAGAACTTTTGATGGTGAGCGGTATAGGTGCTCCTGGCTGGGAGTGCAGACTGGTGGACAAGCAGCTCTACTAGGGGCAAAGTGTTGAAGCCACTCACGCGTCAGTTTGGCAGGACCTGTTAAGGTGAACAACTTGTTGATTAGAGAGCATAGCTCTTCTTGCAGCTGTGGAATCTTGTGCTGGAGAGAGTGCTGGTAGCCCGCATCATTGTAGACCAAGAGGACATTTACATCCCATTTGGGGTTGCCTGTGTCATGGGCGTGCTGTGTTGTACCAAAGGCACGTGGGGGCAGGAATCTGAAGCTGGATTTAGGAATGCGTAGTAGGACTTCACAATTGGAAGGAAACTTGCGGGCCCACCGAAGATATGCTGTGCTGCTGCTTTCTGTCCATGCAGGTAATATGAAGACCGTGAGCGTTGGTGTCGTAGCTGTTCTGGCGGAGTGCACTGCCCAGGAGACAGCCTTGTCCATGTCCTTGGGCTCGTATTCTGGGTTGGCGACCGAGTATCCAGTCCAGTGGCAGCTGTATGCATCATGGTGAGCCCCAAATAGCTGATCTCGTTCGTGGCAGCTCCAATACTCTGCCATTTTGGTGTTGTAGTTAAGAGGGCTGGCGAAGCGTTCCTTGGTGGTTTGCAGCATGTTTTGGAAGAGGGAGTATATTGCTGGAGGGGTCGACCAGTGGTTTTTTAATTTGACTTGTCGTTTAGTTCCCGCGACGGGGGTACCTTCCTTGTATCGTAGTAACAGCAGGGCAAGCTCCTCTGCAAACGTTCCTGGGTTTAGTGCTGCCATTAGGGGGGCACTGCTGGAGGCCTGTTGGAAGTTATCATATAGCACGGCAGCACGGGCAGGGTCTAGCATCCCAATGCAGTGTCCTTCTGGTTCATACAGGCAGGCCATCTCTCTAGTGTAGTTTTGCAATCCTTTTCTCCCTGGAGCGGGTAAACGTTGCGTGGTTTGGCGTAGCTGGATTGTGTATCTGCCAGTGGGGGCCACATCAGCATCAGGGTTTATGGGTGTGAGCAGGACTTGGATGGCGCGCCTGCTGGCATCTCCGATGGTGGTGTGAGGTCGGCACATCTGGGGAGGGGTGTATTCGGGGGCTGTCTGTCGGTGTAGGTTGCTTTTGTGCGAGTCTTTTACGGGGAGGGCAGAGGTGGAAGTCGTCATCGGTCGTCGTCGTCGGCGATTTTTCACTTGCTCCTTTGCTTGGGCGAGGAGATGGCTGCCATCAGGGTTCTCAAGGATCAGCTCTTCTGGTTCAAATTTAGGCTTCCATTTTACATGATAGGCTTGGATATCGGCCCGATAGACATTTTTCCGTGCATGGGGTTGCTCATATCGTTGACACTCTGGACATATCCAATCGTCCTGCTCGAGATTCTGAGGCTCATCGAGGGGCAAGCCGTAGTTGACACAGCGTGAGTGGTACCCCCTTGCACAGGCTGGGCATGTGTAAAGGTTGTGTGCGTCTGAGTCTAGCTGCAAACAATACTCGCAGACAGCGTTTGTGTCGACTTCCGATTCTTGCAGTGTGGCTGGTCGTTGACTATCCTCCACTATTTCGTATCCGAGCTTTTTGCTGAGAGTGATCTCCCACTTCTCCATGATGGTGTCCTTCCAGTGGACCAACCACTGGCGCTGCTGGAGGCCTGTGTGTCTTGTCCGCTTCTTCCCGATCTTGATGTGTTCCTTTGTGTCCCTGTAGGTGCCTTCAACATGCAGCAGCTGGTCCCGGTGTGAGCAGAGCTGGTGGTATAGTGCGCCGTGTGCCACAAAATCTGCTGGTCTTCGCTGGGTCTCACTCTTGTGTATGAGGTACCTCTCATACCGTGTATACTTGGGCAGCTGTAGCGCTGGTGGGCAGGGGCATCCTGGATGGCTGTAATGAGCACGGAACACGGTGTTGCCCATGAGCCGTTGCCGTTTCTCAGTCTGGGATATGGAGGGGGTTTGGCTGGAGTCAGCTGCACCACTCTCTGTATGCGTGCCGGCATTGCGTTCTGGCTGTGGAGGGGTATTGGCGGGTTTGGATATTGAGACCAGAGCATCATTTCGGAACCAATTACGCTCTGACCTAAGTTGTTCTCTCACCCATGGTACGTGGCTCTGGTGGATCTTTCTCTGGGGAAGGGGTATCTGCAAAGGTATTCTTTTGGCTGCTGGTGGCATGGCCTGGGTATTAGGCTGTGTGAGATACTGTATGATACGGTACAAAGCTCTTTTATGTCTGGCTTTAGTTTCCAAAGGTGTGTTGAGCCGCAAGGAGGCTGGAGGCATGACATGGGTGCCAGAGCTAGTCACCATCTGGGTCAGGGCGTGTACGCCTATGGTTTGCAACGACTTGAGTGAGGGCACGATGGGTGTAATGTTTGAGTTTTTCATGAATGTCCATTGGTCCAACATGTAATCGAAGGATTGGAGGTCTGGTAGCTGGAGCACTTTCTCGTAGTCTTTCATGAAGAAGTGTCCTGCGCGATGGCAAATGATGAGTTGCCTGACTCTGAATGCATACTTTGGTATGTTGCCGTGTTTGTGGCTTTGGGGGTGTGTAAGCAGCTTCAATTGGAGTTCAATGAGTGCCCTAGTGAGGGCACCTAGTTTGCCAGCATGATTGAGGGCTGTGGTCAGGCTTTTGTTGGCTGTATAGCTGCAGTCTGCAATGAGTGAGTGGTGGCCCAATCCAGCCCTCGACGTTGTTTCTCTGATAAACGCAGTGGGTGCTCCGATGGCAAAGAATACACATGCATGCCGCATACTGCATTGCAGGACAGCGTTGCAAACTCTGACATAGTATACTTTACTATATCATTTCATGATATGCCACAACCATGAACCACTTACTGCAGTTTACTACAAACTACAGCTCAGCCATCCATGATCCACAACATGCCACGGCCCAAGGAGCAATTCTGTAGTAACTAACTGTATCAACATAGTAGCAAACTCCCCAGCCACTTCCACACAACCACCCACCATGAAGCACAGTGCATAGAATCATATGCACACGGAAGGCAGAAATGCTGGCCATTCTGTCACAACCCCCAACCAGGCAATGATGCCGTGGCAGCTGCTGTAACTAAACTGTGCCAGAGCAGTTACCTCTGCTGCTGTTCCCACTTCACTGCCACCACTGCTGCTGCTGCAGCCGCTGCCGTGCTGTGGCCACTGCCGCGGCTGCTGCTGTGCTACTGACCAGCAATGCCAGCCCAGTTTTACTCCTGAAGGCAGCAATGCGAACAAAAATAACAATTATACAGCTCACACGCCAGGGTTCTCCACTACTCAGGACAGCTCCCCCACAATTATTGGCCAACAGACAAGGCTTGAAATGACCTGCTGTGCTTGCTTTGTGGCTCAAGCGGGTTTTCCAAGCCATTGATTCACCTTAAACCTCTCATATGCTCGTTTTCAACCTAAACCCTAGCACAGCACTCAATTGCGCCTTCAACCCGCTCTCCTCTATTCTTCAACATATGCTTCTTGCCTTTTTTCTTAACCCAAAGACAGGCCCATCAGCATTCTACTCACCGTCCCAGCCCACTTTGTCCCCTTTTCGAAGTACTCAGATTGCTTTACCCCTTAACCCTAACACAGGCAGCATCAGCAGTCAATTGGCCTGAACAAGGCATTCTCCCCTTCTGTTCCTTTCAAGATGCTTGTGGTTCAGCTTTCTCAAGCTGCAATCCAGCCCCTTCAGTTGCAAGCAGTTGCTTGAACTCAATCTGCCTGAACGGTTGAAAGCATCAATGATTCAATCTCACCTTGCTGCCATTGTCCCGGCTGTCTCATTCTTCTTGTTCCCCCACACCATAATGGTTTCTTTGCTGCTGCTCCCCGCTCCCCTCCTGCTGCTGCTTTTTGTGTTCTTGCTGCTCCGTCTCTTCTTGCAGCTGATGCTTTCTGTAACTGAGGGAGACTGCACAATAGCGGGAGTGACGCCGTTGCAGCAGCAGCAGCAGCAGCAGGGCGCCTTTGTGCAGCCACTTGCAGATGCACAGTGCCATCGCCAAATCCATGCTGATGTCCAGTCTGTGGACCCACACCAGCCTGGTGGAACAAAACGATATTCAATAGGATTGAATCAAGATGTTGCAATGGATACTGCCGGTCACAGTACCAAGGTCTACTGGTTATCAATCATGACAGAAATGTGGCAGCTCCAAGTTATTAAACGGCCGACTCAGCTACAGACATGCATCACATGCATGCCTACCTCTGTGATAATGGGATTGACTATATTCAAACCGCAGCCCTACGACACAAGGTGGCAAACTTTGGTGCATACATCAGCCTGCTAAAGATCATGGCCACGTATATGTCTGTAGCAAGGTTCAATCCGATGTAGCTGTGTTGCACTTCCATGCTTTGTTGTTATCGGACTCCTTTCTGCAAATGCTGAAGTGCTTCCGTAGACAACTGGAAACTTATTTTGCAGTACATGCAGCTGCTGAAGTCATAACCCTTTACAAGCTTGCCCGAAGTCTTAGCTAGATACTCACATGTTGCGGGACCTTGCTCAAGCCAGCTCCAGCTGCCATATCCATTTCAAGGGATGGGTGGCATCGAGCACCAGGTTCTGCTGCTGCTGCTGCTGCTAAAGGATGGGGCTTTAGTAGAGCCCAGGGTGAGGTCAAGGAGGCTTTGCCGCAGCTCCTGCCCTGCTATTGGGCCGGGGAGGCTGTGATATGTGATCATGCTGGCGATGGTTCAGCAACATGTTGTAGACGTTAGTGCCCTTTAACAGTCTCTTCTGAGCTTGCCGCTGCTGGGAAACACATCAGCAGGGCCGGTTCATGTTGCCAAGGGGTCCTGCAGCTGCTGCTGCTGCCGCTGTGATCGATAGGAGGGAAACAAAGTAATGGAAGCAGTGAGCTCCAGCCACAGCAGCAGCAGCAGTACCAGCAGCAGGGAGTCTACCAAAAGCACTGATACCCAATGCACCCACCCTGCTATTGCCTCCTGGATAACTACTCCCTGCTTGCTGCTGACACGCTGTTTTTGTCAACTCTGGCAGCATGTGCAACAAAGGCGAGACATAGCACAGAGTAAGGTCTAGACTGTACCTCTGAAATGATGCTCAGAGTAGGTGGATGCAAGTCGTGCACAATTGTGCTCCTAGCTGCTCTCTTTGACAAATGTCTCAGGTACCAGGCCTCTGGACGTGCCCCTTGGGGTACACCATGTGAGGCTGCCTGGGAGGTAGTACTACTGTGCATCATGAGCTTTCAGGCCGCACTTTCCATACAATTCATCTTGCCAACTGCATTTCGTGGATTGAAAGACCTTCGGCAGCTTAGACCCTAGCGATACTGATTGCAGATTGGCAGGGTATTGGCTTCAAACTTGATGTTGTGAGCACATGCGTCATGTAGAGAGATGACCCCGATTGGGTTAGGCAACACAGTAAGGGATGTGGATTTCAATCCAATTGAACCAGAACAAACTCCTCAATCTTCCAATGTTCAATTCAGACTGCATGCATACCTGTGGCATGGCTGCATGCTGCAAAGAATCTTCTGGTGCAAGTCCAGTCCCAGCAGTAAGTCACGGCGTAAACTGGGAGCTGTGGGTGAGGGGCTTCAACTGTTGCTACCTAGCTGCTCGACGCGGCTCTGATCTTTGACCCTGCTGCCCTTGTGGCTCTGCTGCCTGATGAGGATGTTGCTGTTCCTTAGGCCCGTACTGGCGTTCCTGCTGCTAGGCGATAGCAGGGCCTGCTCTTTAAGGATGTTCTTGTCGCTCACTGCAGTATCCTCGCAAGCTTCATTTCCCTTAAACTCACAGGAGAACTCCTGCTGTAGCAGGCTAGGGTATCCCCGTTGCAAATGCACACTGCCATTGCTGAAAGCTCTTGTGGTTCCAAAGGCTTCTGAAAGTGTTTGCTAGATCATTACTGAAAGTATATCAGTATCCAAAGAAGATATCAAAAGGAGGTTGAACGTCCTTGCCCAATCGCAACTGCTGCCTGTGAAGCAAGCAGTTGCAAGACGGCTCAACTTATTTAGCTTATACATGCATTCTCAAGCCTCGACAAATGCAAACTACAGGGCGTGATTTGGCAAAAGAGACGGAGGCAGGTCAGTTTCAGTAAAGCATCGCGGAAGACCATGGCCTGGGTTACGTATAGTTTGTGCTAATTCTCTTCGACGTGCAGCATCGTAGACTACTCTAAGTGAAAGGAGCTTCTGAATAACGCGTTGAGGACCTGTCTTCTTATCTGTCCTGCCACTCACCGTGAGTGGCACTACGCACGTGCGTGGACGAAACTGACGAAACTGACGAGAGTGACGGATCATTTTTGAGCACCACCGTGCTCGGCTGCTTTAGTCTGTGTGCAATACGTGGCTTGGGGCTTCATCTTGCTCATTTACAGTAGTAAGCTGCCGCGTTGCAAGATTCTTATTGCAGCACGCACGGTCCATGGGCCAGGCAGATCCTCCAACCGCTCTCCTTGACTGCGCTCCTTCGACGGGAGCAAAGCCCCAGTATGTGTAGCCCATAGGAGGTGTTCTTACTTATTTCTTTTAGCCCCTTGCTCTCTGTCGTTAAGGGCGTTCTGTTGCGGAACACTTATGGTCGAATACCATGTGTTGGATGGGCAAGTCGAGCAGGAAAGATAATTCTTCTGGTAGCAGATACAATGAATCCGTTCGAAGAAGAGTGAATTACCAATATCGAGCAGCAGCAGCAGCAGCAGGAAGTAGCGGAATCCAGTAGAAGGGACCGGCTCCTAAGCAGTGAAGAAAATAGTGAAGCAAAAGGAGCAATATTTGGAGCAACGCTCAGGCTCTTGAGCAGATTGGGGTCAAGGTAAGCACAGTTGAAAGTAGACGGCACTCGATGCACGTATTATGAGGCAAGAGGACCTGTATTCTAACTGATTTTAAACTACAGACCAAGCACCAGCATGGACTGCTATTGTTTGCTCAATTGACGGATAGGAGCAGAGCCAGCAAGGTTGTCATACCATGGCTGTGATTCAAAGCTATAGAGTAATGAGCGAAGAATATTGGCATGCACATGATGCCACAAAGTACATGATTGCTGCTGTTATACCAGGGTGATGAGGTCGAACAAGATCCTACCAGCGGGAGGCTGCACATGGATGGCAAAGGTGGCCGCAGCAAAGAGGTGCTTATTGTGAGTATGCTGGTACACAGGATTCGGAATTGCATGCTCAAATAGTTAGCAGGTAGCTTATACTATGTTCAACCCTACTCAGCTGATCAATACTCAGCTCTATTCAGCTTACTCAATACACTAGGTAAGGGCCTACTCAAGAAGGGATTCCCCCCTTTGCTGCGCGTTCTCTTTTTGTCAATGTTCAGCCTGTTTCCTCCACACGGGCTCAACACTCAGCTGCTTTGCACTTTGATCAGGATGTTGTGCTAGGGACGCATAGAAACATAGCCTATGCACAGTGTGTATTGTACTTGGTTGTACACACTTCTAAAGCAGCAGTGGCATGGCCATAGAAACATCACAGTTGGTAAGCTCCAATCCAGCAGCTTCAGCGGCAACTCACTAGGTGCTGCCTACGCAACAAGTGAGCCCACCCCTTGTGACCAGTGCTGTTTTTATTGCAATTGCAGGGTCGGGCCACAATGCGAGCTAGAGCAGCTCCCACTTGGACTCCTTCAGCAGCGGTCTGCCAGCGGCCAACTGCAACAAGCTAGTCAAGGTGCTGCTGGTAGCCTCCAACCCCAAACACCCAGAGGGATTTGTGCACCTGGCTTCTGGCACTAGACCGGAGAAGGTGAGAGCAGAACTAACCGAAACAATGTATGACACCCTCAGAGGCGTCGTCATCCTTTGTTGCTCACTCCACTGTAGTATGGTTGAGATACCCAGTGGCGGGTTCCGTTCTGTACTGAAGCTACTAGGTTGTGTTTGAATGCATACAGTACTCAAGCAAGCATGCACAGTGCATGCTGTGTGTACTATGGCTGGTGTTACTGTTACCACCGAACTATGGAAAGCATCAAGGAAAAACAAGTAAAGGGCCATTATGAACAAGTATGATGCAGCAGTCATGGTGTGGCCTTGTCCCTAAGATGGTCTAGCCGATGGTAGAGACTGATGGCTAGCCATAATGTATGACTGTATGGGCATGCACACTCTGGTGATTCCCAGCAGTGATGCACAAGCTGCAGAACCTCACAGACAATCCTGCATGTGACGGCAGCACGGCAGCTGAACGCTTGTCTCGGTCTACCCTTCCTGCTGCAACGTGCAGCAGCTGGTGCTGGAGCCCAGACCACAATTCATCAAAATCAAGGTGGCAGCAGTTCTAAAAGATGAGTTAGAGCAGAGTAGCCAAGCAGGACAATCAACCTCAGTCATCACTTGGTTTGGCAAGGATGTCTGTACGATGGGGCTGGCACTGTCGGGAGGATCTGTACTTGAAGGTGCCCAGGCGAAATGGCCTGAGTGTGCTGGGATTGAGAACTTGTCATCACCAGTGCCTGGCTGAGATTAATTGCTGGTTATGTAGAGCTACTAAGAAGGCACACATCTGTCAACGGCCGAGCAGTGCAGCATAGTGTTGCCATACACGCACTCAGGGCGTCCTATCCCTTCATTGTACCTGGCTGGTAACATGGAGTGTGTTGTTACACAGACATGGGCTTACTTGTATTGTGTGTGGGTCCTAGTGATTGCTTCAGTTGTTAAGAAGAGATCAGTCAGTGGTATGATCCTGTTGCATCAATCAATCAATCAATCAAAACGCAAGACCAGCAATGCCAATGGCCAAACAAACCTAGGCCACAAACACAAGGCTCCTGATCACAATCACGAAGCCACACAACCGATGGTGGATTTGCCACACACAAGCTGAGGCTAGATGCAACGGCGTGCACACCAAGGGGAAACAAACACCACCACTAAAACCCAAAACCTGCTCCACTTCCATCACACATGGGTGGCGGGGAGGCAGCAGGATCAAGCACCACCCTAGTAGGGGCTGGAGGTGGCTCCCACCACCTAGGTACTGGTGAACCACCATCCTCCCAGCCACTGAAAGGCAGCACATAGCGCTCCACATGCTTATCAATAGCTTGCTTAGTGCGCCTTCTACACCTCACTAACCGTTGGCTTTCCCAAGGGTGCGTAAGATCCCACAACCTCTTCCTCCAAGCACTCTTAATCTGACATGAAGCCTCCCAGCTCCCCTCATCTTGACCAAGCACCTTCAGATCAGCACACACGCATTTCTCCCAGGTATGGCGAGGCCTACCCACTGGCCTCGTCATGTCACCATGTAATGAAGAGAACAACGCAATATGCGGCAACCTGCCCTCCTCCATGCGGCCCACATGCCCCAGCCACCTCAGCCTATTTGCTGTGATGTATGCTGACAAGGTGGCTACCCCACATGATTTCCTGATATGCTCATTGGTGTGCCGATCTGACAGCCTGACCCCCAGGATGCTCCTAAGGCAGCTAGAGTGCACCCGCTCAAGCTTTTGCGATTGCACTTTGGTCAGGGACCAACACTCACTCCCGAACAGCAGAATTGGCAACACATATGCCTTGTAACACTTCACCTTCGTAGCCAATGACAGATGCTTGGTACCCCACATCTTTTCAAACTGCTTAAACCTCCCCACAGCCTTACCCCTCCTGATATTCAACTCCACATCCAACCTGCCATCAGTCACAAGCACACTTCCCAAGTACTTGAACTATCCTGTTGCATGGAGGGGCAAACAGAGATTTGCCATTTGACTTTACTGTATGGCTTGCTCCATGGTTAGTACAATGTTTATTTGAATGGGCCTGCTTCAGATGAACACAGAGTAGCACACGAGTGCGGCAGTACCGGTTATGGACGTCGACGCTGCTCTGGCGCCGGTGCAACACGCCGGCCGTCGGCAGGGCCGGCCAGGAGGCCGCGCGCGGCTGGCCGCAGCCGGCTAGCGTCCTGTCAATGCTCCGTCATTGACTACAGCAAAATGCGGCAACTTAGTCCTGACCTTGTGAGAAGCTACGGTGAGGCAGTTGGAGTCCCTCGGAGTGAAAGGGAACCTGTTACGAAGCTGCATACACAAATTGCAAAGGCACGCCATTCAAAGTCTCCATGAAATTTGGAAAGCACGACAGGAAAGTATCAGGAAGAAACAGGTCAATACGTCTGAAAACAGGGACCCGGTGGAGGGGCATCTCAATCTGGGTGGGGGAGTGAGCCTAGGGTGGGGGGCTGGGGGGGATGAGAGGGATCAGGGCGGGGGAGCTAGGAGGGCACAGAAGCGTGGAGAAGGGTAGGGCAGGCGAGGCCACCCCTTCTGGGAGGACATGGTGTAGGAATTGAAAAGTGAGGTGGATGGGATGGAGGTGGTGATATGAAGAGCCAGGACATATTGCTCGTGTTCAGGAGGCGGGTGCCCTCACTATAGTAAGCCTACTTCCTTAACTGTACGCCGCTCATGGTGGAGCGAGCGTAGATGTAACAATGTAACCTGACCTTGTCTGCGCAAACTATGTTCGACGTCAAAGTCCAAACAAAGCGCTGTCCAGGTCTGTCCGCTTCTTTGACGGCACTTAGCGACGTCCAAGGCGGGGTTAGCGACCACATTGGACAGTACTTTGACGCCTGCTGAGGGCCCTGTAGGTCGCAAACTCTGCCCACTTTACCAGTCAAAAGGGGGGGTCAAAAATTGGTATGTGGTGTCAGTCACTAAGGAACCAAACAAATACCAAACAAGGCGGACACTATTCCAATGACTGGGATGTACGTCCGAGGACACACTAAGGAGGTACAAGAGCGTATTCCAATGAAACTGATAAGAGTACCGAGTGCCGAGCCGCCGAGGGTATTTTTCATTGGACGGCCTTGTCATGTTTTGACAGGCAGGTATGGTATGGTGACAGGCAGGTATGGTGACTACCGACTGCGCCAATGTGAAAAGCTTAGCCACACCCAGCTAATTACACCATCTCGCGTGATGCCCCAGCCACCTATCATTGCCATGATAAGGGGAGTTGAATGACCCTACATCCATACATGGGAACAGTTTAGCCTAGATCCGGCCTGGCCCAGAGATCAGCCTAGACCTTACCCGCCTAGGTGTCTACACTAGTGCTAGGCATAGCCTCCTACACTGCCTAGAATCTAGACACAGCCTCCTGCGCTGCCTAGTATCCCCTAGGCGGCGCAGCCTGGTAGGTACACCCTAGGCGTGGAAGCAGTCCCAGTCACCAGTGGTCCCAGTGGGACATTGCTTAGGCTTTACCTCAGCCGCTTCATTCTTCTCATTCTCCCACTTCAACACTTGAACTTGCATGCACTCCTGCTGTAGTAAGAACACTTAATGCAAGTTACACCAGGTTAAGCAGGTAGATTGCTGTATTGGCTAATATCGTCATCATACTGAGATGATAAAAAACACACCAGATGCATAATGCGTACAGCGCGCAGCGAATACTGAGTGGATGCTGACTGATATATGCAAGGTCATGTACAGAGATCATAATGCCTGCAGCAGCAGCAACCTTAGTACCCAGCGAGCAGAAGCAGCAGAGAGTAACACAGAAGCAGCACCACTTGCAGCAGGAAGTTGGCAAGAAGGGTCAGCAGCAGGAGAAGCAAGCATCATACAAGTAGCAGCAGCAGCAGCATTGGCAAGCTCCTCACCTGGGACATTGGACAGATGGACAGAAGCAGCCAATATCGGTAACAAAAGCAGCAAAAACAATTTATATGGAGGAGCACCGGCAACACAGCAGGGGAAGAGATATAAGATGCAGACTATTGAGCGGTAGGACCAGCAGCAGCAGAGAAAAGGGCCGGCCAGCAGCAGCAGCAGCAGCAGTACCGTAAGAAGGGGCCACGGCAGCACTCAGCAGCATTCTAAAGAACATTGGGGGCAGCGGCAACAGGGAGGGACTGATGGCAGGCAACACTCAGCAAGGGGAGCAGTTACCCCAGCAGTGGGTTTTAGTCATCACACCCCCACACTACAAATGGAAAGCTGAGCATCTGACTGGCTGACTCCATTAAATACAGCAGCAAGAAGGGGTGGATGTTGTTATCGGGATGGCGAGACAGATTGCAATATTGCATGGTTGCGTCTCCAACCATTTCACTTCCGACAGCGAGCAAAATAACTAAGATGTGTGCAGCAGAACGAACGGTCCATGGATCCACAAAGGAGGTCCCCTACAAGCAGGGCAAGAAGGGAAGGAGCCAGGATTGCATAGTAAAGCCCTGGCCCTGAGCAAGGCATTAAGCTGGCTGGCTTACAGACTGTTGACTGGGTCAACTGGTCAGCGGATGGCAAGTCAAAATGGGCTGGCCTGACATACATTGGTTAGCAGGGGTCTAGGGTGGGCTGGTTGCAGCCATTGTGCGAGTCTTGAACAGGAACTTGGGTACTATGCCGTTGGAGCCTAACCGTGTGTGGATTTCTGCTCTCACCACATACTAACAAACTGGATGGGATTATATTGCGGGCAGTGATGTATCTGATATAGGTTGATTGCCAGTTCACAGCTCCTGCTGTCTTCTCTTTTCATTGTTGGCATGTGTGGCTGTACTGGCTGCATTTGCCGCTGCTGCTACTGTGTTACCCCAAAGAAAACATTAGACGGGGCACGAGCATTAGCCTTGGTGGTTGCATACTGAGAAAGGCTGCATCATGAGCTTCTGCAGTGTGACTGGTCTCAGAGTGGAGAAGCAACTGATGCTCAGTCAGTCATGTCTCTGTGCTCTTCTTTCAGACAGGTGGGCTTTGCATGGTCTTATGGTTGTTATGCCAGGGCCTTCTTATGGTTGTTATGCCAGGGCCTTCTTTTAGAGGCTCCGTGGATGTGAAGAGCATTTGTCAAGGCCGTCTCATGCTGCGGTTTCTATGGCTCAGACTGGAGCACCCACTGAAGCCCCGCTTTGACCGGAGCCATTTGATAATGGTAAAGCAGAGCAAAATTGCATGTTAGTGTTGTCATCTGCAAAGTAAAGAAGAGCAGACTCCCAAGTTGAAGCCCATGCAGCTCCAAAGCACCCTCTGCACTAGCAGAAGCTTGCTGTTCCAACCTTAGTTACTCCCACACTACAAGGGCTGGGGTGACACGCCTTGCTGCTGTAGTTGTGAGATGCGCATGCATAGGTATGATGCCGCCATGAATGGTTGATACGGTCATCCGCTCTTTGCAGGGCCGTGGTCAGTGAAGCATCCATCATTTAGTGGATGTGGAGCTCCGAAACTGGCACCACAATGTACCCGCCCTTCCCCAGGCTTGTAAATTACTAGAGCAGTGCTTATTCCTGGCAGCACCCTGCACACATAGGCATGTCTATCTCGCTCAGCATGCTGCTTCACCACGCTTACAGGTGGTCACCCTAGCAGCGTCGCCGCGACCCCTAGAATGCAGGAATCGGGTCTGTCTACTCGCTAGCCATTTAACTGTGCTATATGGAGGTCGGCATAACGCCTGGGCATAAATAGTTCCAACATACCTTCCAAGAACATACGGCCTGGGCATAGGATGCTGGCATCACAAAGGTGAGCTTGGATATATAGGCCCTTGCTGTTTTCACTATATCTTTGCAGGGCCACGCGAGCTGTTCCGTCACTGCTCCAGCATTTTGCACAGTGAACTGTCTAGAGTCAAAGTCAAATCTCACATCGGCATTGTAGGCAATGAAGAAGCCAATGACCTTGCACAGCAAGTTGCCCTTGGAGACCTCCCAGAAGAAAGTTGCCTGACATGTACCATCCCTAGTCATAACCGCACTAATATTTACTGGCCTCATGAAGTTATCTTACCGCCAGGTCCTCTTGCTCTCCGCCCACAAGCAAACCCACGCAAACGTCCGATAGCCTACCTGTCCACGGGCCTCCAACAAGTCAGTTGCAAGAAGTTGCGGCTGGGTGCAGCTAACCGAACCACTTTCTACTTTGAACAATGGAATGACACCGCTATCCTTCGAGATAACAAGCACACTAACCATTTTCTGATTTCTCCCTCATCAGTCACCGCTTCTCAACGTAACACAGCCATCCGTTACCGCACAGGGACTTTGTTTAACCGAAAACTTGCACATCGTTATCGCCTAGCGCCGCATAGTCGCTGTCTTCTCTGCAACCGTGAGGACAGCGGCCATCATACTGCTGCAGGGTGTCCCCAACTTACTGCCATGTACACGTACCCGCACTCGGTGGCATAAGAAAAGTCCCCAAACAGGGGTGGGTATGCTTGACTGAGCTGTTGCTGCTCAGCGCGAGTGAGTTCGGTGGTGTGCCCTTGAGGTTTAACTCACCAGATTCTACCAGGTAGACGCTACATGATAACCGGACCGTCCTGAGTCCGCTAAAGGTACTGCAGGGGGCTGCTAAGGTCATGTATGGGCTGTTATCAATGGTAGCTGTTGTCGTATGGGTCCAGGGGACTGTTCGTTATGCCTGAATGTTGGCACATCTATGCCCCATGATCTTCATTTATGCACGGTATCACATATCCTTTAAGATACTGAAGCGCTGGCCCCTGGCTGGTCTGCTGTTGGTGGCAATACTTTTTCCAAGTCTCTGGGTGCTGTTTGGGTGTTGCTGTTTGTAAGGACTGGGTGATAGAGCTATACACGTCTCCTCTTAGCAGCCCCCAAGGTACATGGGTACTGTTGCGTGAAGCACCCATATCATAGCTGTACACCGCTGGAAGCAGGCTCTCTGAATCCTTACCGTTCAGTAGTTTCGCGCAGAATGGGAGCAGGGCTGCTGCAACTGGAGCACGAGCCCTTGGCGCCTTCCAGGGTCTAGTGGGGTACTGCGATAGAAGACAGGCAAGCAGCGGCCGCACGGTGAGCACACACGGAGGCTTCTGTAGACTACATCCATGCAGGCATAATGGCTAGATCGCGCACATGACAGACAGCGCAATCATTTATCGATGGATCGAACTTATGCTACGGAGTGCCGGCATGACCAAGCTGCACGCCAAATTGTCAAAGCCATTCTCCGCGGTCGCAAAAGTGGTTTCGTTGTCATGATGGACATTGGTAATCAGCAGCACTGTACACAAGATGGTTTGCCCCCCAACGTCCCACATCGCATCCCCGCTAATGTCCTCCCGCCCCGCATCCCTCCACATGTCCGCTCATTGCTCACAAACCACTCTCGCCCAGACGTTTTCCTCTTTATCCCACCAAAGCTTCCCAACCGCCCTACTCCCGAATATATCATCCTAGAACTCAAGTATTGCCGTGACACTGACCCCCAGAACCAGTACGATAGAGCAATCTCGCAACACCGCCCGCTCGCTTATGCTATCCAACAAGCGGCTCCTCACGCTCGCATCACCTATATCCCTTTATTGCTCGGAGTGGCTGGAACAATATACTCTTCTACCACCTCTCATTTGCGATACCTTGGTGTCAGAAAACAAGCACTCCCCCGCCTGCTCAACCGCCTTCATGTTATGGCCATCACCAACCTTCATTGGATTTACACTACTAAACGTCATAAGGAACGTCACCTCGATCCGCAGTTTTGGCGACACACCCATCCACCCAGATAACATAACGTAACGTAATTTACCCACCCACCTATGTGTTCTGGGCTCCGAATGGTAGTGGGCCTATCTATATTAGGTAAGGGCCCGCTCCCTTAACATATGCAGGAAGGGATTTCCCCCCTTCTATGCGTAGTTCTCTCTCTCTCTCTCACTCTCTCTCTCTCTCTCTCTCTCTCTCTCTCTCTCTCTCTCTCTGTCTAGATCAGTGTTCCAAAGGACTGATGGGCTGTGAAGTACATGCTCCAACATGGTGTTGGTCTCATGTACCTTTCAAAGGCATTGCGGCCGGTGGTGCTTTTCCCAGCAGGCATCTCCATGGAAGCAATACCATATGTGGAAAGATAAGGGGTGTAACCATGCTGCCTGATTATATGTGTATCTCGCTGGCAGATGCTTTGCAGACTCATTGCTAGCAAGGACGCACTATACATTGTGTTCTTGCTCTGCTGCTGCTGCTGCTGCTGCTTCAACTATAGTGCATAGGGCTGTTTTTGAGAGGTGCTGCAGTGGCGCCGTTGTGGGATATACAGGGCTCTGTCCTGTTAACATGTTCACATCTACGCTCACTCTACATTGAGTGGCGTACAATTAACGAAGTAGGCCTACCGAGTGAGGTTTCCCCCCTCCAGAGCATGATCTCAAGTGGTCCAGCGCATGCCCAACAATCCACCTCCAACCCAACCAGCTGACTCGTCGACGCAACATTCTGTGCAGTCACAAAGAGCATACCAAATTCGCAGCATGCACTGTGCACGCTGCTTAAGCAATCAAGACAAGTTCTTGCCACTAGATGAATGAATGGGGACAGCCCTCTTCCACCACTTGCCCACTGTCTCACCATCATCCAGCATGAAGTGGCCCCACGGCAGATCACCTCAATTTTGGTTGATACACCAAATGGTTTTGTAACTTCCCTGCGCTTGTATTTTCTGCACTAGTATTGCACAAAGCGGTGACAGTGACTCTTTGAAAATGATCTAATGATATATGATCCTAATAGTCAGGCATGTTGCACAAGTCTTCTCCACAGCAAGTGACACTCTTATACAGGGGCGCCGACCCTGATTGCCCCACTCCTGCACCTGCAGCCTTCATCTGCTCACACATCTCCCTGGTGACAGCCAGGAAGCCCCATTTGTAAATGCCTCGAGCAGACTCCTCTGCAGTACATGCTTTATCATCTGCTGTACAACGAAATTGATAACTGGCACACAAGTCATACCCACCCTGCGGTCCCTTAGGGTATTCGACCACCGTCACCTTGCTGCCATCAATAGAAGGGATGTAACCAGTGTAGCACTTCAGCGGGACGTCAAGACTCTTTGTTAAACCATCAGGGGCTCCACTCGTGATACCTGACCTTTGAAAGATGTAATCCATGACAGCAATGTCGCAGTTAGGAGACTCTGTTATGGTCCTCGGGCCAGCCACTGAGGCAGGCTTCAGAACGGCCCAGGGCTTGTTGCACAAATTGTGGATGCAACAGCTCACATCACTGTATATGGTCCCACTAGTTGCTTTAGCCTCCGCTTGCATCTCGCCACATGTCTCAAGGCTGACTATGGTGTAGCCCTGTTTGTAGGCATGCTGTCTGATCTCTTCAGCAGTGCATCGCATGTCATTCGCTGTGCACAAGAAGCTGTAGCTCGCACAAAGCATGTAGTTCCCATCAGCATTTTTGAAGGGGGTCTTTTGGATGGTGATGGGGGCGGATGAGGGGTTAATGCCTGTGTAGCATGCCAGGTTGGAAGGACCTGCGTCACATGACAACAAATAGCAGTGGTAAGCTGGCATTGAATAGATAACTGCAATAGTGTGCCGTGCCTGGCTACCGGGTGGTACAACATATAAAGATATGTCCCAAAGGAAGAAGGCTGAAAGATCGGAGCAGGAGTAGGATAGGAGCATGTAGGAGACCTGCCGGATCGACCTTCACCCAGTAGGTCCATTCAATTTGTTGCTTTGAGAATTGCTAGCACAGGTCAGAGTTGAAAAGGGGTTTAGGGTTAGGTTTCAACCCTAAACCCTAATCCTAAACCCAACCTATCCCTAAACCCTAACCTTACCCTAAACCCTAGCTGCATGCTGGACCTTATGTCCAGGAATTTGTTGCAGGCCGAAGACAACCCACATTCTGCCAGAACGGTTCCACCTTGGCTTGAGGTGCGGCGCCTATGGCACTTTTTGCTCTGGAATATCATGAACTGTAATGTAATAAAAATGATAGCACAGGTCATGCTTCTGCTCTTTGCTGCCTAATGCTTACCTTTGTTGGGGTCTCCTGCAGGGGTGGGGCTGTCAGCCTTCATACTTCTCTGGGCCTGACAAGGCGGAACTGCAAGCATTCAAGTCAGAACAGAATGAAACCGGTAAGTGCACTTGGTTTTCTCAGCTTAATGATAATTAAAAAAGCAGCATGTCCTCAACTAATGGACATTGACTCTGATTTGCAAGCCATAGCCAGCTCTGCAGTACGGAGTTTGATTATGTCCTGGCCGGCGAGCATCTTGACTAGCAATCTCTCCTTGAAGATGCTGTTTGGTAACTAAAATGAGCAATGCAGCCACTCACTTGTAAAACGGATGCAAGTAATTGAGTCTAAACCTTTTCAAATAGTTATGAGATACGCCATTAAGCCATGAACTGATAGCACAGGCGTGCAGCGCAGGCTAGGATTCTAACAATCCATCTCATGATGCTGGGACTATCGACAAACAGGGAGGTTTAAGTGTCAGTCAGCTTGTGCCCAGCAAAGGTCCTGGACATTTGCGCGTACCTTGGATGAAGATGGCAAGGGTTGCTTCTGCAACCAGCAGCAGGGGTCCAACACCCAGGCTAAGCTTCCTGACTCTCATCATGACTTCGGCAGCGAAGGGCCGTGGCCGCAATTGATAGGTACTCTAGGCAAAGGCTTTTGGAGGGCTTCCCGGCGAATCACGGAGGATCAGATAAAGGCGGCCGGCAGTTTTGCTGCACTGTAGAGCTAGTTATGAGCCAGTTAAGTTCCTCTACTTTCCAGGTGCCCTTGGCTGCCAAGGCGCCTAGGTCCGCCCCGAGGAGCCCGAATGGAAAGCAAGTAGGACTTGCTTCGCTTCGCTTTCTCTAGTCCCTACCAGCAGGCCCAGTGTACTCTGCATGCCTTAACTCTGCTGCTACTCGCATGCCAATAGTACCCTCTCCCTTCATAGTGCAAATAGGTCAGAAAAGTCGCACATTAGTATCAGTAGTGTTGCTGTGCGTTTGAGCGAAGCCACGCCTAGCTGCCGGTCCCCGCCAAGCCAACGGGCCGGGCAAGTGGGTCGACTTGGTACTCGACTTCTAGTGCCCTCATCCGACAAGCGCTGTCACGCTGCCTAGCCGACAAGCGCAGGCCTGCTGGAAAGGCCGCTTCACGCAGGGACCATGGGCCACCGGCGAGCCTTTGGATGCCATGGCCCAGCCGGTCATCCATTACTCCTCCGCTGTTGCAACGAGTTTCAGAGGGAGCGGCTGCACGAGTCGCTCTCAGTCAAACTCAGAGGTTGCACTACAGACTGCTGTTTCATACTAGTACTATGCTGCTGCTGCCCTATCCCGCGCTGCATCACTCATTTGCTACTGCTGCTGCATTAGCTGCCGCGCCTCCTGCTGTTTCCACGATCACTGCATTATATACAACTCCCAGTTGATGGACGTTTCTACAGCACAGTTACATGAGATACAATGATCAAGACTTGCAGCCCGGCAGGGGCCTGGTACTGTCTCAAGCTCATGTACATCACATCACAAAGAACCAACTAATGGCCCTCCCGCCATCCGTAAGGTCCAGGGCAGCCACAGCCTTTGAAAGGTAGACAGCTCGCCCTAGACAAACGGTCAGTATTGCAATGGTAGGTGCAAAGCACCTAGCAATCCCAGCAACAAGTATGGTAGTCAAACGTAGGATGCGGTCTCCTGGAACCCCGCCCTGAACAAGAAGATGCAGGTTGTGCACTAGACGCCACTCCAAAGCCCCCCATTCAGAACATGTTGCATAGGAGATGCAAACATATCATGCCAGCAGCATACCGAGGCCCCCGGGTAGTAGCAGCATATGTTTATATGCCCAAAATGATAGACCACATGGGCGCAGTCAGATGGCCATGCACTAAAGTCTGCTTAACTGTCCAAAGTGCACTCGCGAAGAACCATTCAGCAGGCACAAACGAGCGAGAAGCCATGGTCAGAGCTAGGCCAGCCAGCATAACCTCCAAAGTCTTCATGGATGCTTTTACACACCCATAATGGTCCTGCTGCTGATTTTCCGGCCCAGCCTTCCATTACACTCCTGCAGTCCTCCTTTTCCATCATTTAGCACGTCTGCTCCGGCAGACCTCGCTGTATGAAAAGCTACTGCCGTTGAAGACCATCATCATAACGATGCTAGCGGCAACATGCACACACGGGACCAATCCTGGCTTTGGCAGTAGATGCAAATCAACGTGTCCTTACCATCCAGAAACCAACCTTCTCGCATGCCCTGCCTACCCCCACCTGCCCTGCCATCGAACTGGTATCATTCCCTCATAATAGCAGCAAGGAACCTCCATGTAGAGGGACACCTCTTACATGATTACGGTTTGTATATTGCTGCTGCAGATGTTGGTACCCTCCCCCTTTCCCCCAAATCAATGTGAGGCCCCCCCACACATTAGGCCATATTTGCTCCTTCTGCCCACCTACACATGTTCAGAGAAGCACCAAACACTGCTATCCCTCTCCTCATGTACTGAGATAAAGTGACATCGTTTGTAACATACAGGGTGTTGCGAAATGAACGTGCCGGTGGCGGGGTGCCTCGGCTGACTCGACAAGTGAGAGGCCGGAGGTGTAACTTTTCGGGGTGACCCGCCCATCATGGCACAGCACATGCATGCCCAATTTGCACGGCGGTTACGGCTATGCATTTGTCTGATGATTTGCTATGTTTTGCTCTCAAGGAGTGTATGGCCAATTCTGACTTGGTGAAAAGTTGATCATGGGCTGCGCTGAAAATGCCCATTTTGAGGAGGCAAACGTGCGAATTTGGGCCTGAAAACTTCCGAAAAATGTGTATAAGTCCCTGGCCTTATGATGTGTGCTGGGACCCTTGCCCACCAGCTGCAAGTGGTTTGAAGGCAATCAGACAAGTGAGCTAGGACTTATGCTCCATCAACCATCCCCAAAGGGGCCAACTTCGAAGGGCAGGTAGCAGCCACCCAGCAAAGCAATGCCCATAGGGACCAGTGGGTGTTAACAAGCATGCAAGGGCCTGCACCAAGGATGGGCCCTGCCCTGAAGGGAGTGCCCTCTTAACTAGGACAGGAGCTGAAAGTTGGGGTCAAGCCATAGGGTGATGGTGCAAAAAAAGCGCTTGTGAGAATGCATAAACCCCAAGCACCCAAGCTTGGCCCTGCAACAGCTGACCACACCAGTGCATTCATCACAGCCTGCACCACTGCACAATATGTTTCCAGCACCATACTCCACATTGTCAAGACAGGCTGGAAAAAATTTCTGTGACAAAGGGGTCACGCCGAAAGCATTTGGTACAAAAGAGACCTAGAATGGAGCAGCCTATCAGCATGCCTCAACCCCACAGCATGTAATGAAACAAGACTTGCCTCCGCTGCAGCCTTATCCCCTTGCCACTGCAATCCAGGGTTTAAGCACCACAGTGGGATGTAGCAAAACACCCAGGGTTTGGTTGGCACAGCAACTAGGTGAAGTGCACAGGTGCCCATCTTGCACTCCAAACAAACATGTGCAAACAACACCCAAGCAGCCAGGCCCCCACATGCTGCTGTACTAGAGAGGGAGCCTCACCAAAGCCACCTGACTGCCACTCATGAGAATAAAGACTGGAACCATGGGAGCTAAGGCTAGCTGGCACATTCATTATGCAACACCCTGTGACAGGAGGTTTTGAATGCTCCATACCTAGTACCATGTCTTATCCCCTTGCTTATTTACCACACAGGCAATCCTGCCCTTCATGCTATTGAACAGATGTGTTAGCATTGAGGAGGGGACAGCCTGGAACTGCTTGTGCACAGCTTCCTTGAACTCCTCAAAGAACTGGCAACCCAATGCATCAACTCTCGCTTGCACGCAACCCCAGACATTCTCAATAAGATTGAGATCTGGTGAGTTGGGAGGCCAATTTGGCAGCAGTCTTGCATTGGACTTGTTCTTCTTGCTCCACTCTTCCACCACACTTGGAGCATCCACATGTGCTGGATCACCATCTTGCTGCAGAGTCCAGCAACTGATTCCTTGGTTACTAAACAACCGCTGACCCCCAGGCAATAGGGTCTCCCTTAGCACACTATTGTACTGTGCTGCACATATGTTCCTGGCTGGCTCACCCTTCTTATTCTTAAAGGAGGGCTTGCTCTTGCTGCTGCCAGCAACTTGATGCAAGGGAGTAACACCATGCTTGGTGATTCCACCATACACATTGAGGCACTGGGGCTTGTTTGGCTGGTAGGCCCCATGTTTTTTTGGCCTGTTTGGGCCAACTTTCTGCCACCTGCAGGGCTGAACGCTGGAACCAGGATACCGAAAGTAGAACTTCTTCCTGTCTGTGAAGAGGACATGGCCCCAAGAGGTCTTGCTGTTTTCCTTAGCAAACTGCAGGCGCTTCTTCTTGGTATCCTTGGTTAGCTCCTTCGGAGGACGCCGCTTGGAGACCACCATCTTGCACCCCTCACTTTCGGCTGCTTTCCTTGCTGCACGAATTACAGTGGACTTATGCACAAGCCGCGGCACAAGCCCCTCCGCCAGCAGCTGCTTGGCCACCTGCTGAGCACCTCCTTGCTGGCCCTCATCTAAAAGATTCGAAGCATGAAGCGCAGCTGCCTCTGAAAGTATGGTTTTCCTGCCTGTCCCTGGCTTGTTTTCTAAACTCTGTTCGTTTTGCCACCGGTTGATGCACCGGCGTGCTGTCGCACGGCACACTCCACACTGTACAGCAGTCTCTGAGATGCTCTGACAAGCATTGTAAGTATTAACCAAATGTACTTTATCTTGCAGCGTCAACCTGGCCATTTCGGAAGTAGGCAGGTTTCACGTGCGAAGGCCAAGGGACCGTCCGTGTCGTAAGTGGCACAGCTGGTCAATGTGGCTTGCAAAGTTGTGTAGAATGAGAGCAAGTCTGTATCAATTGCTGCCTTGAGCCGGCGTTGAATAGGCTTCAAAGTTGCTTTCACAGGGTGTTGCGAAATGAACGTGCCGGTGGCGGGGTGCCTCGGCTGACTCGACAAGTGAGAGGCCGGAGGTGTAACTTTTCGGGGTGACCCGCCCATCATGGCACAGCACATGCATGCCCAATTTGCACGGCGGTTACGGCTATGCATTTGTCTGATGATTTGCGATGTTTTGCTCTCAAGGAGTGTATGGCCAATTCTGACTTGGTGAAAAGTTGATCATGGGCTGCGCTGAAAATGCCCATTTTGAGGAGGCAAACGTGCGAATTTGGGCCTGAAAATTTCCGAAAAATGTGTATAAGTCCCTGGCCTTATGATGTGTGCTGGGACCCTTGCCCACCAGCTGCAAGTGGTTTGAAGGCAATCAGACAAGTGAGCTAGGACTTATGCTCCATCAACCATCCCCAAAGGGGCCAACTTCGAAGGGCAGGTAGCAGCCACCCAGCAAAGCAATGCCCATAGGGACCAGTGGGTGTTAACAAGCATGCAAGGGCCTGCACCAAGGATGGGCCCTGCCCTGAAGGGAGTGCCCTCTTAACTAGGACAGGAGCTGAAAGTTGGGGTCAAGCCATAGGGTGATGGTGCAAAAAAAGCGCTTGTGAGAATGCTTAAACCCCAAGCACCCAAGCTTGGCCCTGCAACAGCTGACCACACCAGTGCATTCATCACAGCCTGCACCACTGCACAATATGTTTCCAGCACCATACTCCACATTGTCAAGACAGGCTGGAAAAAATTGCTGTGACAAAGGGGTCACGCCGAAAGCATTTGGTACAAAAGAGACCTAGAATGGAGCAGCCTATCAGCATGCCTCAACCCCACAGCATGTAATGAAACAAGACTTGCCTCCGCTGCAGCCTTATCCCCTTGCCACTGCAATCCAGGGTTTAAGCACCACAGTGGGATGTAGCAAAACACCCAGGGTTTGGTTGGCACAGCAACTAGGTGAAGTGCACAGGTGCCCATCTTGCACTCCAAACAAACATGTGCAAACAACACCCAAGCAGCCAGGCCCCCACATGCTGCTGTACTAGAGAGGGAGCCTCACCAAAGCCACCTGACTGCCACTCATGAGAATAAAGACTGGAACCATGGGAGCTAAGGCTAGCTGGCACATTCATTATGCAACACCCTGTACGTCACCTTGTTTCACATCAGCCTGCACCCCCCGTCAGCATCACCTCATTTGTCGCTTGGCCTTGCCTGCCCCAGCAGCCTCAGCCTTCCTCTTGCTGCCTGTACCCTTTGACTGCCCCTCCTGCTGCTGCTGCTGCTGCTGCTGCTTGATGTCTCTAGACCTGTGACTGCTACCACCACCAGCAGCACGGGTGATAACAGCAGCAGTAGCAGCAACAGGTGAAGCAGCAGCACCAGCAGGAGAAGGAGCAGCAAGAGGAGGAGGAGCAGCAGCAGACCGCTTCTTTGGCCTACCTCTGCCCCTGTGTACCACACCAGCAGCACCAGAACCTGATACCCCAGCCCCAGCAGCAGCAGCATCACCCGCTCCATTGGCAGCAGCAGCAGCAGCAGGAGCAGCAAGAGTCTTTCTTGGCCTCCCTCTGCCTTTGTGCTCTGTACTGGTAGCAGCAGAACCAGTGAACCCAGCCCCAGTGGGAGCAGCAGCAGCAGTATTAGTCTTCCTCAACCTCCCCTTTCCCTTGCTCGCATTGGCAGCTGTTGCCCTCTCGGCACCTAGTGCTGCCCGCCCCTTCTTAGCACCTGCTGCTGCTGCTGTTGTGCTCTCTCTCGGCCTTCCCCATTTTTTCTGCACCTGCTGATCCTCCTGCTCGAGCAGCCTAGGACCCCAGTCCCCCACCCCCACCTCAGCTGCTGCCGCCGTCGCTGCTGTAGCTGTTGCTGCCCTTCTTACACCCTTCCTCTTCTTCTGCTGCTGATTGTCCTCCCCTTCCTCCCCAACACCCTCCTGCTGCTTCCGCCTTCGCTTCTGCTGCTGCTGCTCCTGCTCTCTTTGCATCCTCTGCCCCTCCTGCTGCTGGATGCGCAGATTAGCCTTCCTTTGCTCTTCCAAGCTGGTCCTCATGTATTCCAGAACAGCCTCAGGTGGCAGCAGTTTACTGGCATCAACACCTCCCATACCCACATCACGGTAACCTACACCGCCGTAACCGGCCACCACGCCCATGCCGCCCATCCCCCCGATGCCACCCAAACTGCCCATACCGCCCATGCCATCGATGCCACCCAAACCGCCGACGCCGCCCATCCCCCCGATGCCAGCCAAACCACCGATGCCGCCCATGCCACTGATGCCGCCCATACCCCTGATGCTGGCGATGCTGCCATATCCTCCAATACCCCTCATGTCCCTCATGCTGTTTCCTCCGCCATCACCATCATCACTACTTTCATCATCATCACTATTCCCTTCTGCAGAGTCATAGCTTCCTTCCTCATAAGCCCACCCAGGCCCCATATCATCCTCATAGCCCTCTTCTTCCTCATCTTCATCTTCATCAGAAAGCCCTTCGCTACTGCCATTGTCATCATCGCCACTGCTGCTGCTGTTGCCATCGAAACTGCTGCTGCCGCCGCCACTTCCCTGCTCAACCCCACCATGCTGCTGCTGCTGCTGCTCTTGCTCCCCCTGCACCCCCTGCTGGTGCTGTAGCCGTAGCATGTGGTCAAAGTCTGAGACCTGCACCCCTATGGGCTGGCCGTAGCAGTCAACCTCCGAGTTCTCCTCCTCCAGCTTGCTCAGCACTAAAGCACTCACATCTTTCACGAAGTATTCTAGTGGCCTGCTGTCCACCCCTTCAAACCCTGTCACCACCTTAAGCTCCTGCCAGGCTGCCCTGTGCCACTTCACTTTATGCCACTCGGTGCCGGTATTGCGTCGCCCGCCATATTCCCCCGGCTCGTGCGATCTCGTGAGCTTCAGCTCCCAAAGCTCTTTAGAGGGTTCCAGGTTGTTCCAACGCAGTGATGCGGTGACGTCATCTTCATAGGAGACGTAGTTCTCACGGCTGAATAGTAACTGCTGCTTGGAGTTGTAGCCCACAGCGAGGGAGAACCAGCCATCCACTTCTCGCATGTGACGGCTGCCATGATCAGGCTCTTCTGAGTGGTCCAGGTGGAGTGATGCTTGGAAGAGCTGCACACAGCACATGTTCAAGGGTCAGTACCAGGGTGTGCTGGAGGAAGTGCACATTGTGTTGACCCTTGTAGCTTTATGACCCTCTTTATACTTGTACTCGATCTACAATGCAGTTGTACTCTGTGGGGAAGGAATGAGAAAAACTTTAAAGCTGACAGGGGATGCCATACAAGCATTTGATGTATTGCTTACATAAAATCATTCAATGTATTGCTTCCATACAACGGTACTTCACAACACCAGAGCAGGTTGTTGTGACTTTGATGTCGACGGTTCTCTCAGTAGTGAGTAATCTATCAGGTATGTTTGCAGTGGACAGTCGGAAGTGGTTTGGATTCGTAAGGTGCAGCAAAGCCGTACACGGACGGGACCCCCACTGGACAACCATGCACCCACGGTGGTCCCCGGCCGTACCTCCGGTAATGTAGCAGGGTTAATGCTGGCAGCATCTGCCAGGCGCTGCGAGGTAAGGCTCCCAACGGACTGAGATGCGGTTGTAAGCCAGGTCTTGATCAGCTTGAGGGTGGGAATATCCTGAATGTCCCCCACCTTCAGGAGCAAATTGTTGAACCTCTCTATGACTTCCGCCATGCTCCTAGACTAAGGTTGTGCCACGAATGACTTAGTTACAAAGCGTGCAAGCTCTGTTGTGCAACCTGGCTTGTCGAAAGGCATACGCCTACGGACGTACCATTGCCCGCACTTTTATAACATCCGCCAGTCTCTTCCATTTCTGTTGCGTTTGAATCTCTTGTATTACGCAGCATTATCGCGTGCGGGGTATGCCTTTGCGGCTGCGAAATGGCAGGACGTGGGGAGCCGTTGAGTGTAGTGCCCGCTCCGAGTCAGCAGGCGACTACCGGTGGGCTGTTCCGAAACGGGCTAGGGGTAGGGCTATGCTCCTACACGTCTCGAGACATACCATCTAGAACCCGAACACCATTCGCAATATCCCAACAGTACAAAACCATGGTATCATGATAATGACGCTGCAAGTGCACATGTATGAGATCCACCCTGCGACAACACCTTTTTTAACCAACCAACACTGAACCTATAGTTAAAGCGTTTAGGTACTATTCCATTTCAAATCCATGAATCCATCGAGTGTAAGAAGATGATGACATTCCTCAACAAATGGCCCTACTTCAGGCCCATGGTGGGGGCAACTTAGGCTCCAACAGCATCCTTTGGAAACAACTTGTGTTCCAAAGACTAAACTTCACTGCCGACAGGCCAGACCTGATTTTGATACCTTGCTAGCCAATGTATGTCAGTCCAGCCCAGTTCAGATTGCAGTGCGCTGACCAATCGACGGCTAGTCAACACAAATCACATTTAAATCACATACCATAGCTATAGCTTGCTGGGACTCAATTGAACCCCGTAATTTGTTCCCTTATCTCCGTGCGTTCCTTCTTGCGCTCTCAATAACCCAAGCCCTTTCCCGTGCTGCTCTCCAACATGTACCGCCTGCTGCTGCTGCTGCTGCTGTTGTAGGCGTTGCTGTCTGCTAGCGGCTACAGCTGCTGCTACCTCCTCCTTCCTCAACCCCCACAACCAGCCCAGATCAGATCCAGACAGCAGCGCCTTTACATGGATGCCCTGAGACACCAGACGCCACCTCAGCAATGATGATGACAATGATGTTGACAGTAACGATGACCAGCGACCGCTGCTACTGCTGCTGCTCCTGACAGCCGCTGCTGCTTCATTATCTGCCGCAGCTGCTGCTGCTGCTGATGGTGATGATGTTTGTCGCTGCTGAGAGGAATTTCATCTCAGAGCGGCCCTTTGGCTGAGGGGAGTACGCTAGGACCTCCACTGTTGCCATTTGACGACCAGTTCTGATGACCTAACAACCAACACAATCAAAAAGAAAGAAATAAACCGCCATCCTTAATTGCGATACCATTCAGTATATGCAGCATTGTTTCAGAATGGCTGCTGCTTCAGGATGCCTGTGTTTGTGATGTGATAGCAAGCACGCTGCATGGGCAAGCTGTCATCTCCGGATGTATGCCTTTACAATGTTCCGTCTATCACCTTAACACAAGCATTGTCGCAATACTGGTGGGTCAAATATGACGCAATAAACCCAAAAGGCAATGGCATGTGGATGTGGATTTTTGATATATAGATCATCAGAACCTCGGCACCCATTCCTTGACTCATCCGCACAACCATTAACGCCACAGTGCCTGCTGGTGCTTGTGAGTGGTAGTGCTACACCTATAACCCTAAATTCAAACCCTAACTACACCTAACCACAGCTCGCTTTAGACCCTCACCCTCACCTTAAGCCTTCTCCCTTACCTTAAACCCTCACCCTCCCAGCTCACCTTAAACCCAAACCACACAGCTTGACAGGGCTTTTTGCACCCACAACGCTCTCCATCTGCCAAGCGGCTTATATGTGGCCAAGCCCCAGAAGCTTACCTGGAATCAGGCCATTTTCTTTGCTGCTTGTAATCATCAAGCTGCAAGGTAATGGGCCCTGCACCCATATCTTCAACGGGATAAAGAAACTTCTCACTCAGTGTGCCGTAGCAACTTCTGCATTGCAAGAAACAGCACCACCAGCAGCAGCCAGAGCTAGAAGTCAATGAGGATAATGGCAACCATAGAATGCAACTCTGAGCATGAAGTTTAAACACAAGGTGACTTTGATAAGGTGCATGCATGAATGGAGGATAGCAGGAGAGCATGCAAGGACCCAGCACAGTTGCTGCTGCAAAGCTGCCCAGATGATGATCCTGGTCATTACCTCACGGAGTAACTGCACTTTTTGCCCTTTGCAAAGTGAGCAGCAGCAACAACATAAACCTTATTTCCACTCTGATTATCACATCTATGAGGTGCCATAGCAAGTATAAGCCATGGACCCTTGAGCTGTTTCTTACCTCCGGGTAATCACATAGTGGACCAGACTGACAGTTTCACCATGGACACTGGAGAGGCCTCCACTGATCACCTCTGGAGCATGAACAAGACAGTTTATAACTAATTCATGTTCATTCCTCTGCGTACTGCCAAACATGCCGCTTATACTCTTCTCCACGTGAACAAACAGCTGAGCCTGGCCAAGATTTTTGCGGAACCCCCGTGTGAGGATATCTTGTGTTATGGGATTTACTAGCAGCCTGCATCTCAAAGGGGACATGCTACTGAGAACCTGGACCCTAACGGCCACCGACACAGTTTGAGATTTACATGGTCAAGCTCCTAGAGCCGAATAACAACCTGCCACACATACTTTCCGCAACCACACTGAAGCTGCCTCCTTTTCAAGCCTGGCAGCTCAAGGGCCATGGAAAAGGAGCTTTCATGCAGTAATCACCCAAGTAACACATTCAAACTCCAAAACCCTAAGGCCTGCATCCTGAGCCATTCCTTGCAAAGCATCCCAGAGGGCATGAGAGGCGTGGCTCTACTCGTTCCCTTACATCTCTCCTAGGCAAGGCACAACTTATCATTTGGACAATGATTAGCAGAAGCCTTGCTGTGATGCTCCACACCATTGACTACAAGCATGCTTCAAGACAACACATGCAAAACTCAAGCAGCAAACCCCGTTTTCTTCTTCTGGGTATACTTGACCACACAAATTTCCCACACAGAATGAAGAATCTGCTCCTGCTGCTGTGACTGCAGGATCTGCGCCCAAACGTATCTGCTGCGTCCCTGAACACAGCCCATCCAGTGGATGGTTGTCACAACCCAAGTAGAAGACGGACAGGCAAAAGAATACAGGAACCTTATGCTAGCCAGGAATGGTCGAAGTGTGCAGCTTACGGCAGCTATCTGCTGAAAGGCCCCACTCAGTGGCTGCTTGCAAGCAGGTCAGGCTTGGATGATGGCACTCAGCCATGCACCAGCATAACTGGATACCACGCATACTGTGCGTGACAGCTGCAAGTCGATTAGCCTCTTTGCAGACTTCAGCAGGGTTTTTGCTGCTCCAGCCATGCACTTTACATAAATCCGTTAGTCAAGTCCAACACCACGAGACCACATGCAAAGGACTCCACTCTTGCAAAGAAGACCAATGCAGACCTGTGATCTGTTGATACATCACTACAGCCAACAATGCAGAAGAAAGCAGCAAGTGCTAGTGGGGCTCAAGGTTGTACCTGCGCCAGTTGGCACACAAGCAAAGGAAAGGCATATATGTTTTCCCTAACGACTTGTGTACCAACCAAGCCATGCAGGCACTTGAGACTTGATCAATAGGCGCCGATCAATAGGTGCCACATCCCTTGGGTACTCCACACACGCACAATCAGAGCTCCACATCAAGACGTTATGACCAGATCTGGCATGTAGCCTGGTTATGATAAAGCAGTCTACACGACATGTGTCTGGTTCAATGCAGTGCTTTTGGTGGCGCAGAACAACATTGCCATAATAATTGCCATAATTGCCATATCCATCAAACCATTCCATATGATAAGAACGAGGCTAGCCCATATTTACGACAAAATTAAGCCAACAGCAAATGCAGATCAACATCTCCTTACCAGACCTCCAACCAGCAGTCAATTTTTGCTCCACAACAACGATAACAACTCTCGACATACAGGCACAACACAACTTGCCTTCTATCTGCAGATGTTGGCCCCCCTTCTCTCAGTATAACTTGAGGCCGTTCATGCCGTTTAGGTCATCTTGCTGCTTGTCACAGCAACCATGCATGTCAGGATTGTCTGATGAGACGACCTGCTATAACAGACACCCTTGTAAACCCAGGCAAACAGCAAGCAACTGCACAACAGTTATAGAATATGCTTAGCAGGATGATGCTATCTTGCAAAGCAGACGTGTCGCCAATACCAGATATGGGCAACAAGCAAACTGGAAATCATGAAACATGCCATGCAACTGAGGGTCTGGGACTTGCCATCAACAACCCGAAGTTGAACATGTGTTTATTGCAAGCAATGCAAGGACTACCTTCCCCCAACCAGCAACTGAATGCAGCCATTTTAACCACTTCTACTGCCCTCCCCCCTTGAAAGAGACCCCATCACTTCGGGCAGCAGCTCTTAGCCGCTGGCTCCTCACCGCACCCCTCCTCAGCATAAAGCCAGCAGTTGCTGGCCGAGCTGCTGCATCTCCCTGCTCTGGCTGCTCCGCTGCTGCCTTTGCAAGCCCACCCGTTGCGAGGTTAAGGCTGTGCCAGCGGATTAATGGCATGCAGTAGCTTAAAGGGGACATTGTATTGAGACCCAGGGGGATGACCGTAAAAGAGTATTGAGACCCAGGGGGATGACCGTAAAAGAGTAGATCCCAGATTGCACCAACATACTAGTGGAACATGCATACTGTGAGGACCACAACTAACTCATCGCTTTGCACACTTCACCAGGGTTCCACCAACGGATCCATGCCTTTCAAACACCAATCGAGTCCAAAACCATGCGACAAGAACAATATTCAAAAAACCTACTTCTTGCTGGGAAGACCAATGCAAATACTACATTTTTCCACATCAAAGCCAACAATGCAGAAGAATGCAGCATGCGCTAGTTAGGCTCAAGGTTGTGCATGCCCCATTGCCACGTGAGCAGAGAAAGGGCATAAGTGTCCCACACATGTCTGGTTTCCCTGGCTACTTGTTTACCCAGTGAAGCATGCAGGCACCATGGGCGCCACGCATGATGGGCACCCATGCAGGTGCCACAGCCCTTGCGTACTTCACACATGCAGGATCGCAGCCCCGCATCAAGAGCTTATGACCAGCTCTGACTTTCTGCCATGTTACACCAAATGGGTCTGTTTGCATGGCATGCACTGCCTTTTGGTGGCAAAGAACAACACTTTCATCAATGCATATCCATCAAATCATCCCACTGAGGATGACGAGGCTAGCAAATATGGAACCAAGCCCATTGCCGGCATTAAAAACAGATCAACATGTCCTTACCAAACTCCCATCCAGCAACCAACCCTTTCTCCACAACAACAATGAAGAACCTCAACATGCAGCAACAACACATCTGGCATGACAATGGCCTCTACAGCACTGCTGTAGATCTAACCTGCCCTCCGACTACAACCAACATGAAGCACTTCACATTCTAGACCACCTTTCTGCCTGTCACAACGATCATGCATGATATGACTGCTTATGATGCCTGCTGCCTGCTCTTGAACTGGTAGATGGACACCATAAACAACCCAACCCTGCATGCTTTCACTGGTGCATCATTTTTGCGATCGGGCTGCAAAGCAAACACATGAAACATGTGCATCACTTGTCACATGCTCGGTTTCTACAAAGCATCTAGATAATTTGATTTTCAATGCGCACAGGTCCACACTACCAAGCGTACTCCAGGCAGAGCACAAAAAGGTAACCAACATAGCCGTGCCACTTGCAGCTCTAAAGCTCCCCATCAAGAAAAAGAAAGCCAATGATACGCCATGTGTTTTCTGCAAACACTACCCATGGAACTAGTACTGACCAACTTTCAACCAGCCGTAGACCACCTTCCAGTATTCCCTGCCATGTAAGGGCATCCCCCTAGCGCAAGCAGCAGCGCTTAGCCGCTGGTTCCTCACCACAACCCCCCTCAGCATGGTAACCAGCAGCAGGAGCAGCAGCTGCATCCCCCTGCTCTGGCTGCTTAGCTGCTGCGCTTGCAAACGCCACCGTGGCCTCCTGGAGGTTCCTGTACTGCTGAGCAATGGCCCCCAGCAGCACACCCAATCCCCCTTCACCCTGTAAAGCCTGATAAGCTGCAGCAGCACCTTGCAGCACCTCAGGACTTTCCGTAGAGGTGCACAGCAACTCCTGCAGCTTGGCACTGGCTGCTTCCTTGTCAAATGACCGCAGCATGGCCCTGATAACGCCCTTCACGTCATCTGACGCAGTGGGGGATGCTAGATTGCAAAGACAGGCCTCAAACACCGCCTTTGCTCCCAGCACTGCCCTGCTCACAGCTGCTCCCCCACCAATGCTGCTGAGTTGTTGCACCACCCCTGCCCAACCCCTTGCCATGCCTGCATTCAAAGCCCCCTCTACTGCAGCAGCAACTAGCGCATTCTTGTTGAGCAAGTACTCCCTCGCAGCCACCCCCTGGTTTACCAGTAAATCCGTCAGTGCAGCAGCATCTGAAGCACCGCGACTTATCCTTGTGCAAACCGCATCCAGCAGTCCATCGTGCTGATCTAAATACGACCTCCCTGCAGGCGTGCTCAGCAACGTCCTTACTGCCCGCATAGCCAACGCCCCTGATCCAGCAGGACCCACTAACCCAGCTCGAAGTGCCTCCATCAACCCTGCTGCTGCCAAAGGTGCTGGGCTGTCATACTGTTGCAGCAGCCGGACAAGCACTCTGAGCCAGCCAGCCTTCCCCTCCCGTACCCCTGCGCCCACGTCCTCTACAACCAGCTGACACCCTAGAAGAGAGGCCCCCGCTGCTGCTAGCTCGCTGACACACTCCACACACTGCTCCTCTGAGAAGTGCTGCTTATACCCCGAGTACACCACGTCAACTAGCTGCTGCTTGCTACCTGCTGGAACCCGCTGCCACAGGCGCTCACTGCCAACCACCGCTCGCAAGGCACATACATACGCTATCTTGCCCTGGGTTGCATGCTCCTGAAGAGTGGGCAGCAGCTGCAACACCAGGGGAACATCAACCCCCACTATGAATTGCACTGCTGCCTGCTGATCTACCAGCAGCAGCTCAAACACAGCCAGGAAGCTCTTGCTGCCCTCAGATACCCCTGCAGCTACCGCTGCTCTTATCATAGCGTTGTTGATCAGCAGCTGCCGCCCCCGCTGATCTGCTGCTACGGCCTCCACTATGGGCCTCCAAAATGGCGCTAGCACAAGGCCCCCATTGACACTCCTGGCCAAGGCAGGAAGCAGACAACGCACCCCCTGCAGAATCTCAATCCTGCTTGCTCCACTGCCCACCAGTGCAGAGAGAATCTCCAAGCATCCGAGCTGCCGTTTGGCTGCTTCCTGGTCGTCTGAGCACACGGGAAACCTACTCACCAACTGCAGCAACGCTTTGTGCTCTAGGACTGTGCTTCTAGTTTCAGTACGCCTGATCAAAGCACACATCAAGCTGCTGTCCACGTTCAGCATGCGTCCCAAGAAGTTAGGCAGCACTTGCTTGATGAATCGGCCATCAGCTAGCAGTGCTGCTCTGCTGAAGTCGTGCGCAAGGCAGGAGGACAGCAGATGGTTAAGGCTTGGCTGCAGTCCAATCAGCTCAACATAGCTGATGCTGTCCCCAAGGACCCCGAAGACAGCATCCAATACACCTGGATACTGAAGCACACTTGCAGGTGCCTGCTGCTGCTGCTGCTCCTGTTGCTGCTCTTGTTGTTGCTGCTTCCCCTGCTGAGACACCCAATTAGTCAGTAGTCGGATTGCCCTGCTGTGCCCACGCTTAACAGCCCCCACTAAGCTGCACCTAAGCTTTTTGTCATTCAAAACCATGCCAGAATTCCTCCTTCCCAGCCCGAGTGCAAACTCCTCCAATGCTGCTGCAATGTCCTGCTCCTGGCTGCATGCATCCAGCACAGGCTTAACGAGGTCCCAATTGTTTCCGCTAGGGCTGCAGGGCTCTTCTCTGGTAAGGGCCCCCAAGGCAGCAGCTGCACGCGTGCGTTCTTCTGGGCTTGGGCGTGGCTGTCGGCCGTTTACGAAGGACGCCAAAGCCTGTACGCAGGGTCTGTGGGCTGCTACTGCTGCACATAGTTCTGACATCCGTCCTGGCTGGAGAACCTTCCCTTCTGCCACGATCACCATGGTGCTAAATATGAACAGCATGCGAGCTTCGCCTCCTAAGACCCCTTCAACTAATCTTGCAGGCTTAACCTTGATGCCGGATCTGCTGTTGTATAATCTTTCCAGCTCTTTTCGTAGGTTGAGAACGTCGTCATGGAGGGAGTACTGAAAGGACACGGCCTCGAACAAAGCCTGCAGAAAGCACCATAGTCACTACAGTGTTTGGTTGCATGTTCATTTTAGGACATCAAGGCTTAGGATGACTCCGGTATCACGAATCAACAAGCCTAACCTTGATGGGTTCTCCTCTCATAGTGTGACTAGTGTAGCTCGCACAAAAGGCACTGTAATCTACCGTAACGATTGAATCCTGCAATTGTTTATCTGTCCCAGCAGCTTTAATTAAGGAATTAGAAGGGCCGAGGTACGTTTGACTGTGTTGGCCCGTCAGCCCGTCAGTCTGGACACGCACTAGGGTCGACGTGGGACAAGCATAATTGCATAGTCTCGGCGAAGGCTCTCTGTCAAATCTGTTGATCCACGCCCATCAGCACACGTTACCTCAGTCTAGAGTGGAGCTGTTGTACTGTTGGGTGTCACTACTGAAGTGAGACTCAGTATCATTTTGAACGAGCAATCTCTGAGTGCTTCTCTGTGCATTCATCTTCTCCACTTTCCTTCTCACCGCACAGGGTACCTTGGGCACGAAAAGGTTGGTGAAATTTTTGATTGGGACTCACGAGGCGCAGCGGACTGCTCGCGTCGAGCGGAACGCGGAGTGAATTGATTGAGGACGGCGAGATAACGTACGAGCGGCAAGGTTTTCAGAGGATTACTTAGTTCGGTTGTTGCTAGCTACTCAGCACCGGTTCGCTGGGACTCTGGTGATTCACCCTTGCTCCCTCACTGCGATGCCCAGCAGTCTCCCTTACAAGGCTAACGTGCGAAGCCATTAACTAGGACAGTAACATAGATGCAGTTCTCGTGTTGAGATTGAATGTGCCCTCAAACCGAGCAATCGGCAATCACACACCAGATCGAGACGCAAGTACTAGCAGCACTGCAGCATCTTTGCCCTACAGCACCCACGCAGCCAACCAGTAAACACCCCCAAAGGTGTCCAAAACTAGTTGCCAGGTTCAGGCACCGCTGAGAGGCTATGGAAACACTGCCAACATGGTGACTATGAGCAACCATAGGAGCATCTGGCCAGAAGCAGACGTGCATCCACAGACGGCCTCCCTGCATGATGCATGTAACAAGACAGAAAGTAAGAAGTGCACTGCAGCTGGCTGGCTTTGTAACACAATCAGCACCCATCTTCTCCACCCCCAGATGCTGCTGTTGAAGCACATCCATGCCCAACCCCAGATATTATTTAAAACACAAAATGAAACATCAGCATGCCAGGTCACTACATCACTTCATGGAATAAGCCCTGCATGGATTGGAACCAGAGGTCCATGAACCCCAGCCAGTTATAGTATATGCGCAAGTCCAAAAACAACACGGCACCTGATCCTACCTGAATCAATAGTTGAACACAAGCTTGTCCATCAGCAACAGCTGTAGTGAGTTCCTTGCCTGTAGAGCCCCTTACACATCATGATGGCTACATAGGCACCAATGCTGCATGAGCCTTCACCTCTCGCCTGACCCATAGTTGGCACTGCCGCTCTTCCTGCCCTTCATGCTGCTCCGTAACATCACCAGCCAAATACCTCTGAGTCCCACCTGCACCTGCTATGTCCCTCATTTCTTTTTCTCCCCAACTAAAAGACACCGTGATGTGTGTTCCGGGAACAGGAGGAAACAGAGAAATGCCTGACCACCTGTACCTTTCAGTTGTACGCAAAGTGCTCCACATTCCCCCATGCGGCGGGACCTTTTCTTGCCCTACCCTTTCTCACTCCCGTTCCACATAACCTGCCTCAAATCCGCCCTGTGACCCCAGCTCACTGAGCTCACACTGGAGCTCTTCCCTCACAGTCCTGCTAATCTCTAAACCGCACTCATCCCCAGACTAGAACCTAGCTTACACGCACTTCCATGTGTTTCTCACCACCTGCCTGACTGCTGCATTCCAAAGGCACTTGAGATGACCAAACGAAGACTCAGCGGCTCACTGCCTAGCCACCACAACAGCAACAAGCCATAGACACCGCTATCCCCTGCTGCTCCTTAAGAACCCTTAGCTTATCACCCTTGGCCACTAGTCCCTTAGCCCTTTGCCACCTCACCCTCACCCTTAGCCACTTTGTGCTCTCACTGATGGTTTCGCCCCACATGCCATGTCCATACTAGACCCCTGAAATCACAACCTCCCCCGACACCGGCCTGAATCCTAGCCTCAATCGTCAAGCTAACCCAAAGAGATCATAAAGGCTCACGTCTGGCTAAGCAAGAAATCAACAGCTGTTGCTGCTGAGTAATCCACCACCATGCCCCTGAACCAGCGGCCCCATCTAGCATCCCTCAGCCCTACCTCCCCCCAACCCCCTAAACCCCAGTATGCCCCTCAGGAACCCGCTCTCACCTGAGCATGCATCCACTAATAGCAGCCGGCGGGAAGTGCCACATCACCTTGCAGTGCTGTAGACGCAGGAATGCAACCCCTACACAAAAAAAGCAGCCACAACAGCAGATCACACTATCTCAGTGCAAATGTTTGCATCAGTCGGCTACAAAGGCTGTGTATGCAAGAAGATCGGATCCCTACTAATAGGTGCTCATGCAATATTAGCTAAGGCAAGACCCGCCTGAAGGAACAACAATTGGAGAGGCCACCTTTTTTGACAGTGAGCGGCTGCATTATGGAGCAAACCTTAGGTGCTCCTTAAAGCTAGCTTTTTTAGCATGGTTTTCAGCAGCGACTATGGAGCCAGACCCAAGATGTTGTGTAGCTTGTTGCTAGCTTGACCAACGAGCTACCAGTATCTATTGTGCATGTCAGGGGGGCACACCTACACCATTCGAGGCATATGCTTGTAGATGCTGCAGTGGACAAGAGCAGTCAGCACAGCTAGTGGATCAGCTGCTTGTGGGCGACTTTGCTAAGCAATTTCTATTGCAGGCTGTATGTGTCAAAGAAACTGCAAAACAGCAGCAGCCCGAGCACAGCTGCAGCAAACTACAAAGATGTCACTGCTGGAGCTCTGTCCCACTGGCCACCCAAATCCTACTTGGTTGCTAAGCCATCTGTCTGTGACAAACACGTGCTGTGAAATCATCACAGAATCCCTTTGCATAGCTCTCTCTTGCCTTCTGTGCTGAGTGAGAGGTATTACGATTGTCTTCATCAGCTCATGCCTGGTACTGTATCTAGGCCACACTCCACATTCTATAAACCCCATGACCACCTGCTACACTATCTCTTACCGCATTCCTTTCCTAAACATTCAGTCTGCACCTTACCCAGTCCAACCACACAAACTGCTTTAATCATACATTGTGTGTGACCTCCCACAGCCGGCCCTTACTCGTCATCCCTTCCTAAGAAACTCAGGCCTGCAAACTCATCATGGTGGGAATCCCCCTACACCTTCATCAGTTCCATTCATGCATTTGAAGCCCTTCTACAGCTAGTTCGTCTGCCAGTCGCATGGCCCCTGTTTCTCCCTAGCATAAAGCATAACATACAAATCCTCCAATTGCAGCACCCTCAAGACCCTGGAGATTCCCTTAGCTCTTACCTGGGCACTTTCTTGTAAGATTGAACCCGAGCTGCCTGAGAAAGGCGGGCCAGAGCCTGGGCAGCTGCAATTGCTTGTCCAGGTAGATGTCCTCCAGCTCTGTAGTGTACCTAGGGGACATCTAGCTAGCCAAGCATATGCAGCTGCCCAGGCCCTGGCTGCAGCAAATACGTGGGTGGCTGGCTTTAGTCCACTCCTGACACAAAACAGCAGCAGCAAGAGCATTTCTTAATGTGGCGTTATACCCAGTACAAGCAGGAGCAGCAGGCAATCATTAAACTGTCAGATGGTAACAAATGTCCGCAACATGTAAGGCACCAGCAGCAGTGGCTTCAACTCAGCTTGCATGATGTGAGTGAGCATAACAAGGTGGGGAACTGAAAGCACTCAGCATAGCTAGCAACCCAGCTGCTTTTGGGCAACTTCGCCAAGCAATGTCTGCTGTGGGTGATATACTGAACACAACTAAAAAGCAGCAGCACGAGCAGCAACAGCAGTTCCTGTTGCAGTACGTAAACTTCGTACCATTGACCACCCAAACCCTACTTGGCTGCCCTAAGTGTTTGTTGTGGAAGGGTTGAGATTTGTCTTCAGTACCTCATGACTTGCATCCAGGCCACACCCCATATTCACTGTAACCCCTCTGACCACCTGCTACACTCTGCCGACTGCATCCCATTCCTAGATGTTCCATCTGGATGCATTACCCACCCAGTCCAAATCCACTGCATTGGACCTAGATCGTGTCTGGCCTCCCAAAGTCTGCCCTTATCTGTCATCCCTTGCTAAGGAACTTGCGAACTTATCATGGTGCGAAGCCCCTTATACCTTCATCTCTTCCCTTCATGCCTTTGGAGCCTTACACAGCTTAGTTCACCGCCAGTCGCATTGCTTCCTTGTTGAGTTGTCCCTAGCATGGAATCAATCAATCAATCAAAACGCAAGACCAGCAATGCCAATGGCCAAACCAACCTAGGCCACAAACACAAGGCTCCTGATCACAATCACGAAGCCACACAACCGATGGTGGATTTGCCACACACAAGCTGAGGCTAGATGCAACGGCGTGCACACCAAGGGGAAACAAACACCACCACTAAAACCCAAAACCTGCTCCACTTCCATCACACATGGGTGGCGGGGAGGCAGCAGGATCAAGCACCACCCTAGTAGGGGCTGGAGGTGGCTCCCACCACCTAGGTACTGGTGAACCACCATCCTCCCAGCCACTGAAAGGCACCACATAGCGCTCCACATGCTTATCAATAGCTTGCTTAGTGCGCCTTCTACACCTCACTAACCGTTGGCTTTCCCAAGGGTGCGTAAGATCCCACAACCTCTTCCTCCAAGCACTCTTAATCTGACATGAAGCCTCCCAGCTCCCCTCATCTTGACCAAGCACCTTCAGATCTGCACACACGCATTTCTCCCAGGTATGGCGAGGCCTACCCACTGGCCTCGTCATGTCACCATGTAATGAAGAGAACAACGCAATATGCGGCAACCTGCCCTCCTCCATGCGGCCCACATGCCCCAGCCACCTCAGCCTATTTGCTGTGATGTATGCTGACAAGGTGGCTACCCCACATGATTTCCTGATATGCTCATTGGTGTGCCGATCTGACAGCCTGACCCCCAGGATGCTCCTAAGGCAGCTAGAGTGCACCCGCTCAAGCTTTTGCGATTGCACTTTGGTCAGGGACCAACACTCACTCCCGAACAGCAGAATTGGCAACACATATGCCTTGTACCACTTCACCTTCGTAGCCAATGACAGATGCTTGGTACCCCACATCTTTTCAAACTGCTTAAACCTCCCCACAGCCTTACCCCTCCTGATATTCAACTCCACATCCAACCTGCCATCAGTCACAAGCACACTTCCCAAGTACTTGAACTGTGACACCTCTTTTACCACACCCTCACTGATAACCACCTCTGGTCCTTGCTGCACTGGCACATCCCCCTCCTTCCAATCCTTGTCAATGGACAGGATCTCAGTCTTGCTTGCATTGATGCGCAACCCAAGACTAGCAGCAACCTTGTCCATCACCTGCAGCATGACCACCAACTCCTCCCTGCTGGGACTTAGCAACACCATATCATCTGCATACAGCAGAACAGACAACAGCTCCACACACCCACCACTACCACACCCATCACGCTCAAGTTTCCCATCTGCATGATAGGCTAGCTTCACCCCACATCCCTCCGGCATCTGAGCCATTGCCTGCCGAACCACAAAGTCCATGTAGATGTTGAACAGCAAGGGAGCAATGACACATCCCTGCCGCACCCCGCCATGCACATCAAACCACTCAGACACCACACCACCCATCCTAACAGCAGCCTGTGTGCCAGTATGCAAGTCCATCAGCAACTCTATCAGCTTTGTGTGTACCCCGTACACATGCAGGATGCGCCATAGCGTGTCTCGCGGTACAGAATCATATGCCTTACGCAAATCCACAAAAGCCATGAATAGAGGCTGATCGAATGCTACAGACTTAGAGATGACCTGGCGTATGGTGAACAGAGCATCAGTGAGGCCCCTCCCCTTCCTAAAAGCAGACTGGTTATCAAGCAGTTGTGCATCGATATGAGAACTGATCTTAGCCAAAATGACCAAGACATACACCTTCCCCGGTATACTTAGCAAGCTTATCCCCCTATAGCTATCTCTCACTTTGCGCTCTCCTTTGCCTTTATACAGTGCCACCAACAGTGCACGTTTCCACTCCACTGGCGCTTTCCCTGACTCCCACACCGCCACAATGACCCTGTGCAACCATTTCAGCATGGTCCCACTGAGCTTTAGCATAGGCGCTGCGATACCATCAACCCCAGGAGCTGCCCCATTACGACAGGCAAAGACAGCTTCTTCAACCTCCTGCACAGTAGGTGGCTGAGCTGCTGCTTCACTCTGCTGGTTTGCACCTTGCCCTGCCTCCATCTTCTGCACTAACTCCTCAATGGTCTGCTGCATTTGCTGGTCGAGCTTGGCAGGGCAGTTGAGGACATCAGCAAAGTGCTCAGCAAAGCACTTCACCACCTCCTCCCTGCTTTGGAACAGCTGCTTGCCATCAGCACCCCCTAGCACAGCTGTAGGAGCATCAGAGCTACTGCCCTGCTGCTCCTTGAAGATCCGCTGGACATGCTTGTGGAACACGGCTAGATTACCAGCTTTTAGAGCATGTTCCGCAAACAGCGCTTGCTGCTTGAAGTACCGCTCCTGATCCTTCTTAACCGCTCGCCTAGCAGCATTATTGGCCTCCCTGTAATCTGCCCTGGTAGCATCATTAGGAGAGGACAGCACCGCTGCATGTGCTGCATGTTTCCGCTCAATCTTCTGCAAGGTCGCATCGGATATAGCGAAATCTCGGCGCCGCTGCTGAGGCTTGAGGTTTAGACCAGCCTTATGGGCTGCTTGGCTGGCTACCGCTGTTAGCTGTGTCCATTCGTCTTGTGCGCTCTGCAACTGAGCCCCTACCAGACGGCTGAACTGGTTAGACATTGCCAGCTCAAAGCACTGCTGAGTTGCTGCAGATTCTTGCAGCCGGCTGCAGTCATAGGGCCGTGCTGGCTGTCCCTTCGCACTGTGCTGCTTGGCCACTGACAAGCGGAGGCGCATCGTAAGCACCAGCATTCTATGATCAGAGCCACCTGTATCAAAGCTGCGAAAGACCCTGCAGTCTGTCACACTTGACATGAACCGCTTGGAGACAGCTATGTAATCGATGACCCTGAGCACATCCTGCTTGTTTCTATTAACCATCTTGTGAGTAGCAGTCCGGTAATTGCTGTGCTTGAAGAAGGTGTTGGCTAAGCGAAGGTTCAAGGCACCAGCCAGCTGCAAGAGTCGCTCACCATTCCCTGAAGGCTGCTGCTTCCCAAAGCCATGAGGCCCCATAACACCCCCATACGGTTCTGGATCAGTGCCAACCTGGGCGTTGAAGTCACCCAGAAGGACTAGCATGTCCCTGGAAGGCAGCGCTGCCAAGATACCAATTACCAATTACCAAATGACCCCGTCAAAGCGGGGCGCCGGTGGGGGCAGCGCCACCCACAAGGAGCCAACTTAGGCTCCAACGGCATACTCAATTTCCTGTCCAAGCTCAAACAATGGCTGCCACCAGCCCACCCTAAATCCCTTGCTAGCCAATGTATGCCAGGCCAGTTGGAAGATAGCTTCCAACTGCAGGTAGAAAGCTTCCTTGACCTCCTCAGGGGTGGACTCGGTATCAGTCGGCGAATATGCTACCACGATTGAGGCGTTTATCCCACTGCTGATTCTCACACGGACTACCAGGATTCGCTCACTGACAGCAGACCAGTCGATTAGGCAACGGGACCACTTCGAGTTAAGAAACAGGCCCACCCCATGTTGCCGTGGCTGACCCTCTGGCAGCCCGGACCATATCAACTGCCAGTCCTTCGTAACATTACGACATCCACTACCCGGTATCCTGCTTTCAGCAACACCACAGGCTCCAACGCCAAGGCGAGACAGCTGCATGACGTAAGAGGATAGCTTGCTCTGTACCGAAGCATCGTCACTGCCGAAAGTTCTGCAGTTCACGAAGCTGAGGCGTTCGGACCCCGTCTTAAGCAATCGCAAGTGCTCAACAGGCCCATGCCTCTTGCTGTGCACGTTGCGAGGTCGTTTGACCCGGTTGCATGGCTCAGTGGAAGCTGTGTTAAAAACCCTCCATATCCCAAAACCGTCGAAACTCTGAAGGTTCCCTCATCCTTTACCTTTGCAATTGCTTGCAAGAGCCTGAAGCTGACCCAGAAAGGAGGGCCAGGTCATAAGCAGCTGCATTGGCTTGTCCAGGTAAAAACATCTCCACTGGAGATTTTCTACCTGAACAAGCTGATGCAGCTGACCAGGTCCTGGCTGCATCACAGCCCTGGATGGCTGGCTGGCTGTAGTACAGCCCTGGCTGTTACAGCTGGTAGTTGAGCTGCCTTGACTCCGCTGGTGAGGCTGCTGTCTGGCACTTTTGCCAAGAGCCTGAAGCTGCCTGTGTACATGGGCATCCCCCCTGAGGGATGCCTTCCGATATTGGCTGCATCTCCTTCATGAGAGGCGTATAACCGCTCCTCTGGCTAGCTTGGGAAGCCCCTGCAGCACCAGTGATGAAACAGCAAGAGCATGAGCAACTCTCAGTGTAGCTTTAAATGAGTACAAGCAGGAGCAGCAGGAGCAGCAGGCGCATCAGGCAATCACTGAACTGTCAGATAGGTAAAGAGATTCGTGAAACATTGTCTGCAACATGTGAGGCACCAGCAGCAGTGGCTTCAACTTGCATGGTGAGCAGCGGTTGCAGATCAAGGTGGGGAACTAAAAGTGGCAACCACTCCAAACAGATCTGGGGGATAGAATTTAGGTTGAAATCGTATCCCCCAGATCTGTTTGTACACAAGAGACCCTTCAACCAGTGAGCCCGCGAAGCAGCAGCAGCAGCAGCTCAAGAGCAAGAGGCTCTGAAAGCGAGAACCAGCAGCAGCAGCAGCAGCAAGTCCAAGCAAACCAGCTACTCCAGCCTGTTCCACCCAATGTCCAACAGGAAGCAGCAAAGGGATACAGCAGACTGCAGACTCCAATGTGTATCATGTCTAAGCATGCTGAACCTATTGCACCTTATCAGCCATCTCAAGGTGGAGTGCTAGCCCACCCCAAACAATGCTCTACCCCAGTCCATGCAACTAAGCTGCTCCCAAATGCACCTGCCCTCCCCACTTTTAAATGTTAAGGATCCCATTGCTTGCATCCCAAGCTGGAGCCTGCCTTTCCCCTTCAATGCTGTTCTTGGGATCTCATTCAGCTCCGCCCAGCAGTGTCTGCCACCCTTGCGACAAGTCAGAATCGGAAAATTTCCACCCGCAGACTACCTGTACTATCACAGTTGCTATGGTCTCTGCCATACCAGCCCCACATTCCCCCATCCATTCGCCCACCTTCTTACCTGTCTCAGAAAGGAGCTCCCATCAGCCAGGGAGCATGCTCTGCAGCTTCATCTTCCTTCCCTCAATTTACTAGGTACTTGGCTGTATGTCTCAGTCGAAGTACACCATCGCTGGGACACAGCACCAGCCCCAATTAAAGAACCGTCAGGTCTCCCACAGCAGGATTCACAGCCAATTTCTTGCCGAGCCATGACTTGACAGATATCTGCCTGTTGGCTATTCACCAGTGCACAGAGACCAGAAACCCTACTCACAACCCAGCAGCAACATTGAGTTGCCTGCAGTACAGCTGGCTCCCAACAAGAATCCATCAATAGCTGCTAATGCTAAACCCAAGAAGCAGAGACTTGCACCGCTTGCTAAGTCCAGCATCATATCAATATGTGAGCGAGGACCATCCCGAGCATACAATGGCACAGGTTCGCTGTCCACAACAATAACCGCAACAACACTGTATGCTTCCAAAACCAGAGAAACGCTGCTACCCAGCCCATGGCTTTACAGCCAGCCAAGGTGAGCTCCATTTATCTGCAACCCTGCTTACACAAACCCCACTAGTCACAGCTTGCCCTTGCTAAGGGTGGACATGACAGAAGAGGATGCCATCACAACAGGACTCAAAAGCTCACAAATCGCTACATCATGCCCCAACCATATGTGCAGCCTGGCTGGTAGCAGGCACCACTTCAACCCCCTTACTGCAAAACATGGCAATGTTTGCAATGTCCTTCAACAGCTGTTTCAGTCTGCATAGATGCTGGCCCTTTGCTCTGACACTGGTTAATGCCCAATACGCGTGCCTGTGCAGACGTGTGCAACACAAGGCAAAGCAGGCACCTACAAGAGAACACAGCTTCAAACAGTCCCCTCAGTCCCCAAAGCAACTACAAATGCCATTCTGCCAGTAAGCGATGCAACCAGGATGTTGACCACGCTCTCAAAGCAAGCTCCTCTCTGAGCATATCACCAGTTGAAAAGGACAACTGAGCAACTGAACAACTCCTGTAACACCACCACATGTACGGATCTCACCCAAGGCACCTACGACCTACATCACATCACCCCAGCACCTCAACTGAGCCAAAGATCCTGCAACGGCACAGCTAGTTCTGCCAACTCCTGTCCTTCCACTATCCACAAGATAACCCTTGACTGCTTAGAAGGAAGCTGGGCTATAAAGGGCCAGATGCAGTCAGCATTTTCAAGTGCTACCTTCACCACCAGATGTTGGAACTCTATCCTGGCAACAACAACTTGTACAGGCAAATCAAGACATGTTGAAATACGGTATGCATGTGACTGCAAGAGAAGACCAGCACTGCAGGCATTCACCTGGGCCTGGGCAGCGTGGCTGGTACTCCAGAGCATGAGCCTCGCTGCCCAGGCCCAGGTGAATGCCTGCAGTGGTGGTCTAGGATATGCCGCAGTGTTGCTTCTGAGTGGATCACGCAGACACACTCTGAAAGCAGCTCAGCAACCTGCACATGGAGGAATTAGCTTAGGTCAAGGGACTGACTGCATAATGAGTGCCGCGACCTGTATCACCATGATCAGAGCTATACCACAAGCCACAAGGATGACAGAAACAAATGAATATCTCTGAAACCACAGGACATACTAGTCTGAACATGCACAGCCCAAGGAGCCTGTCTCTGCCGCAGCACATGCAACTACAGTCCAAGCCTGTTTGCAACAACTTTAGATGCATGTCACAACCATTGCCCATGACCACCTCACTAAACGAGGTATCTTACATGGACATCTTCCATATCAGCCATGCATGCAACAAGGTAGGCCTAGATGCTTTGACACCAGGACACATGGCCAAATTAATCGCAGCAGTGGCCAAGCTCCTGACCCCTCACAGATCCATCAGCTGTGCATGGAAACGCCTATCAATGTTTAGAGCCTAGTGCATGTGATAGCCACCAAGGAGTCAGCAAGCCCCAATTGACACAGCAATACAAACAGGAGCCACACATGTGAAGCTGCCAAGTTCATCCTGCCTGCAACCCTTGCAACAACATATGCCAGCAGCTAGGTCAAAAGCACCCTCACTGCAAGCGGGGGCGCTTAGCTGCTGGACCACCCTCATCTTTATCTTCAACAGCAGCAGCATCAGCTCCAGTTCCAACCCCCTGCTCCCTATGCTGCTGCACCATTCCCCTTGCAAACGCCACGGTAACCTCCTGCAGGTTCCTGCACTGCCTTGCCACTGCCCCCAACAGCACAGCCATGGCACTCTCACCCTTCAGAGCCTGATAAGCCACCCCAGCACCCTCCAACAGCTCTGGACTTGTCCCAGAGCTGCCACACAGCAACTCCTGCAGCTTGGCACTGGCTGCCTCCTTGTCAAAGGACTGCAGCATCTCCCTGATGCGACCCCTCCCCTCCCCAGACCCAGAAGCAGGCACTAGCTTCAGCAAGCAAGCTTCCAACAGCGCCTCGTTCCCAAACACTGCTCGACACATGGCTGGGCCCCCACCCTTCCGAATTAGATACTGCACCACCTCCCACCAATCCTCCGCCATGCCTGACTTCACAGCACCCGCTAAGACAGCAGCAAGCAGGGACTGCTGCTTCAGCAGGAACCGCCTGACAGAGCCCCCTTGGCCCTGCACCAGGCCCTTAAGAAATCCTCCGACGCAGACACCTCCTTGACCGACCCTCCTGCAGATCACCTCTAGCAGACTGCTATGCACCCTTAAGTACTCCCTCCCCAAATTTGTAGTAAGCAGAGCCTCCACTGGTCCCAGCATGTGCCCAGATATTTCCTCCCTCCCAACAGACAACCCCACCCTCAAGGCATCCATCAACCCAGCCGCATCCAAATCCGCTGGCCTTTCATACCGCAGCAGCCAGGTAACTGCCTTCATCCACTCCGCCTTGCCCTCCATCATGCATGCTGCCACATCGTCTACGATGTACGGATACTGAAGGACAGCCCGCCGCGATGCTAGGTCTAAAACCAGCTCCCTGTGCTGCTGTTCTGAGAAGTGCTGCTTATACCCCGAGTACACCACCTCCACCAGCTGCTGCTTGCTATCATCTGGAACGTACTGCCACAGGGTGCGGTACTGAGCCACAGCACCCAGGGCGTAAAGATAAGCCTGCTTTCCCTGAGCTGCATGTTCCAGGAAAACAGGCAGCAGCTGCAACACCACAGGGCCTTCAAGCCCCAGCAATAGCTCCGCTGCTGCCTGCCTATCCACCAACAGCAGCTCAAACACAGCTAAGAAGCTCTTGCTGCCTTCAATCACCCCTGCCAGCACTGCTGCCCGGATCTTAGCATTAGCTAGCAGCATCTCCCGCCCAAGGCCGTCCACAGCCACAGCTTCAACCACCGGCTTCCATTTGGGGGCCAACCGAAGGCCCCCATCAATGCCCTTTGCCAACCCTGGAAGCAGACCCTGCACCCCCTGCAGCACCTCGTCCCTGCTTGCTCCACAGCTCACCAGTGCGGAGAGCATGGACAAGCACTCTGCTTCTTTGTCTACTTGTTTCACAGATTCCGACCAAATGCTACAGCCAGTCATTGCCCACAGCACCTGCTTGTATGTAAGCAGCTTGGCCCTGGTATCGGGGTGATGGAGCAAGGCGCTGATTAAGCTGCAGCCCTCAATAGTTTCCACCACATCAGCTAGAAAGTCAGGCAGCGCTGACTTGACGAAGCCAGGATTAGCTAGCAGGGCTGCTCTGCTGGCGCTGTGGGCGATGGATGCAGACAGTAGCTTGATGAGGCATCCTTGTGTCGGTACACGGTCGATTAGGTATCTGTTGCGATTGAGCGCTCTGCAGAGGGCTTCTACTACCCCTGGCTGCTGGAATATGTCTGTTGCTGCCTGCTGCTGCTGCTGTTCTTCCTGCTCCTGCTGCTCGTGCTCTTGCTGCTCTTGCTCCTGCTGAGTAATCCAGTGGGTTAGGAGCTGCAGTGCTCCACAGTGGCCACGCTGTATAGCACCGACTAAGCCATGAACGAGCTCCCCATCACCCAGAACCATGCTAGGGAAGTCCCTCCCTAAACCCACTGCAAACTCTTCTAATGCGGGTTGAAGTTCCTCCTCCTGTCTGCATGCATCAAGCACAGTCTGCACTAGGTCCCACTGGGGCCCACTAGGGCTGCAAGGCTGCTCCTTGCTCAAAGCCCCCAAGGCAGCTGCTGCACGTACACGTTCTTCCTGGATCGGGCGTGGATGCTGCTCGGTTACAAATGACGCCAAAGCTTGCACGAAGGGCCTGTGGGCTGCTACCTCTGCAGACAGATGGGGTCCATCTTCTTCTTCTGGTGAGCACTTGGTGACCATGCTGCCGAAGACGAACACCATCCGCCCTTCACAATCTAATACACCTTGAAGCAGCTGTGCAGGCTTGATCCAGGCGCTCGACGACCCCCTGTACAACTTCCTCAGCTCCTTGCGAAGTTCGTACTGGAAGGGATACTGGCCCAGCATCGACTCGCACAGATCCTGCGACCAGAATATGATAACACATGGTGTGTCGTCATGACTCCAGAACATGGCCACAAGCACCCCAGGAAGTGAGTACGCAGCAGCCTCACCATGATAGGCTGGGGGATTTCCCCTTCCATCCTGTTGGACGGCCCCCTAGTTCGTGGAACAGGCCAATCTGCTAAAACAAAACTTCAGTCTGCTATTTGCTGCTGCCTTCGGTGCAGCAGAAGCTCACACGAACGGGAGCGAGTTCAGGTCACTAAGCAATCCCACAGTGCTCGCAGTGGCAGTATAGCTCACGCTGACTCGCCAGTACCTTATCTACACTTATGATCAAGGGCTCTGTTTTGCGGGCCTGTAAGTGCAATGTAACATGAAGACATACGAGCGGTCCAGGCGCAGTCGTAGCACCGAGAGCAACTGAGTGAGAAGAGTGCGCGTGGTGTGCCGAGAAGGCTAGCGAGTAGCGGCATCCCAATAAAGAAGACGTATACGTACGCCTTTGTGACATCCTGAACTCTGATTGACGATATGCCTTCAGGACGCAGGACTCTGTTCCTGTCTACTGACATCTGCTATCCCGCAAGGCCAGCGGCCCCGAAGCAGTGTAACACGCAGATTACTGGGACGTGCATCCTTGTTAACAAGCAAACAATAGGGCTGATCAGCCATGCAAGCCCCTTTCCTGGCCTGAAGGGCACTGAACAGAGGACATGCAACATAACCGCAGGAGTCAAAGGAATCGGCTGCTGGCGTGGGGGCGCTTGCCAGCGGATCTGAATGGAATAAGGACTAGCTGGAAGACAGTCCTGGCGATGCTGCAGGAAGCCGTACGCATGGTGGGTGAGGGTGCATGCAGTCTGCAGCTGGGCAAAGTACAAGTCTGTGCTGATCACACGGTATGTAAATGCTGAGCAGTCATTTTGTATTAGGTCCTGGTCTTTTCATGGATGGCGATGGCTGCCCACCACAGTTTCTTGTTCAACTCTGGAAATATAGCAGCCACCTACCCATCAGACCTACCTTGAGGTCCAGCTGCTGCTCAGTGGCTGTAGTCTCGCAGCACTCACTACCATTCTACCAAATGCTGCCGCAGTTGATACCATTACTGGCAAGGGTTGAACTTCAAAGGTTATAATGTATGCAATCAGCACATGTGTTACTTGAATTACAATTACAATTACAAAATGGCCCCGTCAAAGCGGGGCGCCGGTGGGGGCAGCGCCACCCACAAGGAGCCAACTTAGGCTCCAACGGCATACTCAAGTTCCTGTCCAAAACTCACACAACGGCTGCCACCAGCCCACCCTAAATCCCTTGCTAGCCAATGCATGTCAGGCCAGCCCATTTCGACTTGCCATGTGCTGACCAGTTGACCCAGTCAACAGCAAGCCAAGCAGTTTACTTGAGATTCTCACAGCAAGACAGACCTGAAACAGCGGGCAACTAAAAGCAGTGGCCGCTGCTAAGACCCCAGCAGAAGCAGCATCACACACACATTGCAGCACTTATGTAAACCCGGGATAAACCGTTGTGCCATTGTGGCTGCTGTTAGGGAACCTGCTAACCTGCCACAGTGAATCTATACCACTGTACATGATGTCGCTTTGAATGCGCACAACTTCGCCCTTCCTGGACTACTGAACACATGCAGAAGAAGGGCCCTGAGCAAGGCATAAAACTGTTTGGCTTGCTGTTGACTGGGTCAACTGGTCAGCGCATGGCAAGTCGAAATGGGCTGGCCTGACATACATTGGCTAGCAAGGGATTTAGGGTGGGCTGGTGGCAGCCATTGTTTGAGCTTGGACAGGAAATTGAGTATGCCGTTGGAGCCTAAGTTGGCTCCTTGTGGGTGGCGCTGCCCCCACCGGCGCCCCGCTTTGACGGGGCCATTTGGTAATTGGTAATTGAAGGGCAATGCAACAACCAAAGCAATGCTTAAAACAAAGTAGTCCCTCACATGAACTTATGACATTACATGCATGCATGCATAGGTCAGTCCACTAACTGTGATTGGCTCGCTCGTGCGCTGTGGATGCTGAGAGAGAAAGAACTACGCAGAGAAGGGGGGAAATCCCTATGCGCTATGGGTGCTGATTAGACTCCTTTATTGGAGTCCCTCAGGGGCCACGCCCTTAGCATACGCAAGAAGGGATTCTCCCCCTTCTCTGCATTGTTCTCTCTCTCTCTCCTTTATTGAATGCCCCGACGTGAACCTGGATACCCCCTGGGAGACCACACCCTTCAATAGGACTACATTGTGTAACCCAACACTATCATCACATAATGATATGATACTGAATGAGATGGAAGAGGTTGACTGACAATGCAGGTGCAGAGTCTCATGGCTGCAGTCACTTGCTGCCCCAGTAAGAGTACTGCCAAGCAAACCTAAGCCAAAGCAGTGCTGCAGTGGTGCTGCAGTGGCATCTCATACCACTCCCCTTCATTTCCACTGCCATGTGAGACTACCCTTGCAATATGAAGGGGGTTTCCATACTGCGACACTGACAACAAAAAGGTGCAACAATGCAATGCAAGTTTGGGTGGGGGACTGCAGCCCCTGCGGGCACTAGTCAGCAGGCCAGGAAATTAGGTTCCACCAGATCATCACTAAGCAACATACATGTAGATACATCATGGTTAGAAAGATTGAAAGACAGAGCCATCTACGCAAAGACGAAATTCCCAGGCCACATAACTACATCATATGGCATACAACAGGCTCAAGCAGGAGACATTAGCATATCATAGTACCAACTACAGACTATGCTAAAGCAATCCTGTGCTATGAAAAGGTGAGTTTTAGTTCCACAGACCTGTTTTGCAGCGGGAACACAGGCACCAATGGCCTTGTCAGATGACTCTGATTCTCCATAACAAATGTATTGATCCAAGAATTGAGCTCAGTTGGCATTTGTCTACTATGCAAGCTTGCATTGAGTCTGCCTGTCACTGCCTCAGCGGAAAACCAGGCAACTTATCTAGATAACGCCTCTAGTGCTGCTAGATCCCTACTGCCCTGTCCCCAAGTGCATCAACAACTTCAGTGCATCAGATTGACACAGCAAAACCTACCCTGCACCTACCTAAAAGGATCGGAGTTCCCTTACAAGCAAAACAGTCTGCTGTTGGTAGGTGCAGCAGTAACACCCGCTCACTGTTAGTCCATCATGCAGTGGTGCCCTTCATTGTTAACAAGCATCAGAGCTAGCAGCCGCTATGGATAGTTATTCACAGTCTGCCTGCTTTAACTGTCATAAGCAATGGGCCCAAGGTTTATTGTCAAAGCAGATGCAACAAGCGTCCAACTGCTGCCCTGTTCAGGGTAACCACTCTGGCTACAACACCTGCGTGCCCCCAAATGCTTCCAACTCCTTGGAGTTGACAGGAGGGATTCACCTCCAGTCCACTACAATAAAACCACTATTCCAGCCATTTTTGCCCATTCTAATGGATCCACAATGCAAAACATCCTTCAGCTACCCACTCAGTACAAGACTTAGTCTCTGCCCTGCACCCGACCTCCCGTGCCATTACTGACTGGTAGAAAAGCCTCCAAGCAAACACACATAGCATAGCTTACTGGCTGGCAGGCAGGCAGGCAGATTAGCACATGTTGTATGGTCGCTCTGTCTTGCTCATCCTGGGAAACAGGCGATACACTACTAACTAGCAGTGACGTATGAGATGCAATGGTAGCTGACATGCTTGAGATGAGACCAATTCAGGCCTTCATCCACATGCATTGTACATATACAGATGAAAACCAGACAACTCCCAAAGCATCATCTGTGGGTTCAAACAGAAAACTGACAAGACACATTACCACCACAAATCATTGTGTTTCGTAGACGAGGATGTTCAGTGAGGGCTTCATTTGTTACCAATCGTGCTTACTGCACCTTCACAGAACCTGCAGCTTAGTACCCCAAAACCGATGCCAGACAGCACCCCTCCTTGTCTAGTAGACAAGGGCTCCAACTCAAACTGGTTACAGCCTGTATGGCTTTCAAGCATGGCTGACAGTAAGCCCAGAGTCAGGGGTCAGTCAGGTCCAAAACCTTAAACATGACGCACTCCAGCTTTGCATGTCAGATTGCAGGTTCTCAATCAATCAATCAAAACGCAAGACCAGCAATGCCAATGGCCAAACAAACCTAGGCCACAAACACAAGGCTCCTGATCACAATCACGAAGCCACACAACCGATGGTGGATTTGCCACACACAAGCTGAGGCTAGATGCAACGGCGTGCACACCAAGGGGAAACAAACACCACCACTAAAACCCAAAACCTGCTCCACTTCCATCACACATGGGTGGCGGGGAGGCAGCAGGATCAAGCACCACCCTAGTAGGGGCTGGAGGTGGCTCCCACCACCTAGGTACTGGTGAACCACCATCCTCCCAGCCACTGAAAGGCACCACATAGCGCTCCACATGCTTATCAATAGCTTGCTTAGTGCGCCTTCTACACCTCACTAACCGTTGGCTTTCCCAAGGGTGCGTAAGATCCCACAACCTCTTCCTCCAAGCACTCTTAATCTGACATGAAGCCTCCCAGCTCCCCTCATCTTGACCAAGCACCTTCAGATCAGCACACACGCATTTCTCCCAGGTATGGCGAGGCCTACCCACTGGCCTCGTCATGTCACCATGTAATGAAGAGAACAACGCAATATGCGGCAACCTGCCCTCCTCCATGCGGCCCACATGCCCCAGCCACCTCAGCCTATTTGCTGTGATGTATGCTGACAAGGTGGCTACCCCACATGATTTCCTGATATGCTCATTGGTGTGCCGATCTGACAGCCTGACCCCCAGGATGCTCCTAAGGCAGCTAGAGTGCACCCGCTCAAGGTTCTCAGCACAGGCTAAACCCCACTTAGCACATACATAGCAAAACTGTGCCATCACAGAACAAAGAGAGCACCAACTATTGCACCAGCACTTCCCTTCATTTGTTGATGGTGCTGCAGATGTTCAGCTTCATTCTCTGCTACCTTCTTCTGCAGCAAGCAGTCAATGACGGAACCTGCTCATGCTCTAATCCTGCTGGGCTTCATGCCTGTTCCATAGCTATCCACCCTACCCACACCACAGAGAACTGTAGCAGCGGTCATCTGTGTTGTTTATTGGAAAACCCCTTGTTCCTTTAGTGCAAAGATGGGCCTTTGCTATTGCAGTGTCAGCCAGATTTTTTCACATCATCAAGTTTGGTGCACATCTGAAGTTCACTGCCTACTCCAGAGCTTGCTGGGTGCTCACTGCTGGGATACCTCATCCTTATCCAACACCACCGCTAAATGCCTCCATCGATCGATGCCGCACAGCCTTCAGCACAGGAATGAACTAAGAACAAGGGCCAACAGGGCAGTTTCATGCACCAGACAGGGCAATTTCATTCACCAGACAGGACAATTTCACGCACCAGACAGGGCATTTCACGCACCAGACAGGGCAATTTCATGCACCAGACAGGGCATTTCACGCACCAGACAGGGCAATTTTGTGCACACAGGAGTCCATCCACACCCACCCAGGCAAACACCCACTTGCATCACAGTGGAGTACACCCTGCGTTCGTTTCACATTCAATCAAAATCTCATTTGCTGCCAATAATCGAAAGTGTGCCCACTATGCAATTGATCACAAGTCGCCTGCAAAATAGTGCAGCCCTACATGCACACAAGGAAGTAAGCTGCTTGCTGCCAATATGATACAACAAAGACAACCTCAGCAACCTGTGTTCGACAAGATCGCTCTATAGCAGAGCCAGAAACAGAGCACTACTTATGAGTTGTGTTGGGCTGGGGACTAAATCCCACAAAAATGCAATGCTCAGTTGGACATCGCAAAAAGCAAGCGCTATGCACCTCCACCTCAATTCCTTACTGTTGAATCTGGTCAAAAGCCCTACTAAGTTCACTACACACAGTATGCAAAATCATATGTAAACCAAGGCAGCAGTGGTGGTGGATTGGGTACACAAGAAAGGATTTGACATCTGTTCTGCTTGCTTTGGGCAGCCTGAGCTGATAACTCTGATACCAAGAGGAACCTGATCATTACCAGTGCACCCACCCAATTTATGGGGGTTATGTTCACCATGCATTGGCCAAGCGCATGCACAATCCAGAAAGTTGCAAAACCCCCCAGTAATAGCACCAGAGTGCCAAGGTATACAGATCAGCATACCACCCTCTCATAGCCTTCAGCCCGAAAACGATGCAGGCAAGGACAACACAGCAAGAAGGGGTGCCCACTACCTTGTTGCGCTCCGCATTTCCTGCCTGCTGCTTTCCCTCGATGGCTTAACCCTTGAGCACAGCCCATGTACTTTCACCAGACACCCTAATCCACCGTAGCACCAGCACCAGCCCCACCCCCCTCACCATACCTCACCATACCTCATCTCATTGGTGTTCCCTCAACTTCTTCTTAACAGGCTCCTGCATCGGCAGTCTCCTGCGCAACTGCCGTCTGCCTGTCTGCTTTTTCCCACGCTGAATGCAGCAAATTGTGCGATGTAAGCGTAGTCCTAGCTGCTTCTTTGCAAGCACAATTGCCTGTGTACCTTGTCCATCCACAGCCCCCACTGTCCGACTGAACCCCGCACCCTATCCATATTTGCTTTAGATGGTAAGGCGCTGCAGGACAACGCGCCAGTAGGCATCGTAGACATCTGGGGTGGAGTTAGCAGCCCCAGCGTGCACAGCAGCAAGCAGAACCGGGCTCCCATGCGCAAAGCCTGCTGCACCAGCATCAAATTGACCTAACAGGCCTCCCACAAACACCAGCAGCATGCTGCCCCACTCCATCCCCCCAGCACTGATACTGCTGCAAATGAGCTCCATCAGCTCTTCATGCTGCTGGAGATACTGCCTGCCTTCTTCCCTCATGAACAACGCTGACACCACCCGATAGAATCGCTCCCCGGCTCGCCCGTGGAAGAAGGTCAACCCTTCCTGCAGGGCCCCGTCTGCCAGGAGTCATTGTGCTGCTGCTGCTTCAGGGCCTTCGTGCAGGACCACACTTGTGAGTACCTGTATCCAGGGGGGGACACCCGCCTCAACCCCTGAGCGGATAAAACCCAGCTCACCATCTGCTGCTGCTAAGGCTGAAGCAATCTGAGCCCTGCTGGTCTCTTGTGGCAATGCCTGCCATAGCTGATCATCTTCAACAATCACACGCAGCACGGTCATATAGATCCCTCCCTGCTCCTGAGCACGCGCTATCAGGTAAGGCAGCAGCATGGGCAGGGTATGGTTGGCACAATTTGGAACTGCCACCAGAGATGCCCTGGTAGCGTCATCGCAAATAGAGCTGGCGACTCTTAGTAGGGAAAGCTCCTGCAAATGTTGAAAGGCATCGACTCGTTAGTGCGCCAACCTTCAACAAGCTTGAGTCTAAGCGAAAAGTCCTCTCGCAACTGCAAGCATGTCTGACTCCGGAAGGGCAACGCGGTGAGCGAGTTGATTCAAACGGATGCCGTGAAGCTTACCATGAAACCAAAAACGTCGCCTTGGGTGTGCGGTGCAGTCTGTTTATTGGTATCGCACAGGAAAGCTCTGCTCCGGACCTCGGCTGGGTCCTGCATGCGTTATGCTCGACAAGTCGACAAAGCCGTGCTTGATCAGGACTCCCAAGCCATTGGGTGGCTCCTCGATATTTTGAGCATGTAAATGCCACAACAGCTGGCCTTAGACATGTGCCAGAGCCTGATAACGCCTCGGCCCGAGCACGCTGGTCGTCGCAAGCCGTCCTCTTTGGCAGAGTGCTGTCCAAAATTTCGGGAATTGATCCCCACTCTGATAAAGGGAAAATGCTATGACAATGCAATTCGTGCATTTGAGTCGATGGGTCGACGTGCGTTAAGAGACGCGGTCAGCTGACGCAGCACAAGCAAGTGCAGTAGACTACTGCGCTCACTTCCTCCAGTACGGTTTCAAGTGTCGTTCTATCCTCAAAAGCCCATTTACCGTTTTCCACGTTCTACTGCACTGCATCAGCATCACTAAAAAACAAAACCGTTAGGCAGAGCCGGTGGCCATCCATAACCAAACCTCCAAGACCACCTCACCCGATCCGAGCGTCAGTTAGTCCCTCAGAGGTTATGGGTCCTTCTGCACACTGCAGCACGGCGCCTTTAAAGTTGGTCCGCTTCTCAGCATCTGTCCTAAGCACTGGTTGAACACCTTCCCATACCTTCTTCTTCTGCAGCGGGTTGGGCTCCATGGGCTTCGCCTGCAGAAGCAAGCAGCACAAAAGATACATAAGTCCCTGCAGAGGTGAACGATATGAACATCGTCATTTTCTCGTTGAGCAGACACTGTCGGAGGGTTCCAGGCAATTTCTTCACGCCCCTCTGACCAAGACATCATTAGCAGCACTTCTACTGTCTCTGCTTGTACTGGACCTGATCATGCAGGACACCGCATGCTTAGTATACTAAAAGCACCTTCATGTCATCCAATCGCAATGAAACACATACATGCTTGTCCCAGCCGTAACCATTGTCAGTTAGGCAGCCACTCAACCTGCCTGCTAGACGGTATCAACCTTGCAGCTCAGTGACGCCCCCATGTCACAATCCTATATGTATCAAATGTCCGCCCCAATCGCAGTCCTAACGAGACAGAAGCAATGTCTGTTTGTATCGTGCTTTGTTCCTCAAGTGAGGGTGGACATTCTCAAAGCACCCTGACCTCCCACCTGCTTCCCCGCATCAAACAAACAAACAAAACTGGAGGTGTGGCTGCACCAAGGCAAGCTCCCCGGCAGCATCACCCTCAAGCTAGATCTCTTCTTCTCCTACACTTTTCAGCGAGTCCCCACTCCCCACCTGATAGTCGGGCCAAGAATAGGCTAAGCGTGGCTCACTTCCCTTACTTATACGCTATCTCCGTCGCACCCCAAACCCCACGATCACAGCCAAACCCACTCATGTGTCTCAGCCGCACCTTGCACTCACAGCTGCTCCTGGTCATTACACCAGGGACCACATGGCCCCCACACCCTAAACCCTAGGCATGCTTCTCAACTCTATAGAGGCAAGCACCCCACACACTCCTCACCCCCTCCTTCCCTCTCCCATACCCCATCCGAACTACACTTCCACCTCTGCAACAAAGACAATTCTCAGTTCGTCCCCTCTCTTCGCATAAACCCTTAAACCCCTAAGGGTCTCGCTATCGCCTTTTGTGTTGTGGTTTAGCTCTTGCATCAATTCGTAACTTTCAACCCTTAACCCCTACACACCCCTGCTCACCTGCTCCTGTGTCTCCCCCCACCACAGCCTCTCCCCCACTGTAGCTCCTGCTGGTGGTAGCAGTGGCTCCACCATCGTATGCTCCTCATTACTAGCAGCCAGCAGCATGCCAGAGGACTTAGTGCCCCTCATATTACGGGGTTTAAGGTTTGCCAGCACCACCACCAGCCGCTGCTGCATGGCTTCTAGGGGGACGTACTTGACAAGACCAGAGACAATGGTACGGGGACTGTCTTCGCCTACGTCTACCTGTTCAACATACAAGCTGCAAGCAGCCAAAAGCAGCGATCAGGGTCAGATCGTGCCTGGGGCTGGGTTTCATGTACAGGTACTGCTGGTAGCAGTGAAGGGGGTGGCAGCAGCAGCAAAGCCAAAAGAAGGACACAGCAAGGTCGCGCAAGTGCGCTTCCTTGCAAGCAGCACTAGCAGGAGGGCATGGATCGTCGATCAGGTTGAAAGAACACGAGTTGCAACTTGGCTGCCTGGCATACATCATACAACATTGTAATCATGTATGTTGTAATCATGGGGGGGAGCTACAAAAGCTGTGGAGCTATGCATTTGGTTGCGCGTTAATGCATGGCAAACTCCGCACTGCACAGTAAAAAACAAAGCCATTCCTGCAACATAATTGCGCTGCAAAGTGAATGTCAACCTTGGAAGCATGGGTCTGCTGAGGGGAGTTTGGATGTCAGGCCAAGTGGCTGTTGTGCACAATGGGATATGGTGACAGCAGCAACAGATTGGTGGGATCCAGCTAGGTCAGGTGTTTCACATCCTCATAATTGACCCATGAACCCCATGCTGCCCTTCACTGCCACCTCTTTGTCCCTAAACATCCCCTGATTTTCTCTCTGCGCTTGGTCCGTTGCGTGCATCCCTTTCCCCTCGTTTTCCTGCTGTTTGCTGACCACCCCTACCCTTCTTGCCTAACCCAGCCAGCTCCTACCCCCGGGCGCAACCGCCCCAATTTACCCCTGCTCATAGCGTCAAGTTAATCCACATCTCCAACCCCAAAGCCCACCAATCTCCCCTTGTGTGCTTTAGTTCACCTGCCACAGCCATCCATTTTACAATTTCGAACACTGTGCTCCCTCCAGGCCTTCTGATTGCCTAAACCCTCCCTAGTGCTTTTCTGCTTCCTCCCTTCCCATGCTTTGCCCCCAGCACTCCGCCTGCCAATCCCCTATCCTCCCCACCTGTGCTTTGCCCACCTCTGCCATCCTCCACCATCCCCATCCCACCTCCACCCACCTGTCAGCAATCAGATGTATCTAAAACAGGGGTCCCTTCTGCAACCTTAATACGCTCAGTTTCTCCCTCTGATACCCCCTGCTCTTGCTCCTGCCCCCTCCTTTCACCTTCTAAAGGGCTTCATCATATCCACTCTCTTGCGTTTATCAGTACCTTTGAACATTTGAATGCTTCTCATACTTCCTTAGCCCCTGTCCTCAAATTCAGAGCATCAAGAGCAGCGGGCAATGACTGATGTCACCAGCAGTGACACAATCAGTCACTGATATTTCTGAACGCCACAAATTGGGCCCCATGCCTTCCCATACTGTGGGTCATGGCTACGTTACTGCTGCTGGTGGTACTAAAGTGCAACACCTCATGCGTTCTTCCAGGAAGTAACCACTTGAATGATTGCGGTTCTGCCACCCGTGCTTTGGTTCCTGCCGTTCAACCCCCACCCCATGCACCACCACCACCCCCGCCCCCTTTCCAAAACCTCCCCTTCCCCCTCCCCCTTCCCTTTGCTCCCCTCACCCCCTCCCCTCCCCTCTCCCTTTCCCCCTCCCCTTGCTCTTTTGCTATTTCTCCCTCATCTCAGCTGTCTTGGGCTCCCACCTAGTGCTCCCCCACTCCCTCAACGCTCCCACCCCCTCCTTTTCCAAACCTCTTCCTCACCTGTCAGCATCCGGGTGCCTCTCACATGAAATGATCTTCCCCACCCTCAAGTCCAGAGCATGAAGCGCAGCCAACTCTTCAGCACTGATATCACCACTAACTCTACTGCTGCTGCTGCTGGTTGCTACATCTCCCTCCACACTGCTCATGCTACTGCTACTGCTGCTGCTCATGCTGCTGCTGCTGGAAGCTGTAGAGGCAGGAGCATCAGCACCAGTGGTGATTTTGGGGACACTAACATAAGCACCCTCCTTCTTGGGGACGAGCTCCATCACAGCAGCACTGCAGGAAGCAAAAGCATCATTACCGTGGTCCTCCTCAGTCTCACATGGTTATTTTATTATTACCAATTAGCAAAGACAAGCAGCTGAAGCAACAGGAGTGAGCTCTGCCAATCTCATAGGAGTGTAATGTGTGCAAACTGGGACTCACTCCTACAGATACCTGCGCTTGGAGCCTCGGTTCTGCACTGCATAGAGCAGAGACAACTGCAGCAGCACGTTGGAAAGCAGCCTAGAAAGTCTCACAGCTTGAAACTGTCCTAAAAGATACTAAACCCTAAACCCTATACAACCAACAATGGCCAACTAGGCTCTGGAAGGTCATCTGCTATGGCTTCTCGCCCTTGTCTTGCCTCCACCCTACAGTCATTACTAGGAACCTGCATGAAGTAACCTTGCTGAGCTGCTTCTTGAAGCCTCACCTTGCTGCATGTTGGTTGGGCTGGTCTGGCCGCAGTACGTTCCCTTCATCCCGAGCATGTACTGCAGGCTTCACTGAGCCAACGTCCACTGCTTGGAGCTGACCAAACCTGAAGCAGGGCATTACCAGGGAATGTCAATAAAAACAGCTAGCAGAGGGTACAGGCTGTGAGAAATACTGTGCTGGCTGCGTAATCAACATGGGGGGGGGGGGGGAGGGTTCAAAGGCAGAACCGCAGTTATTAGGAGTTAGTATGTCACAGCTTTGTGGTGGAAACTAAGCATTTCGGGGGACTGTGAGTTGCTGCGCTTGTAGTGGCAGCGCAGAGCAAGCTCGATTGCTTGCTTGCTCTTGCTTACAACTGACAGGCATGCACACTTGCAGCAAGGCATGCCCTTATACGGATCTCTACTGCTCATTGCCATAACTACTGGTTCTAAATAAACACCCTTACATGACAGCTTTGCTGCTGCAATTGCTCAGCATCTCACCAGTCAACAATGCCCTTGATCTTTGGCTCCCAGTCAGCCACCTAAAGCGGTTGGGCGACACAGCGTTAAGGAGGGCGACTTGCTCCAGCTTTGCAGCATTACACAGTTGCAAGAGGTTTCTATACCTGCTGATCGGTGACATCAAGCTGGGCCATGCGAGCTAGCTCTCTCACATCAGGAGGCTGCACGCCAGGTGACCCAGAGCTCATGGCACGGACGGACCGGCGCGAGGCAGGCTTGAATGCCCTAGCTGACCGCATTAGGCCACGCAGCCCCGATCCATTCATGCTGTATGCAGCCATTCTGCTGTAGCTGGAAATGCAGGGGTACGGCTGACACAACCCAGACCCGCATGCAACCCTTAAGCAGCTGTCCAAATGTGGTTTGGCATACGGTACGGGCCACTACGAATACATTGGTTCATGTAAAATTGCAACGAAGACCAAGCCTGCCTCCACTGCAGATATCTGCCGACCAGCTGTTCGGCACTACAGTCACTCGGCGGGTGACTCACCACCGTCTCTTGGCTTCGAGGGGGCAATCAGTATAAAATCGATCAATTGAATGCCATTACATGCTTCTGGTGTCATATGCCTTTGTTGGTTTGACCCCGTTCCATACGAAACTAGAGACCTATGTTCATATAAGATGGTTGGTACGTGGTGAGCCTCATATCATTTGTTTTCCACAGATAAAGCCGAAGCAGCACTTCCACATGTTCTGCGGTAATGGCCCCTGGCTCATATTCAACGCCTGTGCATGATCATCCAGCGTATGCCCCACAGATCAGTCATTCGAAGCTATGTGCAGTCAACAGCAGCAAGCACTTCTGGAAGAGTCCCAAATGACCACAGCCTGCAAAAGACAAAATCAATTATCAGCTGCATTCCTACAGCGCCCTTGGAGACCCGAGCTTGTCATTGACCAATCATTGGTAACCCTTGGTCAACTGCATACTTGGAACCGTAATGACCAGGTGGTTGAAGTGGATGCAAGCCCAGGTATGCCACTGCATTTGGACATGATAGCATGTACTTGAGAGTTCGCTGCATTTATGGTTTTGGTCCCGCAAAGTTATCCCCAACAGGAGTCAGCTGCGTCTGGTACTGCACATTCAGAGAAGTCCATGTCGTGATTAAGGAGCCGTCACTCAGCTGGTGCCAGCTAACACCTACTATACAGCATAGCTGTACATGCTAGTAATACAGCATACCATCTCATGCCAATTGATAGATGTCTTGGTTGTCCCCACTTGGAGCACATGCACTCTTGGACAAGGGCCATGACAGTTCAGCAACCGTACATGCACAGAATGAAACCGCCTGCTTTAGCTGGCAAAGATGGTATTGTGACTTCCATTTGTTTTCCAAAGGGTGAGTATACAGATCAGCATGCTAGTCCCATGACTGCCGTTTTTGAATGGCTGGTGTCCACAAATATCAGCTACCATCACTTGGATCATGACCGCATGCTGATGCTGCACAGTACCATGGTAGCCTTCATATTGCAGACGCCTTGATGTGTTGAATAGATTACTGCACAGCCCTCAGACTGTGCAGCAGCCGCCACATGACTCCAACCAGTTTGTTTGTGTGCGTTGAGAAAGACCAATACTAAGAGCAAAAATGACGAGAGCGAAGGCAAGCTTTTATGTGCGCAGCCCAATCAGCTTACGATCAAGCAGTGCTATCTCAGTGCAGCAGCTGACCTTGGCATCTTGCATGTGGTACAAGTGGACCCAGTTTTCAAAATGGCCTTGCTAGTAGGCCACTGCTGCACATTGACAAGGTTGGGTATCTAATCTGCCGTGCAGGTTTCACAAACTGACGAAGTCCCGCAGCAGCAGAAGCATGGCAGCAGAAACCTAACATGGAGCGTGGCCATCCCTACCTGGCTGGATTGTGGCGGCAGGTTCAGAAAATCAGTAAAGCTGGCCTGGAATGTGCACCACTGGCTGAGGGTGCAGTCTGATCATCAGGTATGCTTGGGGGAGCCCAAATTCAGAGCTTGCTGGAACAGCATTCATGTCGAGCAGGTCAGCAGCAAAACAGTGCCTACACAGTGCCTACACAACTGTAATAGGGGTTGGGGCAGGAAAGCAGATCTTTGTTTTGATGTGCTAGACCATCATTTGTTGTCTGATAAGCGAGGAGTGGACATACATTTTGTGAGATGTAAAACAGAAGCATATGCCCTGTAGAAGTGGTGTGCATGCCTCCTGGTAGACTTGTGCAAGCAGCTTGCATGGTTGATGCATCTGAGTGATATCAGGCGAGCTCCTGCATTACCGCCATGTGGAAACACATATGAGACTCGGAGATATGTAAACATACAGGTATGCAGATGGCGGGCACAGGCCAAGCAGGGTCAAAGTTTTGTATCAGTTACACGTGGGTGCTTGATTTTGGAGCCTGTTTCATGTTTTTTTACCACATAATCTGTACAATGCATGGCCATTTCTTCTAGGCGTAGGCTCAACCTACATCAGCTTAAGCATGTCCATGAGAGCTCTTAAACAAGTCTTGCCTACGGTAGAACCCTTGCCTGCTGAAAGTGAAAAAACAAGCTGCAAGGTAATGTCATTTTGCAACAACAGCAGTAAGACTCGAGTAAGCCTTGTGCCAGGCATTCAGAGACGGACTCGTTAAGCTGCCTGCTGTTGATCGCATAATCGTCCGTACGGACAGCTGGCAAACTATATTCTGTCACTGTGGCCCTTGGAGCCATCCGCCCGCGAGGCACTCGACAGAGTCGTTCCCTGCTGAAACACATATGCCTTGATGTGAGTTCCAGATAGAGGTATCCGTCATCTGCCCGGCTGTCATGCAAACTTGATTGGCAATAGCTGTCTCACAAGTCTGACAGAGCATGCGCTGACAAGTAGTTAGCTCCTGTCTGCTATGTAACCTTGGCAGGCACCTTCTGCTGGACCGATGCCCGCGGGAGCTGGCGCACCTCCGACGCCGGCCGACCGGCCGGGTCACACCTTTGTGACCTGCCCGTGACCTCACTCCTCCAGCTCCCGACGGCGGCGCCTGCGTTGGCTGCGCGCGAACCACATCAAACCTGAGGGCTGAAGGTACGTACGCGCAGCTGCTGCGCAGGCTGGATGTGCTCATGCATGGTTGCCACTCTATTTATACTGCCCGTTGTCAGCGGCCTGGCCTACCTTTTCGTGTTGCTGGCCCTTTCAGTATAGACCTGCTGGTTGTGTCCAGACTGCAGACGGTGGAGCATAATCATTCAGCAATAGTATCCGTTCGAGTTCTTTGAAGCTGCTTTCTTAACTGTGAGAAGCAACTCATTGTTGACAGTGCGGATTGATAGGAGTCATGGCGGCCCCTATTCATAAGAGCTCCCTTTTGATAGGTTTGTTGCTGCTCTGCGTTATTGGCATCTATGGGCAGTCGCAGGCTGCGGACTCGTCGCGAGGTGAGGAAGGGTCGGAAAGGTTTTGTCAAACCTGACGCTGTCATGCAATTCAGCAGGTGGCGCATGGATGCTAGCCTTATACTGTGGCTTGTGAATGCCCCATGTTGCTGCATTCCAACTTGAACAAGACCAGTACAGCCACCAGGCCAGAGGATTAACAGTGCAATGTTTGTAGTTGTTACCTAGATGCAAAGAGAGTACTTTCTACCCAGGTGGAAAGACAGTGAACACTCAGTTAGGGGGCAAACTTGCAGTTAGCGTGTTCATGCCCGGTGAAATGTGCCAGCCTTTGATGGGGTATGCTCAAGTCATGCCATGTAGGGCTGTTCCTACCTTTTAATGGATATACCGGTCGCATTATCATGGCACGGTAAGAAAGGTGCCTTAGCTTTGACAACTATTATATAGTGGTTCTTGAAACTCAGCGTTTCAGGGCTTAGAAAGAGATCTGCAACCCTTTATTGTAACCAAATTGCGATGCTATGACTGAAGCTCGTCTCACATGGTTCTGCTGCTTTGTCATGTAGGCATGCGCAAGCTGCTTCAAGAACCAGAGGAGTCGCCAAGCCCCTCGCCTTCCCCTTCACCTGCCTCCAGTGGCCCCCAGCGGTCATCAGCGCCCCCTCCTCCTCCCCCTTCTCCTTCTCCCTCACCATCCCCATCGCCATCGCCATCCCCCAGCCCAAGCCCTGCTGTTGAGGAAGATGCTACTGCCACAGTTGCGCCTGACACTACCACCAGCCGCCTTACCGTGCAGCCAACGACAGAGGAGGATCCCATCCCCGCTGATGATGATACCATCACTACCACGAGGGCTCTTCCTGTTCGAGCCACAGTTGTGCCCGATGCTACCACCGGGCGCCCTGCTGAAGATACCACTACTCAGACATTTACCCCCAGGGTTGTTCCTGACAGGCAGAGGCGTACCACAGATGAAAGCCCTGAGGAGGGCACTGTGCAAACAGTTGAGACCAGCCCCAGCCCCAGCCCTAGTCCAAGCCCTAGCCCATCTACTTCGGATTCTGGTAAGTGTCTGCACAAGCTTGTGCAGTTTAGATAGGACCCAGGGCTGTGCTATGCAAAAGTGTGGGATCAGCTTTTTTCCACGTCCGCTGCTCTTGTTGATGTGCTTGGACCGGTGTGGCTGTCTTGCAGAGGATGAGGTAACATGGCTAAGTCGCATAGGAGTTAAGATGTGACTGGTGTTCACATGCGAATTTGCAGCTGCTATGGTGCTAAAGTTGTGCAAGAGCATTGCTTTGCTTATTGATTTTTCCATGACAGGCTGTGCGGGATAGGAGGTATTTAGGACGTCAGTGTGTGAATTATGGTATGGAACTGCCATATGCAGTGTTTGGGTTGATTTTGAGACAAGAGATGCACCTTTCTTCATGTGCAGATAACGCTTTCATTGCACTTAACAAATAGCAGCCCTACGTATGTGTAGCACCAAGTTACAGCCATGACAGGTTTTGCAGAAGGAGCCATCGAAGTGCACACTATGCCTATCTTCTTGCTGGACAGGCAAGGGAGATATCTTCAATCAGTTCGTTGTGTCCGAATATTCCGTGTGTTCCGATTACTCATAATTGGAAAAAAGCACCATTTTGATCTGCTTACTAATACTGATCACCCGTGTGTCTGTTTCTCTTCTCCATCCTGCAGACGCTACCGCAACCGCAGATGCTGCTGCTGTAGCCGCTGTAACTGCTGAGCTTCAGAGTAACCCAGAAGAGGTGCCCATTACCACTGCCTCCACTGCAGCCGTCGCCAGCGCTTTTGCTAGCGCTGCTGCTGCCGGCAACGCCGAGGCCGTGGCTACTGCTGTTGTTGCTGGATCTGCTCGTAACACTGAAGCTACGTCTACTGTCCTCGCGGCAGCGTCTGTAAGAGCTGCAAGAGGTGGCAGCACTCGTGCTTTTGCCTTTGCGAGTGCTCAGGCCTTCAGCATCGCAAGCACTCGGGGTCGGGTGGAGAGCTTTGTAGCTTCCTTTGCCCAGGCTAGTTCCAAGGCCGCTACAGCAAACGTTGAAGCTGCTGCAGAAACATTTGCACAGACTGCGGTTGAGGCTACAGCCAGGGGTGTGGTGGGAGATTTCTCTAGGTCGCAGGCCAGGGCTTTGGCTGTAGCGAAGGCGAGTGGTGGGGTGGAGGCATATGCTAATGCCGTCGCTGACGCCATTACTAAGGGAGGAAGGGATGCTACCCAGGCGTATGCCGTTGCTTTTGCTACAGCAAGAACCAACGGTGGGGATGAGGCAGAGGGTTTGACCCAGGCTATTGCCATTGTTTCCTGCCAGGGTGGCGCCAGGGCGGAAGCGTTCGCAGAGGCTCTGTCAGTTTCTATTGAGAAGGATTCTAGAGGTTGCACCATTTTGAGGGAGGCCAGGGCTATTGCTGTTGCAAGGTGCGGTCCTAATGGTGCTTTTGCCAGTGCAAGGACTGAGGTGACGAGGAGGGTCGTTGGCTTGTGCCGCAATGCTGGGTACACAGACTTCTCTTACCCTGGGCTGCCTGATTGGGATCAGGCCTTCCAGAGGTTGTTTGGGAGGGTGGGCCGCCGCATGCAGTAAATTGATGTTGTTCCCTCTGCTCCTGGATCTGGACGTGACCTCCAGGCCAAGATTGGGTCTGCTGCAACAAGCTAGGTTGATTCTTCCATGCGAAATCGCATGGGTTCGAGGATTAATGGTGTGACAAGCTAGGTTGATTCTTGATTCTTCATGCAAGATGGCACAATGGTGCTGCTTGCTAGTACTGGTACTATGCATCATTACATAGAGAAGTCTATGGAATGGATATTCAGCATTAGCTGCCAGTGCCAATTACAGACAGGAGCTTATGTTGCTGCTTTTGGTTAGTATGCCTGGTGCTAGACTTGAAGTAAATGCTCAGGCCCTACTGATGCCTAGGCCCTAGGGCTTGAGGGTCCAAGACAGTGAGGCAGGCCTTGGTAGTAGCACTGCAGTAGCTGGGACTTTCTGTGAGGGGTAAGGGTATCAATTGGTGAGTAGCAATCAGGAGGCTTGTTGTCTGTTGTGTTTTTTCTCTCTGTCTACGTGTGCAGTTGACCGCTGAGCAAGGGGAAAAGCATGTGCTGATGAGTAGTATTTTGAGGCTGGTTGCCAGTTATTCTCCCTCTTTTTTAACATTTGACTTGCTGAACGGCCCAGCATATTGGAGAGGTTGGCTGACTGTGAACCACAGTTTGCAGCTTGTCCAGGTTGAATGGTAATGTTTGCGGTGTTTTGCATGTGAACAGATGCAGGTGCAGTCAGGCAAGACCTGGCCTTTGTTGTAGGTGCTGAGTGGGCATGTCTCTGACTACGCGCAACATCTGCCTTTTTCTTCACTTCTTTTCTCTGCTGTGGCTGGTTTTTATATGTTTGATGAACGGTCCATGTTAAACCATGTTGCTCCTGGTGTTGTTAATTGTTTGAACTGAGGGAGGGGGTGCTGCTACATGGCACATTGTTGAGTGAGGTAGTGCTTGCACCGACTTGCTCCTGGATGCGTGGGAAGTGTGTTTTGAGGCTGTCACCGCTGACCTTGGTATTTACTAGCACACATGGTCTGGCATGTATCTGTGGTGGCCTTGTGATGATGCAGTGATATGGGTATGCTGTCCATCACTGATGTAGTCTGTGAAGGGATCTGACTGTATGCAGGGTGGTACAGTGTCTGGGCTGTAATCATGACTGGGAGGTGCATCATGGCACAAGCATGGATGGGGTGCTGTGACAGTATCCAATAATTACCGATCATACGCTAAGTTAATTTACTGAGTGTGCACAGTGCTCAGTAAATGCTCAGTGTGCTCAGTTCTCTCTATCTTTTTCTACTGGATCTGCAATGCAGCATAGCAATGTGGAAAGGGGGGAAGTTGGCTTTGAATGGCAGGTGTTGTGATGCCATCCATCGTGCTCTTTTCATTGGGTGTTTGGCATGTGGGACTGTAATGCAGCGCTGTATTCCTGATTGGTATGTTGGCAGTTGGCAGAACAGTGTTGCTGCTGATTTGTTGCAGGCGACAGCTGGGCTGTACGCCCGAGTGTGCTAAATCCTGAGCAGCAGCTAGTGACATGCCGCTTGTATCGGCATGTTGTCACTTTGGTGCAATTGCGGCACATACACTCCACTTTTTAATGTGCGTACACTCTTGGACCTATAGTTTATGACATAGATCATTGCATGGATACTCCTCGCTCGGACCGCAGCACCAGCTCGCCCATTGGATCTATTTGCAGGAGCATTTTCCTATGCAAGCAACCCCGGCTATGGGCGGCAGTGATGAGTGAGTGGTACACGGCAGATGCCATGCCTAAACCATTAGATTACTACGCTTGATTACCGGTATGCGGCATGCCTCATGCAAAATGGCGTCATACGCATGCGGCGAGGAGTAGCGTTTCCTAGAGCGGTCTGATGACATACATGCCTACAGTCTCACAGTTAGTTAGGCACTTCCGGCCACGCAGGGCCCTACCGGTCTGACTTAGCAGCGTAACCTTGGCACGGACTGCACGCCACCACCTCGGCTGAGCCGGTGACGCTGACTCACCCCCGGCGCTGGCCGACCGCTTCGGTCAGACACACTTCCCGTCCATTATACCAGCCACCAGTTGATGTGTGACCTCACCCCTGCAATCTTGACGCCGCCGGTTGAACAGCTCTGAGGCGCTGGGTGAAGGTACACTCACCTATTGCTCACCTTGACCTGTGCTCAGAGTCGCTGCTGCACGAATCAGTAGTATGACCTTTTAGTTGTCAGCGTTCTGGCTTGATGTGGTTCAGGTTGCTCCCTCCCATGGGACTGGCCAGTCTGGACCTTTTGCACGTATCCACCCATCCCAGCCCTGCTTTACTTACTTAGCTGGCACCTCGAGCTAACTATAGCAACGTGCTGTCTAGTTTTCCTGGACGCTCACTTCGGTCACAGCCGCACTACTTGAAGCAAGGGCAGTGATACACCTGCCATTAGGTCTGAGCGGCGGCCTCTAGTATCTGTGGTAAGCGCCCTACTTTGGCACTGGGGGGCATTATGGGTTCCTTCTTGCTTGTTCACATTTGACAACAGTTTGCGCGCTTTGCATTGCGGGCGGGAGCTTTTGGAATAACAGGAGAGGCGGCCATCTGAGTTGTCTCGGCTCCTCCACATACATCTCCTGTATGTGCATTGACTACGTGGTACTCTCCGTGGCGTTGCTTTCCTGCTTAGGTGCTATAAGCAAGTGGCGTTCAAGGGGCCCAGCAGTGAGGATGACGGCTACCACACACACCAGGGGGCGCAGCTGCGCTCCTTTCATGAGTCTGCTGCTCTTGTTTGTAGTTGGGAACTTTGGGCAGTCGCAGGCTGCTGACTCTTTCCGAGGTAAGGAAAGGCCTTGAGTCTTGGTTCCAGCAGCAGCTGCAGGGAAAGAAACCTTTGACATTGATCATGTCAAAGAAGCGGCAAAGTCTATCTGTTGCTCGATTATGGATGCCTGCCCCTCTTCACTTTTAGACTCTGTCAACAGAAGGCACAAGCCACAGGTTGCAGACTGACTAGTGCAAGATTTTTCAGGCTATGTATTGTGACTTGTTTGCCATTGCATATCGCATAGGTAGGGCAGCAAAGTGGGGAATGCAGCTCTGTCATCCCTCCGTCTGGGAACATCCTGCAACACGGTTTGAATGTTACATTTGAAAAAAAAGAAAAACCCGGAGCCAACACGAGGCTCAAGGGGCTTCGACTAATATCATCAACCTCAACTAATTCGTTCTCATACTCATCACTAGAAACATCACCACAACTTTCATCTTCATTCGATTCAAATCTGTCAAGCTGCAGATCAAACACCCACTCAGTCTCACTGCCAGAAACCTAGTGGTTCTAGTGCTCTCTGTGACTCTGTGTAGCTGTCATCGTCGTTGAGTACTATCTTTGTTTTAGGATAACTTTCATTGGTCACTGGCATGGCCCTGGCTGCTGCTTTGACCGTTGAAACATTCAGTTTTAGGGCTTGCCGGAACAAAGTGTCTTAGTTCTGGCACTATCTAGGAACTAGATCAAACTAGTTGCCCTAACAACCATGGTGAGACCCTTGCTTTTATTATTGCATTTCATGATATGCCATAGCAATAAGTGCCATAGGCCCCGCACCTCAAGCTGTCACAAAGAACAGCGAGGTGGAACAGAATACGGGTACGTTTCGGCATGTATGACAACATATGCCTAGACATGAGGTCCAGCAGCTAGGTAAAAAACACCCAAAACCTCCACTTACACCTTTTAGTTGTGCGTGGTTGAGTGTTGCGCGGCTGTTAACGCGGCTTTGACTGAACCATCCTGCCACGTGCCTTTGTTGCTGTTTTATGCAGGCATGCGGAAGCTGCTTCAGCCTGATGTTAATGCCACGCTCATCCCCTTGCCTTCGCCATCCCCAACCCTGTCTCCGTTATCCCCCTCTCCTTCTCCTTCCCCCTCCCCCTCTCCCTCTCCCTCGCCCAGCCCCACTGTTACAGATGGTACAGCATCCACGACCATCCCCCTCAGCCCTAATGCAACACTGGCAGGGTCGAGCCCCAGCCCCAGCCCCAGCCTCAGCCTCAGCCCCAGCCCCAGCCCGAACGCGACATTGGCAGCAGGGTTGAGCCCGAGCTCCAGCCCCAGCCCCGGCTTGAATGCAACTCTGGCAGAAACAAGCCCCAGCCCTAGCCCGAATGCAACATTGGCAGGGACGAGCCCCAGCCCCAGCCCCAGCCCCAGCCCAAATGTTACGTTGGCAGAGTCGAGCCCCAGCCCAAATGCAACGTTAGCAGAGTCGAGCCCCAGCCCAAATGCAACGGCGGCAGGGACGAGCCCCAGCCCAAATGCAACGTTAGCAGAGTCGAGCCCCAGCCCAAATGCAACGGCGGCAGAGACGAGCCCCAGCCCAGAGAGAGAGAGAGAGAGCTACGCAAGGAGGGGCGTGAGGTGCCCTCCCGCGTAAGATTAAGGGAGGGGCCCATTGGTGTAAGGATTACACTGGGCCAGCCTACCATAGGATAGTTACATCCGTGGGTGGGCTTCCGCCCACCCGCCTCTGTTAGCTTACTTTCTTGTAGTTCCTCCTGTGCCATTGAGGCTCTTTGGGCTTTTCCAGTTTTCTTTTTGTTGTGTATATGCTGTGTAAGGACTTAACTGCTGCAGTATGTACTTCTGAAATGCATTGCTTTAGAGCTTGCCCTTTGATACCGAGGGCTTGAAGATTCATGGTGGTACTGTTGTATATGGTGCCTGCAACTCCGACAAGCAAGGGATAGTACCATACTTTGGCAGTGGGGTCTATGTCTTTGATTTTGTCAATGAGTACTTGGTGTTGATAATCAGCTTTGCTTTGCTGGCCTGTTGGGTCTGAATCCCTGCAGATCTTGACCTCTATTATCCAGTACTCTGCTGGGTTGTTTCCATTCTTGGGTTTGTATAGCATACCATCAGGGCGCTTGTCGGTGGTGCCTTGTGCTTGTTGCACTGCCTCCTTTAGTCCCCTTGGAAGGAGCTCCCACGGGATGTTTCTAGACTGGTGGGCCATGATGCCGTCTTCTGCACAGTTTTCAGTTGATCCAAGGTCCATTTGAATGACAAATGCTCCTTTGCGTCCCCTTAACACTCTTGTCATGATTAGTCGGCCGACCTTGTTATGCCTGTTGATGTACATTCTTTTCAAAGCTGGGCATCCTGAGGCTGTGTGGTGTCCGCCATCCTCGTCACCGCACAGGAGACATTTGCTACTAGGTGCATGTCCACACCTATAGGCCATTTTCCTTGTCCACATGGTCCCGTACCGGTAGCGCAAAGCGGTTTTACGTTCTGCATACTTGATTTTTCCCGAGGTCATGTACTCGTTGCTAGCAGGCAGGTCCAGTCTTTCCTCAATCCTTTTAAAAGCCTCGAAATAACAGGTAGCTCTGTTTGCCATCCCAAAGCGACTCTTTTGGTGGCAGTAATGACGTACCGAGTCGTGAAGGTCTGTCAAAGGGTTCACCCGCTTGAAACGGTCAATTAACGTGCGCTGCCCATTATTGGTCCGTGACCAACGATTGTTCCATTGGGTCTTGTACGGCCAATATTGGGTCAACCTGTTGTTACTAGGACTCTCGTACTTCTCACATTCCTCATAGTCGGAGGTGTCCCCTGTCGCAGCCGCCTTAGCGATTGCGTCCGCTCTTTCATTACCGATAATTGAAGCATGGCCCTTGACCTTGTGAAGGGTTGTCCTCAGTCCCCTGTTGACGATCTCGGTTACTATCTCTTTAATTAGCTCACAGTGCTGGTGATTTAGGAGATCTTGTGGGCGTCTCAGCATCTTTTTGATTTGGTACATTGAGCTGAGGCTGTCGGTGGCTATCATGTGGGCTCCATGCCTCAGCGCAGCAAGGATACCAACCAGTTCTGCTCTGTTTATGGTGTTCTGGGGATGGCTGTCGCCTGCAGGGACAATTGGAACCCCACGTTCATCGTCCTCATTGGCTGCTTGTGGGGGGAAGTACACTCCTGCCCCTATGCCTGGGGTATCACACTCTGCATCCATTGGTGATGTTTTGTGGCTTGTTTGCTTGTAGCTACCATCTGTGTAGGCATAGTTTTTCCAATTGTACCGGAGGGGTGGGGCTGTTGGTAGGGCAGTGGCTAATTGCGTTTCCAGGTCATCCAGTGTAGTGCTGGCGTCAACCATGGCTGGAGGGTCTTGACTGGTGGCTGAATCGTCCCGGAGGGACTCAGAGCCGTTTGTTTGTTTGGGGTAACCCATTTTGCTGAGCTGTTTTGGCGTCAGCAATGTTGGCTGATGAGATGTGCTGGGCGGGGCATTGCTGCTTGGGGGGTTGTAGTACATGCTGATGTCTTGTATCTCTTTGTCGTCCGGCAGGGACTGATTAATGGCATCCTGCAGCGTTTGCAGAAACCTGGTCATGTAGCCGCTCTCCCAGTAAGGGAGGTGGGCCTCAAAACCCTTTGCGTTGCCTGTGACAATGATATTTACGTCCCATCTAGGGTTTCCTGCATACATGTCGCCCCGTTCCCAAGTTGTGGGTTTCTGGAACCTGAAGTGTTTTCGGGGTATTTGTAGGAGATGCATGCAGTTTTCTGGGAAGTGTTGTAGCCATGCAAGGTAGGCAGTTCTGTTTGCATCGGACCAGGCAGGCAGGATATGTATGCCAAAGACAGGGGCTGTTGTGTTACGGGCCGCTGCTATGGCAGTAGCCATGTTCTTGTTCAGGTCTTCATCCTCATACTCTGGGTTGTGCACGCTTCCGCCGGTCCACCTATATCTGTAGCTATCCCATTTCGCCCCAAAGATTTGGTCCCTTTTGTGGGCGCTCCAGTACATCGTAAATGTTAGGTTGTACTTGAGTGGGCTTGCGAATCTCTCTTTTGTTATGTCTGTGAGCTGCCTGAGAGCCTCATACACCTCAGGGGGAGTGGCCCAGTGGTTCTTTATTTGGACCTTCCTAATGGCTTTGTGATCTTTGATCTGTGCTCCATCTCTATACCTGCACATGAGGGCATACAGTTCTTGGGGAAAGGTACCTGCCTTCAACTTCCACATAACATTTGGTTTGTGGCGAGTGCTGTGGCAGTACTGTTGGTACAGTATTGCTGTCCTTTCAGGGGTGAGGGTGTAGCGACATTTGCCATCTGGTGTGTATATGCAGGCGAGCGTTTTTATCCACATTTGTCCATCTATGCACATCTCTACCTCTCTAATAAAGACTTCGTGTCTTCCTGTGGGGTGGATATCAGCATGGGGGTTCATTGGTGATGTGTCCATGTCGAAAAGGTTGCTGTACTGCTGTCCAATGTTGATGTTGTGTCTTTGAGGGTGATCGGGGTAGTAGTCGCCTTGTTGCTGCAGTGCCGATAACCCTTGCTGAGCTTGAGCCAGCTCGCCAAGTGCAGGAGTTGCCGGGGACCGGTCATTTGCTGCTGCTGCCTGTTGCAACCGGTAAGCAGCAATCATCTCAGCAACAACTGGATTATGTGCGATGAGGTCACAATCACTTTCTCGACTGGGCTTCCAATGGACGTTGTAGTGCCTTATATCAAGAGGGAGGCCTTTAGTGGCATACTGATCCCTGTTACATTCAATGCAGGTCCAGCCTGTCGTGACATCCTCTTCCAATATGTCCCCTGCAGGGCGATGGGTTAGCGGGAGACAATCAATATGATATCGTCTGCTACATATGCTGCAATGTGCTAGGGTTGTACGTGCAGGGATTCGTCGTGCTGGCAGGTGGGCGTTAGGACAGCAGCATTCAGTCGGGAGGTTTGGTGTGTTGCAGACTTCATGATGGGTCATTGGCTGTAGAGCGTGCTCTGGAGCATCATCAATGTGATAGCCCTTTTGCTTAGCCAGTTCCACCACCCATCCTTGCATAACTGTTGGGGCCCATCGCACAATGACCTGGTTCTGTGTTGCTACTTTCTTTCTCTTTTGCCCTCGTCCGGTGTGGCGTGCCGCCACTGCCAGACCTTCTATACCTTCTACTTGGTCCTGCCCTTCTGCAAAGTTGTTATATAATTGCTCTCGCATATCTTTGAAGGGCTGTCTTTTCTCATTCTTGATTCGCTGGTAAACGTGATAGCCTGTTTCTATTCGGTACACCAGTGGGGCTGTGATGTCTGTTGCAGTCTGGCGCACACTGCTGCTTTTAGTGTGGCCTCTTGGTGGTGCGCTGAGTGAGGACAGGTAAGCCTGAATTTCTGTCAGGGCTTGCTCTGTGCTTGGGGCATGTGTCTGTGCAGCCCACAATGCTGGGAGAGGTGCATTGCGTATGTCTATGTCATCGATGAGGTTGTGGAACTTCAGCAGCCTTGCATACTCCGGATGGATTGTTGCACCATGTCCTGCTTGCACAGGTGGCCTGCTGCAGTAGGTTTCTTTTGTGATGCCTGGCGGGAGAGTGAGCATGTATGCAATACGTTTAAAAGCGGTCAGCGTCCTAACGGTGATATCCTTGTCCAGTTTCAACATGAGCTGTCGTGTTGTAAGGACAGTTCTACCTGTGGAAGACATAATGTCCTGAAGTCGGTGCATACCTACTTGTCTGAGTTGGTGAAGGTCAGCTAGGAGGAGGTCTGGTGGTTGGGGGCTTGCAAGTGCCTGCATCTTCTGCAGGTCTTGCAAGAGTGGGCTGGTATCGGGTAGTTCTGTTGGGCCAAGTCCCTGCTTTTTGAGCTCGACATCTATGCTTGCGCATGCAATCACCTGCCTCAGCCTCAGGCTGTGGTGTGTTAGGGCAGGGCGAGCCATTGCTGTCAGTTTGTCCAGGCAGCTGCCATCTGTCTGCAGGCGTGTACGGCTGAGCTCTCCCACTGGTCCGGGGTCATTGAGAGCCTCTGTCAACCGCTGTATTTGTACAGTATTGTACTCTGCTAGTAGGGAGGGGCACCCTAGACCGCCTTTACTGACGTCTTCATGTGCTACTGCCGTGGCAGTACTGTTTGGAAGACCATATGCTTCTTTGGCTGCCCTACAGAGGGGGCTGTCTAACGCTTTGAGCTGAGCTTTGGTGTAAGGGGCCACACAGAATGCATACCGAATTTTTGTCCGTATGCATGTATTCAGGGTGCGCATCTTTTGGGAGGTTGTAGCGTATGAGTGCTTCATGATGTGACACATGTCTCGAATGGTATCCCTGGTCAGTTGATATTGGGCTGACCAGTCAAGGTGCATGGTGAATTGCAGGCCCAGGTAACGGAACGGTTTTCGTGGGTCGTGGAGTGTTGCAGGGGATCGTTGGACCTTCACATCAGTTAGGCTACGCCGGAGCTTCTCCAGATTAAAAGGGTCTTTGGCGTCAGCCCTATATCTGGCACCTGTGAGGAGGGTCTTTGTGTTGTTTATTTTTAGGTGTCCCCAGTCAGCATACAGGGTGACCTTGTCAGCTTGGCTGGTTAAATCCCCAATGCATGAACATATCAGGTTCAGGTCATCCGCATATGTGACATCTGGGATCTGCTGTTTCAGTTTGAAAAGCGTATCTCGGTTGTTGTATGCACCTGGGATGTATCCTCTGGCACCTACCCTTAGCCAGCGTAGCAGGGGCTCCAGATATAAAATGAACAGAAACGGTGAGAGGCTGTCACCTTGAATTGTCCCTCTGTCCATGGGCATTGGTTCGGTATTCCCGAATGGGGTTGTAAATGCTGTTGTTGCACCCGTGTACAGGTCTTTGACCACCTCTGTGGCATCTGTCGGGAAGCCCAGGTCATACATGATTTGCAGCAGCTTGTCATGGTCAATTGTGTCAAAAGCCTCGGAAAAGTCAACCATAAGGAGATAGATGTCTTTCCGGGTCAGTTTGGCATCCTCAAGCAAGAGGGTGAACAGCTCCAGCTGGTCCATGCAGGTTCGTTTGTTTTGGAACCCACCCTGGGTGTAGCTCAGAATGTTGTGTCTTTCGGCATAGTCAGCAAGGACCCATGTGATCATTCTGGTCCATAGTTTGTATATTGTCATCTCTAGGCCAATGCGTCTGTAGAATTGCAGTTTGAGGGGTGTGCCTTTGTTTTTGAACAGGAGCACTGTGGTGCTCTCTTTCCATGCTTTAGGGGTGTAGCCTGTTGCCCACATCAATTGGATGTAACCGTGTAGGAGGTCTTGTCCTTGGGGAGGCAGCATGTTCAGCATCTCATTTGTTATTTGGTCGGGTCCCGGGGCCTTGCCGCGAGCCAGGGATTTGAGGCAGGCCTGAAAAGCTTGCTGGTCCCTTATTTCATTGTGCAGCCATCGTCGTGGAGCAGCACCGCTAGTGATGGCTGTGTTCAGGTCAAAGGTATCTGGGGCGTTGGGTTGTAGCCAGGGATATGACCTTGCTTGCTCTGATGGGTGGTACAGTCCAGTTTTGCTACCGGCACCTGCTGCTGGCATCAGCTTGGGCGTATAACATGTTGTGATGGCTTCCAGGACTCCCTTTGGGTCTGTAACTACTGTGTCTTCTCCAGTTTTTATTGCCCTAAGCTGCATGCTGTTGCGCCCCTTGAATTGGCCAGTGATCATTTGGTTGCCTATCTTCTGCCTTTGGTCATACAGTGCCTGCCTTTTGGCAATGGCATTTTGCTTACGCTTTGTCTGGTGCTCACTGTCAATGACCCGTAGTTCCTTGCGGATTTTGGGTTTAATTTGTTTGAGAGAGGCTTTTAGGGGTTGAGGAGAGGTGCCACTGCGCTCAGCTGTTGTGTTCAGTGCTTCAAGTGCTTTACACACGTCTGCAGGCAGCTCTGTTTCCTCCACGTGTTCCTGTCTCAATGCTTGGACTACCTTCTTTCGTAACTTAATCAGGCCATCACGTTGGAGGGCCACAAGTCTGGGCCGATAGTGGTGCCCTGTTGGGTTGGTCATGGTGGTTGGACCTTCTGATAGCATGGTGTCCCGAGTCTGCAGCAGCAGGTCAGCCATCTGAGTGTTCAGCGCTTCCATAAGCTCCCTTTGGGCGGCGGGATCAGCTGCAGTTCCGAGACAGAGGGTCCGGAGGGGTTCCATGCTTGCGGGGTCTCCATTAGATAGGCGCTCCCAGTGTGGGTACACGTCGTTGAGCAGTAAGTGTTGGACTTGGTCATTCAGCTGGTGGTATGCTAGACCATGCCTTTCTTCCACGATAATCTTGAGGCCATCCCTCTCCTCCTTTGTGAGTTTCTTCAGTCGTTTCAGTTTTTCAAGGGTTGCTTTCTCGGCACTGTCAGTTGTGATTGGTGGGGGTGGGAGCATGTTGAGCTTGTGGTAGGGAACACAGACCTCCAAGAGATCATGATCTGTGCCTTTGCCGGTCATATCCCATATCTGTGTGACTGCAGAGGCTGGAAGGGCTTCATTGTTTGTGAACATGTCATCAATCCGGCTTGCCAGCTGTTCAGCTGATCCCTTTCTCCATGTGTATTTCCTGGGGTGACCAGCCTGGACAGGGTCCAGCGTATAGAGTTTTGTTTCCTTGATCTGTGTTTGGTGAGCGTTGTCCATTGGGTTGGTATTGCCACTTGCTCTATCCATATTGTTCAGTGTTGCATTGAAATCTCCTGCAAATATTATGTTGTGGCGACCTTCCTCTTTGTCATTGGCTTTTTCTGTCAGTGCTTTCATTCTCCTGTAGATTTGGGATCTGACAATCTTGTCTGAGGGATGGCTGGTAGGCATGTATACCCCAACGACTGTTAACCGTGTAGAGACCTCCATGCGAAGCTGCACTGCTTTTATGTAACCACCAAGGTCCCCGGGGATGTCAATTGTTTCAACAGTTCCCAGGTCTGCAAAGCTCTTGTTGATTAGTAGGGTTACTCCTGCTCTAGGATTGTACTGGCATGCGCTGTGTCGTTGTACATACCCATGGCCACTGAGAGCCCCAGCCCAAATGCAACGTTAGCAGAGTCGAGCCCCAGCCCAAATGCAACGGCGGCAGGGACGAGCCCCAGCCCAAATGCAACGGCGGCAGGGACGAGCCCCAGCCCCAGCCCATCTCCTTCCGGAAACATCACTCAGTCTGGAAACTGTAAGTGGCCTGCACAAGCGCTGTCCGAGCTGAACAAAGGCAGAATATGGGCCTCACTCTGACTGTGACAGTGCCATATCTTTCTGTGTGTCAAGGGTTGCATTATGCATGTACTGGACAACACATGTCCTTCTATCCTATTGTTCTGCTGCTGGTGTTGTGTTCATGACTATGTTGCTGTCTACTGCAGCTCAGTAGTAAATGTTCTGCTGAAGTGATGCACGGAAGTGCAAGCTGTCTATGGATGTACGGTATGTGGGGGGCCAATGCATACTGGTATAGCTTCCATTTCAGCTTTGTTCAACCTTATGTCTGAGCACCATCTGCTGCATTGCAATAGTGCAGGAGGAGTGTATGTCATTGTAGCTTGTACCATAAGCTCAAGTCCTGCATGCCCTAGTAGCATGCCATTGACTATTGTAGCATGTCATTGACTATTGTAGCATGTCATTGACTATTAGTCAGTGCGTCACATATTCTGAAAAGCATCAATCAATCAATCAAAACGCAAGACCAGCAGTGCCAATGGCCAAACAAACCTAGGCCACAAACACAAGGCTCCTGATCACAATCACGAAGCCACACAACCGATGGTGGATTTGCCCCACACAAGCTGAGGCTAGATGCAACGGCGTGCACACCAAGGGGAAAAAACACCACCACTAAAACCCAAAACCTGCTCCACTTCCATCACACATGGGTGGCGGGGAGGCAGCAGGATCAAGCACCACCCTAGTAGGGGCTGGAGGTGGCTCCCACCACCTAGGTACTGGTGAACCACCATCCTCCCAGACACTGAAAGGCACCACATAGCGCTCCACATGCTTATCAATAGCTTGCTTAGTGCGCCTTCTACACCTCACTAACCGTTGGCTTTCCCAAGGGTGCGTAAGATCCCACAACCTCTTCCTCCAAGCACTCTTAATCTGACATGAAGCCTCCCAGCTCCCCTCATCTTGACCAAGCACCTTCAGATCTGCACACACGCATTTCTCCCAGGTATGGCGAGGCCTACCCACTGGCCTCGTCATGTCACCATGTAATGAAGAGAACAACGCAATATGCGGCAACCTGCCCTCCTCCATGCGGCCCACATGCCCCAGCCACCTCTATTATATATATATATATATATATATATATATATATATATATGTATATATATACATATATATATATATACGGCTTGTTGCCACTCACGGCTACACTATATATATATATATATATATATATATATATATATATATTTTATATTCTGAAAAGCATGCTCAAAAATATACATCCAGTAGCAAAGTGAGTGGCAACAAGCCGTCTTGATTTCTCCTTACTGATCTTGATTTCACTCGCATGTTCCATCCCTCCTGCAGTGACGACTGAAACCGCCGACCCTGCTGCTGTTGCTGCTGTAACGGCTGAGCTCCAAGGCAGCCCCGAGCAGGCTGCTGCCGCCATTAGCAGCGCACCGCCTGCAGCCGTTGCCAGCACTTTTGCAAGTGCTGCTGCTGCTGGTAACACCGAGGCTGTAGCAACTGCTGTTGCTACTGGATCCACTCAGAACTCTGAAGCTACATCGAACGTTCTTGCTGTGGCTTCTGTGCAAGCTGCAAGCAATGGCAACACTCAGGCATTTGCTACTGCTAGCGCCCAGGCGTTCAGCATTGCAAGCACTCAGGGCAGTACGCAGAGTTTTACAGCTTCTTTTGCCTCGGCTAGTACCAAGTCGGCTAGTTTGAGCATCGAAGCTGCTGCAGCAACATTTGCACAGACAGCCATTGAGGCGACAACCAGGGGTGTGGTCAATGATTTCTCTTCATCTCAGGCTCAAGCTCTGGCTGTAGCACAGACCAGTGGCGGGGTTGAGGCATACGCTAGTGCCGTGGCTGATGCTATCACTCAAGGAGGGGATGCGGCTACTCAAGCTTATGCGGTTGCGTTTGCACAAGCTAGTGCTGCTGGTGGTGATCAGGCCGCTGGTTTGACCCAGGCTATTGCCATTGTTTCCTGCCAGGGTGGCGCCAGGGCGGAAGCATTTGCACAGGCGCTGTCAATTTCCATTGAGCAGGATCCCAATACTGGTTGCACCATCTTGAGGGAGGCTCGGTCTACTGCTATTGCAAGGTGTGGTCCGAACGGTGCTTTTGCCAGTTCAACCAGCACCGTGAGCGAAAGGGTGATTGGGCAGTGCCGTAACCGTGGGTTTACAGATTTCCCTGACTTCAGCAACCTGCTCCAGAGTTTTTTCCAGAGGACTGGGCGTCGCATGCAGCAGCAGGATGATGTGTCCTCTGCTCGTGGACCTGCACGCCACCTGCAGAGCAAGATTGGCTCTGGTGGAGCAAAGTAGGAACCTTTGATGCTGTGAGTCAGTACGCGGGATAGCGTTACTTCAGTTTGACTGTCGTTAGCATTGCATGCATGTAAACTGTTGGACATTGATTCATTTTTCCTCCTGCAAAACACAGAAGGCACTGTTGCCTCGGTTTGATAAGTATGCTGGTGGACGTTGATTTGTTTGTTCTCCTGCAACACAGATGGGACCGTTGCCTGTGTTTGATATGTATGCTTGACATGCGGGTGCATAACAACAGGAATGTGATTCTGGCATGACTGACGCAGTAGGATAACTCTGCTGAGCAGTCTGGGATCAGAGCTGCAATGAAGGGCATGCATACACGGACACGTGATAGAGCGAACTTGAGCGATTGTGTGGCTTATGTGTCACCTTTCTGCTGGTTGCACAATGTTAAAAAGTACCTGGTGCTGAAGCTGATTGCACAGGTTGGCTCAGAACAAGCTGCCTGAGCGTATGTGACTTTTTGATCATGGCACCACCTGCCGCTCGGACTGAAGATTCATGGGGGCATATGTGAGACATCTCTGTGATGTATGCCTGTCCACTGGTTATGTATTGTATGCATGTGACTGCATCATCGAGCAAGGTAGAGTGACTGCATGGATAGTGCACTGTGGTACAAGCATGCATGGGCTGCGCTGTGACTGTTATGACCAGTCATATGCTGTGCTACTAAGTGTGCAGTGTGGCACCCCATGCCTGGAGGTGGCCTTGGGTGAAGGTGCAAACATGCCTTGTGGTTCTCTTGCCTTGAATGGCTCAGTTGCATTGGCAGGAGACTCAAGTTCGCTGGCGTCCATCTATCCTGCTGGCTCATTTCTGGTGAAATCCTGATTGCCCCTGTTGGGAATCGTGCAATTTTTGCCAGGTCAGGTGTTTATGGGATCCCTGCGTATTGTGTTGAAACCCAATGACATGTTGAAGCCAGATGATGTTACTTGCAGCCCTCAAGCTGCAGAGGCTGGTTTATCTGTTTGGAAGAGGTCCTGCACGCAAGATTGACTGTTGCTGTGGGTGGTGCATGCAATAGTTGTAACATTTCTGTGCCGGTGATTATGAGATGACGACAATTGTTGTCAAGCTGTTAGCAAAAAGGGACCTTACTTTGTCTGGGGGTGCTAAGCATCACCGCCCTGCTCTGCTCAGTGCTTGTAGCCTGCTTGTAGATTTGAGCGATTGCGCCGGGTGATCTGTGTCCATAGCTTCTCCAACCAAGATAAAGCCGTATGGAAAGCCATTAACAGCCTTAACTTGCAAAATGTAAGAAAGTGGAAGCAGGGGGCACCGGGGGCACCGTGTACTTTCAACATGCTGCTCCGCATCGAAGGCGTGCTGTATGGTGCTGGACAGTGTCCGTAAGGTGGTTTGTGGTTTTCGTCAGGCAGCACTTGACCAAAGGCATAGTGCCATACATACAGGAGGGATGGAGTTGGCTCTTGCATGCCTTATACATAAAAGCAGCTTGAGCGGGCAGCTCCCACGGACAAGTATAGGGGTGTTTCTTTGAAAGTTCCAATGCAAAGCTAACCACCTTGAATGACAATTGCCCAGACAACTCATTTCGCAGCAGACATTCAAGGGTTCTCAAAAGTTAGTAGGAAGCCCCCTTCGCTTTAGCCTGCGAGGCAGCCACAGAAGCAACAGGCCCTTGCAAAGCACTCCCTTACCTTAATGATCCCATTCATGGAGTGTTCCGCTCCGGCGTCCATACCAACTCCTGCTCCGACCAGGCAGCCATTCGACACTTCCATGAACACCACCACGACAGCGCCTTTCCAACTCCAACACACACAGCAGACAACTTCTCAAAACATAGAACATGTCATGCATGCTAATTCATCCCTGGCGAACCAATCTCGCAAAGAAGTTTCTAGGAAAGCCGCTTGCACCCGATGCTCTCGCGAAAGGGCCTGAAAGAGCCGGCATCAAGCCGTCCTCCCAGCAAATGAACGCCCCGGATCCTTTGGCGCTCCATGTAGCTCAGCCCTTCAAACGTGGCGAGAGTAAAGCCCCAAGACGTTCAGCGAAGACGAAGGGGCACGCTTCAAGTTCGAGTAACTTTGGAGACTCGCAATATCACCTGAATTCGAAGAACCGTCGGAGATCCACACCCTTGACATAGCGTGCTTACAGCACGCAAAAACGAGCTTACGTGGAGTTACGGTCTGAGATACAGCCAGAATTGCTCCTGTCCACAGTTGGGAGGCTACAAAGCCATTTCAGTTGACATCGGAGCCAAGTAGGCCAAATATGCAGAGTCCTTACGACTCTTCAACGCATGCGTGACTGGCAAGGTAGTCGTAGCTGGTGGCGATAGTTAGACTTAAAAGGACCTTCCTTTCTTTAATCCAATATCTTAGCAATATGATTGCAATAGAAGGCGTCCCGGTGGCCATCGTGGTCATGCTCTGCGGCATGTTCTTTTTGGGTACTGCTCCTGCTCTCTGGAACAAGGTGGAGCGTGGTGGCCGGATCCCCAGCCACACCATGCTGGATTATATTGTCGCATATGTCATAGTGGGTGTGACTACAACGCTGACCCTCGGTCAACTAGGTCCGCCCCCTCCCAACGGGGCTCCCAACTTTCTACAGCAGGTTCAACAAGCCAACGGACCCCTAGTAGGCTTCTCCATCGCGTCGGGTATCTTTCTAGGAATCGGAGACGTCGCCTTACAATACGCTGTGGCTTTTCTCGGCATGGCTATCGGACCCCCCATCATGAATGCCTTGACAGTCATCTTGGGCATCATCATCTCTTACTTCCTCGATGGCGGCATCAACAAAGCCTATCTAGTCTTCCCAGGGATGGCCCTCGCAGCCGCTGCCATTGGTCTAGGCGTCATGGCCCATCTCACAAGCTCTGCAGTCCAGGAGAGACGGAACGAGAAGTCAGTAAGGGGCCACGATCTCAGCGGAAAGGGTGCCAGCTTCACTGTTGAACAAGCAGCTAAAAGTGCGTCACAGGCTGGTTACGCTCTAGCCATTGTCTGTGTTAGCACCGTCCCAGAACAAGGCAGCCTCAGCAGCCCTATTTCAGCAACAGCAGCAGGACCAGCAGCAGTTGCTGCGACCAATGCCAAGAATCCTGCATCAGTCCTTATGACTCAGCGATCATGCCCTGGCCTCCCAGTCCTCAGCAGGCAGCCCACAGGTGCTTTCAGCAGGCAGCCCACAGGGACCCTTCGGTCTGTACAGAAAGCTGACACCAGCATCTACTTGGGCCTGGCTATTGCAGTTGCAGGTGAGGGCTTGTCACTTGCACTTCTGAAAAGGCAACACAAGTTTGCAGCCTGCAGTCACAGCATGCCGGCTTAGAGTCCCAAGATGGGTCCTCCATGGGGCTCTGACAATCAACCCTTGTTTGATTGTTTTGGGACAAGAGATAAACTTGGCACAATGCTGGTCAGCACTAGCAGCAAGGGCGGATTGTAACATGCCTTAGCAGCCCTGTTTGCTGCAACCAACAGCAACCATGGCTGTGGTTGTGAACAGTGCATGGGATGCATGCCCAGGCATGCGATTAGTCACTGCTGTGTCGGCAAGCTAAGCAAACATGCCGCTACATGGGAGCTTTGAAGCTGAACTCTTGAGCAACTTGGTACGGTGATCCTACTTCACCAGTAGCAGAACAGTGCAAGCACCTTGCCTATAGAATCCTGGCACGATTCTGCAAAATGCTCCATTGCATGGCGCATGGCCGTGTGTTTTTGCGGGTAAAGGAATGTCCTTGCAGCATCTGGAGCAGCATGATATGCTTGAGCCCATTCAGGCTGGTGTGCCATGTTACATACCTCTTTGTTGCAGTCGCATGCAGACCAGCCTAGCTGAAGCATGTGATGCTGTGCTGCCCCTGCAGGTGGTCTCCTGTACGCTCTTGGCACTCCATTCATTCAAATAGCAGCCAATGACTCCTTCAACCTCCTTCCTCCTGGGGTCCCTCCCCTCAGTGTCACCACTGCCAACTTCTACTCTGCCATGAGTCACGGCTTCACCACAGGCCTCCTCAACATCTACTTCCTGTACCGCCCTCCTCTGGGCACGGCTGCCTCCACCCTGAGCAAGTATATTGCTGATAAGCAGGGCAGGTTGCTGTGTATTTTGTCTGCTGTACTGCTGAGCCTGGGTGACCTTAGCCAGTACATGGGGGGACAAGCGGCAGGGTATGCAGCAGCAGGGCTAGTGAGTGCATGGCCTATTGTGGGGGTGTTCTGGGGGATGCTGCACTTCAAGGAGCACAGGGGTGGTGAGGGTGGCAGTAGCAGGAGGAGTGTGCTGCTGCTGGTGGGACAGGTGGCGTGCTATGCAGGGGCAATAGGGTTGCTTGCTGGCTCTGCTGCTGAGACAGCGACAGCTATAACCATCCCAGCTGTGCAGACAGCTAACTTCGGCTAAGCAGGCAGCACAAGTTTGCCGCAAGAGCACTACTGCCTCCGGGAATCCTACACAGGAGCAGTAGGATTGCTTGCTTCTGCTGTGCACACGTCAGCAGCTGCAGGTCCAGCTGTTGAGGTGATTGGCTTTTGCTGTTGTGGGTGCTGTTGTGGGCTAACCATCTTGAAGACCACTGACGCAAGATAGAAGCCTTACAGCAGGCTCTTTTGCTTGAGTCAGGGCCTATTGAAGTGCTGGTGTGATCATGCCCTCTTGTTTGCTGCTGCTGATGGAGTGACTGTGCACTGTACTTGTGATCTAGAGTGAGTGTTTGGGGCAGATCCAAGCGAATGCATGCGAGGAGGTTTGAACAAAAATACTGGACTGCTGCAGTCAGCTGGTTGCTTCCAACACATTTGGTTCAGTCATATTGTGTGTTCAGTTGTTGCATGATGCCAAATTGATATGGTGCCTTCTGCACCTTCCAGATACTTCAGCCCAGACAAGTGTGATGGACTGCCAATCTTCAAGTTTTTGTTTTGCATTTGTAGCCGGGGCTAAGGTTGCCTTGAATGTTCGCTTCTTAGGAATTACACAGCCTATCGATCTTGAGCGTTACAGCGTGTGCATGGTGATGGTTGGAAAGCTGAGATCATCCCCCATCGGGTAATACTGGTCTGGAGCGGATGTCTCCTGCTTGATTAGCAGTGTGGCAGGAGGTAGGTGGAGAGTCCAACAGGGGTCCTGTCAGATTGTTTCTCACAGTGGCATTGTCTGCAGCATGCCACTGATCTGGCAGTTGATGACTGTTATAGTGATGATACCACTGGTAAAAGAGTGACATGATATTGTGAGATTACTGCTGTGCATTGGCCGGTATAGTGTCCAAAGAAGTCGAGATGTCCTAAAAGACAGGGAATCTTGCAACTGGGCATCAACAGGAGAAGTGTGCTGGCTTTGGTAGCGCAGGTTGCATGTGTTGCTTGTTGGTTTGCTGTCAACATATTAGCAGCTGAACAGCACTTGTCTGGCTGTGTAGGCAGCTGAAAGGCTAGACACATGGGCAACATACCCTGGGCAAAGATATGCAGTGCTTCTGTAACAGGCACTTGGTGTGTCAGGGCATTGCAAGAATAGGATAGCAATCTGAGAGAAAGGCGTCTTAGAACCGGGCCCTTGCATTTCTCTGGATTTCTTGACCATAGAGTGGGCTTTCAGAAAGCGATGAAGTCTTGTTTGTGTGCAGCATGGCGGAATGAGAGCCGTAATGGTACAGCTGAATGGGAATACACTTGAGCCAATCAGCATCATTGGAGCTGCTGCAAATCAGCTGAGTGACCTCGGTTCTTGTTCAGTCATCCATGTCACATGTACTGCAGCTACTACTGGTGCCCTTTACCTGTGGTGCCTTCTGCACCCTGCCTCAAATGCCCTGTGCACGGGCGTTTGAAAGCAACTGTGTCTAGTTTTGGCCCTATATGTCTGCTTCCATGACGGAGTGGGAATTCCACGGTTTTCTAGAGGGATCCTAGAATGGTATGAGAGTAGGTTCAAGGACAGGGTAGAAATTGAGGTCGCGATCTGCCAGCATGGGCAGTGCACAGCCAGCAGGAGTGTCCTTCTTTGCAGTGACCTCAATGAATATTAACATGGAGCAGAGGCAGCTGACGGTTACCAGGTAGTTACTACATGTGCTAAATTGTGGGTTTGTGCCTGCTGCATTCAGCTTGCTGAGGAAGTGCTGTGACAGCAGATACAGAGGTTCAGCTAGCAGGCCTTGCATGTTTGGTTTTGTTCTTCAAGATGCAGAGGAGGTGGTCAACACCTCCGCTTGATTAAGCTGCTGACTGTTGGATGGGGTAAACTTGGCCATTATTCCGTGTCGGAGGGGGTTGGCAATGCTGTGCTTTAAATGCAGCTATCTATCAAGTGGATTGGCTTTGAATGGAAGATATGGCCATATCTGCTTGAATGGACCGAGTTGGATTGCTGCAGCGCCATGCTCATTTACGGACGAGGCTTCCATGGAGCAGAACGCATGGGATGGAGTGAAGTTCATGCGACTGGGCCTGTTGGTGGGCTTCCCCTCAGAGGCCACATCGGTGAGGTAGGTGTATGCAGGGCATGCATGTACTGGATGTGTCTCTTGAGCAGTTTCTGTTCACACATGTATGTGCTTCACTCGGCTTCACTCAAAGCCTAGTTCTGGACAGGTTGTGCAGGATTTGAGCTTCTGGATGGCCCCTTCAGTAAAGGTATGAGAGCTGGTGGCAGCCTTTCTGGGTGTTTGTGACATGAGTCCTTTGATTATGCATTGGAGCGGTAAATTGGCTTTTAGTCTGGGAGGAGGGTCTTGCCCCCCATTGGCGCCTCATTGCCATTGCTCGTGAACATGTAAAGCCGGAACTGTACAAGTGATTGTCTGTTAAGGAGAGAACGCATTTTGCGTGGCATGTTCTTTGCTGTATGTCACCTCTTTCACCTTTGTACTCATAGTTGCGCTGGCGCAACCCATGCATAGCCATGGAGCGAGGTCAAGCAAGGAACTCTGATTGGCCAATGAAGCAGGGCAGCAGCACTCATCATTTGGTGTCATTTGTGCAGCGGACTTCCAGCCAGTTTTGATGCTCTGCATGAGTTTGAGCGTAGTTCTGCAGAGACTTTCGTTTCTTACTAGTGGCGATGGGGCCATTTGGTATCCCATGCTGGGACCCTGTTTGTTTGGTTATGTGTCTGTTAGTCATAGTACCGTGTGTTGGGTTTTATGCCGGTGGTGCCTAAATGGAACGGGCTGTTGCAGCATATGTTCTGGCCAAGACATGGCATATATGCATCTTGTTCTAGTTTTTTGTTTTTGTGACAGCTTGAGGTGCGGGGCCTATGGCACTTTCTGCTATGGCATATCATGAAATTTAACATGCATCTTATGCTCACTGCTGCCACATCTATATCATCATATGTCTGACAAATTGAGGTCGGGCGGGGTATTGCTGCTGATTTTTCCTCCCACGCTCGCATTTAGGAGATGCTGTTGAGTGCCCAATCTGTGGCAACTCATGACTTCCATCTCACCAGTAAGGTCAATGTTGGGGTGGTGGAGTTGGACTTTTGAATTAGTCTCATGGGGGGTTGATGTGTAACCAGCTTTGGCTTGCTAATCTTTTGCTCCTACTGGATGGAGTGGGCAGCATCCTTGCAGCATGCAGCTGCCCATCCTAGATTTTAAACGCTGGTGACAGGTCCCTATACGGTTTCAGTCTCCTGTGCAGGTGCTTATGTGCTTGGTGGACAGAAGACAGCAGCAGCAGCAGGCTGCTGCAGATATCATAGTCGTCTGCTGTTGCAAGACATAAGTGAACATAGTACCTGTGCTGGCGCGTATATTTGTAGGGCCTTCGTGGATCAGGGCTCCGAATACATACTGCACCACTGACCACAAGGGGCACTAGGACTGCATCCTGCGATCTAACCCAGTTGGACATATGGTGATGATGGCGTAACAAGCTCTTGGTGTTCATGCCGATGGCACGAAGCACCTTCTGGCTCATCAGCGGCTTGGCTTTGCCCAGCGCTCAGGACTCAGGACGTACTTGAATAAGTGACTTCCGTACCGCAGTGACGGTTTGTACGGGGTTCGTCCTTCATCGGGGGCGACTTTGGAATTCTCCGTGGCTTTATAGCAGCAGATAGGACCGCATAGCTGTCAATACAAGCAGATATCCTTACATGCTGTGGACGTCTTGTGGAATTTGGACTTCAGTACTTGCATGCAGCTCCGTTCTTCACCTCCTTGTGTGTCTCCACCCTTGCGTTACAAACCGCGCTTACGGGCTTGTTTGGGCCGATCACGATTTGTGTGTAGGATGGGCAGGCTAGAGGACATTAAGTTTGACAACCTAGTCTTGCGCTCGCTGCCCGTCGAGGAGCGGGTTGAGTCTGGAACCAGACAAGTTCGCGGGGCATGCTTTTCCAAAGTCTCTCCTACCCCCCTGAAGAACCCCAAGCTGGTAGCAGCATCACCAGATGCCCTTAAGCTGCTGGATTTGGACGCAAAAGAGGTGCGATGTCCGACGATGTCATCAGTACCCGCTTGTGGCAAAATCTATACATGCACACTTTGAACTGCAACGACCGTCCCCGTTATGCATAGGGAGGCGACAAGAGCCATGCATGCATCCAGAAACCCGTCTTCGGGTTTTCATTTGCATGATGACAGTTGCTCAGTTCCTTCAAAATGTGAATGACCTCATCTTCCTGCTGCTCGACTAACCCCTTCCTTCTGCGCTTCATCCTCCAGGTTGATCGCCCTGAGTTTGTTGAGGCCCTCGCGGGCAATCGGCTCCTGCCAGGCTCTGAGCCCGCCTCTCACTGCTACTGTGGCTACCAGTTTGGATACTTCAGTGGGCAGCTGGGGGATGGAGCAGCCATGTACTTAGGGGAGGTAAGACTGAGCTCTTTGCTATTTGGATCGCTATGCAATTAGATTCTCCGAGGCTAAGAGGGCGCACAAAGGCAGTGGCTGCAGTAGGCTGCAAACTGTTTCGGTTCGTCAGCTGCGGGCACAGGCAGCTTCTGCAGTGCCGGAATCTTCAGGGTGGCAGCAGCGGCAGGCATCTGGATTGCGGCAGCACGACGGACAAGCATTTATATCATCCCACAGATGTTCAGTGGCAGCACTACAGCACTACAGCAACTGGACTGATACTTGCAGTGCAATGTTTGCATATGAACTTGCGGCCTCTGAAAGTAAGCTGCATACGGGGCTTATGAATGTTCCGAGTGCTTCCTGTTGTGTTAGAGTTTAGGCAGACTAGCATTGGCAAGCATGCACATTGTCGTCCATCCATGCTGGTTCCATTAGCAAGCATCGATTACACATGGGTTAGCTCTTTGGTCAGCCCTAATCAACACTCCAGATTCCATCTTTGAGCAGCAGTAGTCATATTGTTGCCAGAACTGAAACAGAGGAAACCAGAAGTTGACAAGGTTGCTCTAACCTCCAACACCATGTTTTGCATGCACCTTCCCCCCCCACTATGTAGGTTGTGAACTCCAAGGGAGAGCGTTGGGAACTTCAACTGAAAGGCGCCGGCCTCACCCCCTACTCCCGCCAAGCAGATGGTCGTAAAGTTCTCCGCAGCAGCATCAGAGAATTCCTCGCCTCTGAAGCCCTTCACGCGCTTGGCGTCCCAACCACCCGGGCCGGCACCATCGTCACTAGTGACTCTTTCGTCACCCGTGACGTGCACTACACGGGTGACCCGATTGAGGAGAGGTGCTCTGTGGTGAGCCGCATTGCGCCGAGCTTTTTGAGGTTTGGGTCTTTTGAGATTTTCAAAGGGGTGGATGCGCAGACGGGGCGGGTGGGGCCAAGTGCGGGGCTAGAGGGGGAGATGTTGCCGGGCATGGTGGAGTTTGTGATCAAGACGTATTACCCCCACATCTGGAGGGAGTATGGCGAGGAGACGGGGTGGCAGAAGCAGCAGACGGTGAGTGGGAGGATCTCAGTTTTTGTGTGTGGGAGATAAACCATTGGTTACCAATAACTTAGCAGGGAATTTGGCGGAGCGGTGGGGTGGCGGGAGGAGGAGACGGTGAGTGGGAGGGTCTAGGGTTTCAGGGGTGGTAGGTAAACCATGGATTGATCATTACGTAGGACGGAGTATGGCGGGGTGGCGGAGGAAAGAAGTAGACTGTGATTGGGAGGGTTTAGGGTGCATGAGGTAAACCATGAGTTCCTAAGTGGCCGACAATATGGGCCGGGGGGGGGGGGGGGCAATGGTGCATGAGGGGGCCTGGAGTGGGGATTTGGGGTTTGCTGGGAGGCAGGAGGTAGCATCCTATGGGCCTTTTGCGGGACGGAATATGGTGCCTGCTGAAGGGGCTGTGGTAGAATGTGTGACAGGCAGACTGGGAAAAGAGCAGGCATGACCCAGGGACTTGCAATTGGATGGCAGGGTAATAGAAGCAAGCCATGGTGGAGCAGGGTGTTCCAATGGAGATGTGATGAAGCCAGGTACAGCAGAGTGTTGAGCTTAGTAATAGGGTTTACGGATCTGGAGTCACGGTGCGCGCACACGTAGGGGGCAACGGCGAACACATTGGGCCAGAGAGGGTATTGGGTTTCGTATAGCTCTGCCCAATTGAACTTCTTGCATACCAGAGGTAGGGGTTCCAATGCCCTCGTACAAATCAACCCCCGCACAAAACAGCCCCTCAACCCCCCTGGCGAACCTAATTTTTTCAAAGCTGAACATCAGGGTAGAGCTGATGCCGCTGCTATCCTCACCCCTGCCCCTCCCCCCTTATCCAGGACATGGTCTCAGCCTGGTACCAAGAGGTGTGTCACCGCACTGGTGTGTTAGTGGCACTCTGGCAGTGTGTGGGGTGGTGCCATGGAGTGCTCAACACTGATAACATGAGCATACTGGGCCTCACCATTGACTATGGACCTTACAGCTTCATGGACAGGTAGGGTTCGGTGGGGTTGAAGTTTACTAACTAGATCCAGGGTTCAAATGCCTGGACCCATTTGCTTGTCAATGGTTCAGGGCTTTGGAGCTTGCTTGATACAAGATGACAGGGCGGGGCTTGGACGATCAGGATAGCTGTAATAGACCATCAGGATAAATGATCAGGCAGGTAGGTTTCTGGTTAAACTGGTAAGACTTGGTAAGGTGTCTAGGAACATGGCCGTGTGGCTTTGGCGGGGTTTGGGTATTGTGAGCCAAACACTTCCGGCTCATATCAGGCAAGTTACTGGAAGGTCTTTGGGACTTCAGGCTGCGCTGATCCTGGCAGCAATTGGAGAGGTATTCTGTATTTGTATGTGATTGTGGGGAATACGGGATTGGTGGAGTTGCCAACCTGTGCTGGACAATGCGGTTCTGGGTTGGAGGGTATACTGCTGTGGCTTTTGATCTTTGGTCATTGCAGGCTGCTGATTAAAGTTTGTGCTCCGTGCTTGCATTGTTTGCTTTAGACCTGCTGGGTGTGCTCCTCTGCACTGATTTAAGGTTGACGAGAAGGGTTGAGGAGGAGCTAGGGTTTAAGGTTAGGGTTAGGGTGAAGCAAGAGTGTAGGGTTTAGGAAAAGGTAGCGTCTAGGGTTCAGGGAAAAGTCCAAGGACCTGCAGTAAAGAGTCAATACTAATGTGCTTCTGGTTCCTACCAAGTTGCAGTTATGGTACCCTTGGTCATATCCTCCCTGCTCTAATGTCCCGGATGTTGACCTGCTGCTGCTGCTGCTCTGGTCAAGTATGATCCTGAATCTGTTCGCAATGGCTGTGTGATATATTTAGCACTTCTGATTATGCATACCTGCTTTTTCTTTCGCCCTGTGCTCCTTTACTGCCTTTCGCCCTGTGCTCCTTGAAAGCAAAGATGCCATGTCATAACATCGTGTTTGCCTCCATTTTGCTGCTGCCCTCCTTAGGTATGACCCTGACTATGTGTGTAATGGCAGTGATGATGGAGGGCGATATGATTACAAGGGGCAACCTGGGATATGCAGATGGAACTGTGAGAAGCTGGGGGAGTCTCTGGGGGTTATAATGCCAGGGGGGAGGGTGGGCAGGGGGCTTGCGGCATTTGATGAGGCATATGCAAGGTAAGGGAGTCAAAAGGGGAAGAGGAAGGGGTGGAGGGTGGTGGTGGTGGGGGGGGGGGCAGTGGGCTGGCTGGTGAAGTGGTTACTAAAGGAGTGAAGAGGGGTGAAATAAGCAAATGTTGGGAGGTGTAACATGAGAAGGATGGGTGCAAAGGTGGGAAGCTTGGGGAGGACCCGGGGGCTGCGATGCCAGGGGGAGGGTGGGGAGGGGGCTGGCGGCATTTGATGAGGCATATGCTAAGGTAAGGGAGCCAAAAGGGGAAGAGGAAGGGGTGGTGGGAAAATGGTGGGAGGGGGTTGGCGGCATTTGATGAGGTGTATGCAAGGTAAGGGATAGAAGTGGAAGCTGGGGTGGGGGTGGTGGGGGGGGGGAGGGTAGGTTAATAGCGCTGGCACATATGATGGTGGGAGGAGGGGGAAACAGAGGATTGGGGGCCTTAGACGAGGTAAGGGAGGTGGGGAAGAGGGAAACAGTTATGGGGAAGAGGAAGGTGGGGGGGGGAGGGGGTGGAGGTTGGGAGAGGGCGATGAGGCGTTTAGGAGGGGCTAGGTCGCTTCGCAATGACGCTGCTTCTGAAGTATATGTACTTATTTTGCCATAGTTTTTTGGGACTGGTACAGTAAGAATGTGCTTGAATTATTTCTGATGTGCTAAACAGAGGGCTGATGGGCAATGGTGAGACTTATTCCAGTGACGGCAAAGTGTAGAGAGTAGGGGTCGGTAGGTGTTATCAGGCAGAGATTGTAAACAAAAGAAACGTGCCTTATCGTTTCTCCTCAGGCAAACGATAAGGCACTTTTCTTTCGTTTACAGAGAGTGGGATTGCTAGGGGGTGGTGAGGAGGTGGATATGGTATTAGAGGGGCAGGCAATGATGGCCGGGGGGGGGGGGTCTTCGTAAGAGAGGAAGGGTGTGTGTGTGTGGAATTAGGTATAAATAGGATAATGTGGGATGGTTTGGATAAAGGCAGGTTGGTGGTGAGGGAGGCATGGTAGGGAAGAACGGAGGGTCAGGGAAAAGGAAGGGGTGGGAAGATGGTGGAGAAGGGGTTTCCATGGTAATGGATTTCGGGGCATAAGCTGCACAGGAGGGGGTCAGCGGAGGGCTGTAGGCCCTTGAGGATAGTTGGACTGATATAGGATTGGGGATGGTAGGGGGAGTAAGGAAGGGATGGAGTGGGAAAGGGGGGCAGAGGGCTGCGAAGGGGAGGAGAGCGAGGGTAAGATGGGAAGAGGGCGAGAAGGGGAGGGGGGCGGGAGGGAAAGGGGTCCTTGGGCCTTGTTTATAAGGCTGAGGATTCCAATTTCTCATTTCGTTAGATTGCGAACCGAAATACCATGTATATAGGGAAATGTGTGGTCAAATGCTTGCTAGCTTATGCTTGGTAAGCCCCTGCGCAGCAGCTGCACTGCTGTCCATATGTGGATTTGTTTTATAAACCCTTTCACCTATCAAGGCTCTTATGTCTGTTGCTCGTTGTAGTGTGCACTATTTGTAAATTACATATTGCTGACACGCTGTCCATGTGTCTCCCTGTGCCCCCCCTTGCAGCACTTATCATTCCAAGATGCGTCAGAAGCTTGGGCTGATCATATTAGATGAAGGGGCTGATGATGATGCTCTGATCGCTGACCTGTTGGACACAATGGCAAAGACGGGATCGGACTTCACGGATACATTCAGACGGCTAGCTACCTTCCCTATGCCTGTTGCGGGTGCTGCTGGTTCTAGTGGTGCTAGTGGTGCTACTGCTGCCCCCACTGCTGCTACTGCTGCAGCAGAAGGGGAAGCAGATGCACAGACTGGAAGTGGTCGTGGCGAAGCCTCTACTAGTGGTGGTGGTCCAAGTTTGGCAGCAGCAGCAGTGGCAGCAGCGGGAGGAGGAGGGGGTGGTGAAGGGAGGGAGGGTTTAGGCTTTGATGATGGTGGGTTACTGGAGGTGCTGGTTGCTGAGGGGGGCACTCCGGAGCAGATGTCAAAGATGGGGGGAGCACATATGCCTTATGGGCAGCTGCAGGTGAGGGAGGCAAAATTGTGTTTTGGTTTGGCAAAGCAGACAGCACATATCTTCCCGTGCACGGTACAGAACCTGTGGAATCTGCAGCAGCACTGCCCTCCTTTTGGTTGTTTTTTAGTTCATGATTAGTTCCTTCTTGTTATGTCCACACAGATAAAGGATTGAATTGGCGACACCAGGCATACGGCACTTCCCCCTCCCTGTACCGACTCCCTGATCGTCTGTGGGGGATGCTGCACTTATTGAGCGTCAAGGTTGCTTTGTATGCATCTTCTCACTGTTCTATCCCAATGTACCTTATGTCCTGCCCCTCTGCTGCTACCCGTGATCCGATGCAACCGCAGCTTGCTCCACCTCCTGGGTTCGCATGTGACCATTCTATTATAAGCGATATCCATGATACAGCTTTTACATCTTCCATACGGTAGATTAAGATTTTATACTCTTGCTGCTGAGCAGTGCGGCTTGCTTTAATTTTTGCGGTATTGGAATATTAAGGCTTTACAGGCCTGTCTCTCGGTGACACTTGGTGGATTGCAAACCCTGCTCCATCCTGTTGTTGTCCCTGCGAATGCTGCTGTCCCTGATTTAAAGCAACCCCGACCGGTTCCACCTGATCATGACCGCTGGGTTTCATCCACACCTGTCTATGCTACTGTTGCTGATCTTGCTGCCCTGCTTCTTTTGCCGTTTCTACAGATGATAGCTGCGGCTCATTCAGAGCAATCATGTACTGCTTCAGTTTTCTGTTCAAGCTGCCTGATATGTTGTGTTGCATTCTGAAAGAAGGTTGACCTTGTCCTACCCCCGTGTGCTCCTGCAAATGTTGCTGTCCCTGGTCAAAACAATCCAGTCTCTAGTTCGCAGCTGTTCGAACTTGATGGCCTGTATTCATTGTTGCATTTCGAAAGAAGGCTGAAAGAAGGCTGAGCTTATACTACCCCTGCCCTCTCTCTCCAGATGTTGCTTCCCCTAGTGTAAAGCAACCCTGCCTGCTCCAGTTCGCCTTCTTCGCATGTGTGCAAACTTGATGTTATGTTATCTTGTATTGTAAAAGAAGGCTGACTGTGCTGTGCCCGCGTGTGCTCCTTGCAGATGCTGCTGTCCTTGGCTCAAAGCAACCCTGGTTTGCTGCATCTGATGGGTGCCTCACCAGAAATGATCCAGCGGGAGCTACAACGATATGAATCATCCAAGAAATGGAAGGCCATGAGTCCCCAGGACAAGGCTGTAGCAGACAAGAAGCTCTGGTCAAACTGGCTGCAGCAGTACGGTCAACGGCTGCAGCGGGAGGTACAAGCGGGAGCTACTGCTGCTGAACGGGTTGCAGCCATGCGCAGTAGCAACCCACGGCTGGTGCTCCGGAACTGGATTGCGCAGGAGGCTATAGCAGCAGCCGAGAAAGGGGACTACAGCTATGTCAGGGACTTGCTGGAGGCTTTAAGGAGGCCGTATGATGAGGAAGGGGAGGGGGTGGAGAAGGATTCAGGGTTTAGGGAAGGGGTGGCAGATGGAGAGATGGTGGTGGAGGAGCAAGGGGAGAAGGAGGAGCATGGGGTAGGGAGTATTGGGCATGGGAAGGTTTGTGTGTTGAAGAGGAGGTTTGGTGGTAAGGCTCCTGAATGGGCAGACACCCTATGTGTCACATGCTCATCTTAAGAGCTGATGCCAGGGGTCTGATGGGGGTCTAAAAGGGGTCAAATCTGTTAAAACGGGGTCAAAGTGGTCCAAACACTGGGCAATTAGGGGGGATATAGCCAGCTGCAGCAGCAGAGAAGGGACATAGGCAAGGCTTTGATGAGGCATTCGTTGCAGCTGGTGGATTGTAGTTTAGGAATGTGAAAGTGTTGCAGAGGGGCCAAGTTTGGGTGTAGGAAGGGAGCTCTGTCATCGTGCCAAAACACCCATCTTACACCCAGCCCGAGCCCCTGTGCAGCGCATTTATATCCGCTAATGAAAAGGCAGGGGAAGGTGGTGGAGCAGTTAGGATATGAAGAATGGGATTAGGGGACTATATGGGGGAGCTGGAGGAGTGATCTGAAGGTGAAGACTTTGTGGTTTGAGGGAGACGAGTGATTAAATACTATTAATTGGGCTAATCCCAAAGGCCGTGTACGGGCGGACACCCTCTGTGTTGCTTGATTGTCTGGTGGTGCTAAGGGTGATGGTGCCTTGCAAACTTTCTATTGCTGCAGTAGTTTTTCAGGGCGGGGAGCTTCTGAGGGGGTGAATCCGTTTGATTGGGATGTAGTGAGCCTGCTGTCCTGTTGTGCTGGGCCCAGGCTGTAGTGACCTGTTTTTGTTTGGCCTGTAGCATGGGCTACAGCCTTGCCTTTGTTGGTGTTGAGATCCTATTGCATGGCATCTCGGCCTCTGTCTCTTTTGGAGGGGGGAGAGCCCAGTGCATGCACCCAAACAAGCTACAAGCCAGAGTCCTTGATGCTTGAGGTAGTCTGGGATGATGTGTGCTTGTGGTGAAGCCGTGCCAATGTAGGCACGCCGCACTTTGAGCGTTGTAAACCTATGCTTGCTACAGGGAGTATAGTGAAGGAGCAGTGCTGAAAAGTTGATTCCGGCTTTTTCTTTCAGTACTACTAGTGTATCGCATTGCATCTTCTGTGGAGATCCTTTTTTTGTGCAGGATATGCTTTGGCAGAGTGTGGGGTACATACGCAAATGGTTAAAATTCTGTAGTGGCCTCCTGTATGGTGTAATTGGGGGAAGGGTGATAAGGTGAAAGGAAGACACTGAGCCGTTGCGTATGTGCTGTGGCAAGCAGCAGTTCTGTAAGAATGTCGTGTAGTTAAGGCAGTATCTGGTGTTGCATATTTCCGAATGTTCGCTCATGAGTGGGCGTGAGGAGTGCCGTGTGGTAATCAGCCAATCAGCCATGTTAACAGCTTGTATTGGCCTTTGGGACACACCGCATTTTGATGGATCTAGTCCGATAGCACCTTTAATCATTGACGGTTATGCTGCAGGTGGCGCCGCTGGAGCTACCGCCCAGACGAGTGCACACTCCACGTCGTGTGACAGGGTTAATGGGCGGGCGGGGCAGACCCTTCAGATACTAATGAGCAGGGTCTCAGTCCTCAAGAGGGAAAGTAGCAAACAATCTACAGATGAGACCATTTCAACTCGCACATGCAATCGTCTGCTGACCTGCTGCCAGGTGCATCGATTGTGGTTAATGTCCCGCTTCTGCCAGAAAGGCTTTCAAACGGCACACTCCGAGTGCCACCAGTGACCCCACAGCGCTTGACTAGTGGAGTCCTGAGCCATTGGTAAGCATTTACCCCTAGTGGCGGCGCGTGAACCATGGTGGCCAAAAGTGAAGCAGCTTAGTGCAATTGCAGTCTTGCTCTCTACATAACCGCCACCTGATGTGATCATGGGCAAAGAAATTCTCGATAGCAGCGCATGAGAATTGCTTAGCTTGGCAAAGGCAGTCTAGTAGCGTTTCAGTGGTGAAGAAGCGTAGGGGCTAGCGGGAATCACTGTGGCATACGCGAGACCTGGTACAATGCAGGCTGCCTTGCCCAGACCCTTACTGGTGAGGCTAATATGCAGTGCTCTGCCAGAATAAGATGGAAAATGCGCACACGAAGGTCTCAAGCCAGCCTGACAATGGTTTCTGCTTGCTACAGGACATCTGCGAGAAAGCCTATGGCCAGTCTGGCTTTCAGTCTGAAGTTCGGTCAGAGACAAGAAGGTTGTACAAATGGACGCCGAGCACCAAGCTTAAGCCAGACTACTTGCTCCGGGGTGTGTTGGATAAAGATGCACGAACGTCGTTCCTCTTCAGCAGCATGATCGTACTGTGCCAGCCCGAAGGTCGGTCCCCACAGCCAGGCTTGTGTGGACAAGTAGCAGCCCACAGGCCCATCGTATCAGCTTTAGCGTCGTTTGTATCACAGCTGCAGCCCCGGCCCAGCCCGGAAGAGCGTGAATGTGCAGCCTCTGCCATGGGGGTCCTCACGAGGGAAAAGTCTTGCAGCCCCACTGGCAGCAACTGGGACCTAGTCAAGCCTGTGCTGGATGCATGCAGGCAGGAGCAGGAGCTCGCACCAGCGCTGCAGGAGTTTGCGGTTGGCTTAGGCAGGGCCATGTGTGGCATGGATAATAAGCTGCTGGAAGGGCTGGCTGGAGCCACAGCACGCCGTCATTGTGGCGCATTGCAGATGCTCACGCGGTGGATCAGTTGGCAGCAGCAGCAGCAGCAACTACAGCAGCAGCAGGTACAGCAGCAGCAGCAAGTACAGCAGCAGCAGGCACAGCAACATCAGCAGGCGAGTGTCCTGCGACACAAACAGCTGACGGAGGCTCTCTGCACTGCCCTCCGTACCAGCACCTGCGCCCCTGCTGAAAGGGCCAGAGTGGAAAGCTACCTGGTGCAGCTCCTTTCTGCTTCCTTTGCACATGATGCCAGCAGAGCAGCTATCCAAGCTAATCAGGAATTTATGAACCGCGCATTGCCTGCATTCCTGGTTGGTGCTGTGGAAAAGGCATCTGGTTCCGTCTTAATTGCTGCCTTGCTCCGCTACGCGGATACCCGGAGCAGGGTGTTACGTTATAAGGAGGTGCTGCAAGCGGTGTCTAGCTTTCCGTGGTCGGTGGGGGGGTATGAAGAACTTGCAAAGCGGGAGGAGGGGTGCCTGTCGGTGCTGGTAGCGGTGGTGGGCTGTGGGGCGAACAGAGGGGAGGTGCTGCAAGGGGTGGCAGACCTGCTTCCTGTCTTGGCAAGGAGCATGGAGATGGGCCTTAGGCTAGCACCAAAATGGAGGGCGGTTATTGAAGTTGTGGCAGCAGACGAACAGGGGCGGCAGCTGGTGTTATGTGACGGTAGGATCCGGGCAGCTGTTTTGGTGGGGGTAGCAGAGCATAGTAAAAGCTTCTTAGCTGTTTTGGAGTCGCTAGTGGTGGATCATCATGCCGCAGAGCAGCTGCTGCAGGGGGTTGATCATTCTGTGGTGTTGCAGTCGCTGCCCAACCTGCTGGCGTATGCAGCTGAGGGCCTAGGAGCTCATCTCTACACCCTGCGAGCCGTGGTTAAGAGTGAGCCGTTGTGGCAGCAGATTCCGGCAGAAAGCCAGGAAGAGCTCGTGGTGGTGATGTACTCCGGGTATAAGCAGCGTTTCTCGCAGGAGCAGTGCGTAGAGCTTGTGAGCGAGCTCGTGCCAGCATGGGGACCTCTGTTATCATGTCAGGGGATTGTGGAGGATGTCTCCGAGGGCATACGGGAGGGAAAGGCGGGCTGGCTCGGTGTGCTTACTCTGCTGCTGCAACACCATGACAGCCCGGCGACGTTGGCAGCGGTGGGGTTAATGGAGGCACTTAGAGACGGTTTAGTGGGTTCTGCTGCAACACCCGTACTGTTTATGAAGCAACTCGGTGTGCTGCTAAACAGCCAGGCTGGGAGGCAATACCTTGACCAGGACAACGAGCTGCTCGAAGCATTTTGCAGCAGGATTAGTATGGGAGATGCTGGTGCTTTCACGCTGAAGGCTGCGCTGTTGCAAGGGGGGGTGGCAGTGCAACAATACCTGCTCAACAAACACGCGGTCATTGCTGCTGTAGTAGAGGGTGCTCTGAATGCAGGCATGGAAGGGGGGTGGGCAGAAGTGCTGGAATCCCTTAGCAGCAATGGTGGGGGAGCAGCAGTGGGCAGGGCGGTGCTGGGGAAACAGGAACTATTGGAGGTCTGCCTGTGCCAGCTGGCATCTCCTGCTACGTCCAATGAAGTGAAGGGTTGCATTAGGGCCATGTTGCAGTCATTTCACAAGGGGGCAGCCAGTGCCAAGCTGCAGGAGTTGCTATGCAACCCGCAGGGAAGTCCTGAGGTGCTGCAAGGTGCTGCTGTAGCTTATCAGGCTTTACATGGTGAAGGGGGATTGGGTGTGCTACTGGGGGCCATTGCTCAGCAGTGCAGGAACCTCCAGGAGGCCACGGTGGCATTTGCAAGGGCAGCAGCCAGGCAGCCAGAGCAGGGGCATGCAGCTGCTGCTGCTGCTGTTGTTGCTGCTGCTGCTCCTCCTGTTGCTGCCGCTCCTGCTACTCCTGCTGCTGCTCTTGCTACTCCAGTTGCTGCTGCTGCTTGTGATGATGTTGAGGATGGAGGTGATGAGGAGCCTGTAGCTAAGCGCTGCCGTGTACAGTGATTGGGTTGTTGCTATGATCAGTTAAGGGTTTTGTTTTTGAAGCTATCATTGCAGAGGGAGGGTTGCTCGTGGACAGGGTGTTCGCCCCAAGCAAAGGATGCGCATGTTGATCTACAGTTTTGTAGGAGCAGACACGTTGCTTCTCCTCAGTCTGCATGTTTTGGTGTTTTCTCTGCTAGTGGCTAGCTGGCAATACTGTGATTGTAATCCAAGATTTTATCATAAGCATGACCATGCAGTTTAATAACAGTCACTGCTGTGCTGCTGCTGCTGCTTCTGCTGTCAGCTGGCACCAGGTGACTGGAGGTTCATTTTCTAGTCAACGTAATGTATGCCCTTAGAAATACGCTAGGTTACACACACATGCGTGCTGAGAGTCCTGTTAAGCTGCTGGTATGTAGGTGCTAAGGGGCTTGCATATGACGCAAATGAGTGTTCACAAACATATGGCTGGGCGGGATGTTTATTTTGTAGTTGACTGTTGGTTTGTTATGTTGTTGAGCTGCCAGATTAGAGTGTCAGCTACCTAGTGTGTTTGAATGACTGTGTTAGCCCCATATTGCTGACTCTGGTTGTTGGACATACCTTGGGATTGTGCTGTTCTATTTCTGAGTGGGCTTTAGAAGCCCTTGAAGCTCATAGCTGACCTGGACAGGGGCATCAAGCCGGGGTTAAATTCTTGTGGCTGAGAGAATTGGCCTAGGCAGGTGGCGGAGCTCATTGTCAGCTGATCCCGCCAGCCTCCATTGACTTCTCATGCGGAGACCTTTCTGGGGGTGCTGTAGTGGCGAGTGTGGTACTGCTGACCTTGGTCCTTTGCATGGGAGGGACTACAAGGAATATGAGCAGCATGTTGTTGTATTGATTTCCACTTTCTCGGTCTGTGCCTTACGATGCTCAAGAAAAGAAGAGGTTTATGAAGGCCGATCAGTCAATGGTTGATAACCCAGCATGACTTGGAGGGTTTGCAAGAAATGAAAGTGCGCTTGCAGCTCTGCACGTTTGACTGCTCCACTCAGCGTTTGGGACATAACATTGGTCCTAATGGGAGTTTTACGCTGCCAGTCTCTTGTCAGTTGGCAAGTCACTCCGTACTTCACTGGGATAGTACAAGTGGCACTTGCTTGCACGCTCTTCAACAAGTTGATCCAGTATCTGCAGCAGTCCAGACGCATGCCGCACGAGCCTAACCAAGCCCTGCGTGCATTACTGCGAGCTCTAACCCTACTCATTTTGGCAGGCCCTGTTTTGCCTGGATCCCGGGGGACAGATGGTCCTGCATCGGAAGAAAACAAAACAACTGACGGTGGCATCTGCTGTCTGGAGTCAGTGACCACACATGCCGTACCAAGCAGCAATAAAGTGTACACGAGATCTAATTCAACTCGTCTTTTACTTCCGCCTTAGCAGTACCTGCATGGGCTATGTCCCTAGCCTTATGTTTCGCACTACGCCTATCAGCCGCTCGCCTTGGCCATAGTACCGGCTTCTTCATGTTGAGCTCTGGCGCATTGCAGGGGGCAGCAAAGATCAGCACCTTGAGTCCACAACCAGGGCTCGTAGCAGTCCCTTGGCACGAGAGCAAGGGCGCAATAAGCAAGAGAGCCCACCTAAACAGCATCGAGAGACTTCGAGCAGGCCCCCTCTGGTACCAGCAGCAGAACCTCAGCGACAGATGGTCCCGCCACATCGCTTCCGCAGCTCGAGGTGCCACCCCTGGCAGATTTGTTTGCAAAGAATGTGGTGCTCGTTTTCCCCAACCAGTAGGCAAATGCCGCAATTGTGGCAAGTTCAACACCGTGGTTGAAGGTGTAGCAGCAGTAGCAGAACCCTCTGCCAAAGGCAGTGGCGGTATTGTTGCAGCTGAAGAAGCTCTGCGATCACGGAGAACTTCCGCCTCTTCATCAAGAGGTGCTAGAGGGAATCGCCACAGAACAGCAGCTCCGGCAGCAGCAGGAGGGCTGGATCTTGATGACATTGCAAATCACACCTTTCCTACAGATGAATTCCTGCAAGCAGAGGATACCAGCAGCAGGAGGGGCCCTAGCAGATTTGCTGGGGTACCTCAGGGGTTTGAATATCAAAGCCCCACCATCAGCAGCAGCAGCAGCAGCAGCAGCGGGGTTTTAGGGCTTGGGGTTCAGAAAAGAGGCTGGGTTAGGGAGGAGGGTGGCCCTAGGTACATTGGTGACATAAACCCCAATGTGAGTGAGCACAGGCTGGTGCTACCAGGAGAAGCGGGAGAAGAGGTAAGACACAGCCGGGAGGAGATGTGAAAAGATAAAAATCGAAAGAATAGTTATCAATAGCTTTTGTATTAAAGTTGCATGGCGGGTTTCTGTGCTCTGATACTGCTTAACTGTTCCTTGGCAGAGTAACATGAGCTGCTTTCAGAAGATCCATGTTTGGCTTGCTTCATTTTTCGTGGGGTTGTTGTTGGTACCTCTGCTGCTACAATGGCTGCTGCTGTAGCGTTTTCTTGTGGTTAAACTCTTCTCTAAGTCTGCTGGGTGCATTGTGTGTGTATATCATGCATGGTAACCTTCATCTGCTGCTGCTGCTGTCCTTGATGCAGATGAATCGTGTTCTGGGTGGAGGTTTGATGCCAGGGTCTCTGGTGTTAGTGGGAGGAGAACCAGGGGTGGGAAAATCAACACTCATGCTGCAGGTAAAGGCTGCTGGTACACGCCATGGTAATACTGTAAGAAGTGCGATCACACTGCTGATTATGGTGGAACTGGCTGCCTTGTTGGTAGGCACTGAATCACGAGATGAATATTTAACTTTTGCCTTGAACTCCGGATTCTGCTGTGAAGGTGCGTAGTGCTGCTATCTTTGGGGACAGAGACCTGTTTGGATCGGCCTGGCAGAAGGGGCACCTGCATCAACAGGAGTCTGCCATGGGGCTAAAGTTCAGGCCATGCCTGTTGTTCAGTTGATCACCTGACCCGGCACAGTTCATCCTCTTCTCCTTCTGTGTATGTAATTCGTAGATGGATGTCTTATATCTTTTTGTCCAGGTGGCTGCCCTCCTTGCTCAAGCCGCCATGAGTGATGGCTCACCCAACATCAGCAGCAACAACAACAGTGGCAGCAGCAGCAAGAGCAGCCAGCTTGCAGGAGCAGGAGTGTTTGAGGGCGAAAGGGGAGACGCAGGAGAGTGGGAAGAGGGAGAGGTGGAAGGTGGAGAGACAGAGGGGGAGGCCCTGGCAGGACCCTCAGTGTTTGGATGTGGAGGTCATGTGTTGTATGTGTCAGCAGAAGAAAACCAAGCTCAGGTGGGGAGGGTACAGGGTGAAGGACAAAGCTGTCCAGTAGTAACATACTAATATATTGTTTTGTTTACACGTGTCCTAGCCGGTTGGCAGAAGGAAGATAAGCTGCCAGGGCGTCCTGGCATCTCAGCTATGACAGCTTTGGGTGCGAGGTGTATGACGCCTTTGCTATGGCATCTGTTGCAATGAAATACTCTGGATGTACATGTGCATATGAAGGTGTGGTCTTTAGCCTTTAGCCTAAGTGTATAATTGGGCAGGTTGCATTAGTGTTGTTTAGGATTACTGCTGCAGTAATGAGCAGGCAGGGCATTGATGGCACCGTATAAAGGACTGTAGATTGTTGTTACCACATGTGGCTGTGTTGGCTGTGGGTGTGTTTCTGTGACATGCAAATAGCGTAAGACTGACAAGCAGTATAGATAAGGGTTGCAGCTCAAGTGACTGCATTGCCTGCTGCAGAAGATCCAAAGCCAACTTGCTGTGTGTGTGCCGGTCTCCCAGTTGCTTCCATTCATTAGTAACCCCCTCTTTAACTGCAAATCATGTGGTTTACATTAGCGGCAACCCAGCAAAAGATTCCAGCAAGAGGAAGTTCAGAGATTTTAGATTGACCTTGTCCTATTGTCCTTTTTTTTGTTGGTGTGGATGCTTACTTCCGTTGCTTATGTCGCTCCTGCTGCAGATTGCTAATCGAGCTAGGCGTCTGGGGTTGGTTCTTCCTGGTCTGCCACTGTTGGTTGCTAACACCTATAACCTGGAGCATGTGCTGAACACGGAGGCTAGGGCCATTGTGTTGGACAGCATTCAGACGGTGTCATTGCCAGGGGTGGACTCCGCTCCTGGGACAGTGAAACAGGTGATGGGGGAGGGGGGTGGGGAGGGACTTTGATTTGGGAGGGATGGGTGGGGAGGGGTTTGATTTGGGAGGGAGGTGTGGGGATGCTGGGGTTTCATTTGGGCGGGATGGGACAGGAGGAGAGGGTGTGGACAAGTGAGAGGCTGGAGGTGACAAGGGAAGCTTATTGCGTTTGGGTGAGGACAATACTAAAGGACAGGAAGGGCAGGGTTGAGGGCAGTAAGGAGAGGTCGCAGAAGCAACAAATTGTTGAATAGCGATTCAGCATGATCTGTAAGGAGAGGTGCAGGAATGGAATTGTCCTGGTAGAGATGGGAGAGAGAATGGTGGGGACGGGACCGTTTGCTATGAGCTAGGCCGCTGGTAGCATTCTTGAATGATCACTTGTCACATCTTTTGAGGAGGAATGGTGTTAAGTCCCAGCAGGGAGGAGTTGGTGGTCATGCTGCAGGTGATGGACAAGGTTGCTGCTAGTCTTGGGTTGCGCATCAATGCAAGCAAGACTGAGATCCTGTCCATTGACAAGGATTGGAAGGAGGGGGATGTGCCAGTGCAGCAAGGACCAGAGGTGGTTATCAGTGAGGGTGTGGTAAAAGAGGTGTCACAGTTCAAGTACTTGGGAAGTGTGCTTGTGACTGATGGCAGGTTGGATGTGGAGTTGAATATCAGGAGGGGTAAGGCTGTGGGGAGGTTTAAGCAGTTTGAAAAGATGTGGGGTACCAAGCATCTGTCATTGGCTACGAAGGTGAAGTGTTACAAGGCATATGTGTTGCCAATTCTGCTGTTCGGGAGTGAGTGTTGGTCCCTGACCAAAGTGCAATCGCAAAAGCTTGAGCGGGTGCACTCTAGCTGCCTTAGGAGCATCCTGGGGGTCAGGCTGTCAGATCGGCACACCAATGAGCATATCAGGAAATCATGTGGGGTAGCCACCTTGTCAGCATACATCACAGCAAATAGGCTGAGGTGGCTGGGGCATGTAGGCCGCATGGAGGAGGGCAGGTTGCCGCATAATGCGTTGTTCTCTTCATTACATGGTGACATGACGAGGCCAGTGGGTAGGCCTCGCCATACCTGGGAGAAATGCGTGTGTGCAGATCTGAAGGTGCTTGGTCAAGATGAGGGGAGCTGGGAGGCTTCATGTCAGATTAAGAGTGCTTGGAGGAAGAGGTTGTGGGATCTTACGCACCCTTGGGAAAGCCAACGGTTAGTGAGGTGTAGAAGGCGCACTAAGCAAGCTATTGATAAGCATGTGGAGCGCTATGTGGTGCCTTTCAGTGGCTGGGAGGATGGTGGTTCACCAGTACCTAGGTGGTGGGAGCCACCTCCAGCCCCTACTAGGGTGGTGCTGGATCCTGCTGCCTCCCCGCCACCCATGTGTGATGGAAGTGGAGCAGGTTTTGGGTTTTAGTGGTGGTGTTTGTTTCCCCTTGGTGTGCACGCCGTTGCATCTAGCCTCAGCTTGTGTGTGGCAAATCCACCATCGGTTGTGTGGCTTCGTGATTGTGATCAGGAGCCTTGTGTTTGTGGCCTAGGTTTGTTTGGCCATTGGCATTGCTGGTCTTGCGTTTTGATTGATTGATTGATTTGAGGAGGAATGGGTACACTTATGCATGCAGCAATGGCACTGGAATCAGCTCGTCCTGTCTCAATATTCCTAGACTACTCATTCTTGCACTCATCGTTACTCCTTACATCCCTTGGTGTTCCATTGTGCCTCCAAAACAGGTCACGGAATGCACGACTGCCCTGCTGCGTGTAGCTAAATCCACTGGGTGTGTGGTGTTACTAGTGAGTCATGTGACCAAGGAGGGTTCTATAGCAGGCCCCAAGACCTTGGCTCATATGGTGGATGTGGTGCTGCTGCTGGAGGGGGACAGAGGGTCGCCAGAAAGATTGCTCAGGGCGGACAAGAACAGATTCGGGAGAGTAGGTGAGTGTGGGTAAGCGTGGCGGAGTTAGTGGGTGTGGCGTTGGACAAGTCAATATTATTGTAAGGGTGAATGGGCTGCTGGCTAGGAGGGGCTTGGTAATGTGTATGGGGGTGTGTGCTTAGGAGATTTGTGGGTGGTTAGGGAAGAAAAGAAGAGGAGGACAGAGAAGTGGCATGAAGGGAGGGGGTTGTGGAGGAGGTGGGGTGGATGAGCAGGCGTAATCGAAAGCGGGACCTCTGTTTTACAGTTGAATTACCAGTTTGGTCAGTAAGGTGGCGAGCATTGACAACCAACTCAATAGTCCACATCATACTGCTATCCCCGACGCCCTGCTATTGCTGCTGCTTTTGTCTTATCCCCACCTATTCCACCTGTTATGCCATGTATGTCCATGGCTCTGCAGTTGAACCTCCCGCCTTTGCCAATTGTTGCCCACACCGTTTTGTAGCTAGAGGAGACTATATTCTAGTTATGGGGACCTTGCATTCTTCATGTAGCTTGCAGTATCACTGATACTGCTAGCTTGCAGTATCACTGATACTGCTTCTGTCCCATTCTCCGTGTCTTCTAGGTGAGGTGGGTCTGTTTAACATGACTGCCAACGGGCTCTCTGTACTGGACAATGCCGCCTTGCACTTCCTTACACGCTTCCCGTCACCCACTGACACAAGCGACGACCCCATCAGCAGCAGCAGCAGTTCTGATCGGAGTACAGGTTCTGAAGGTTGTGGTTCAGCAGTCACTGTTTTACTAGAAGGTGTGCGCCCACAGCCTGTGGAGATACAAGCACTGTGCAGCTTGAGGGACCGTCAGAGTGATGACTCATCATCATCATCATCAGCAGCAGCAGCAGCAGCCGTCGGGGGTGATGTCAGTGATGACTCATCATCGACAATGGCAGCTATTGAAGAAGAAGAATATGATTACAGTGGTGGTGGTGGTGGCAACAGTAATGATTCAGAGTTTGATACAACTGGCAGTGATTGGGAGGAGGGGAGCAGAGAGCAGGGAGGGAGGGAGGATGGTGGTGGTGCGCCCTTCTATGCCTTCAAGAATGCCATTGGTTTGAAGGACCGTCAGCGGCTGTCCATGTTGACCACCATACTGTCAGAGCACACAGCAATTAAGGTAGGGCCATAAGACCCCTGCAATACATTTGTGCAAGTGCTTGAGCATGCAGGACTCCAATAGAGCATGTTCCTATCGAACCGAACCATACACCAGCCTACTGGTATTGCAAAATGTTCGCAAACTGAACAGTAGCAAGTTAAAGTGTGTTCCATGCAACCTCTTGGTTGTTATTGCATCGTTATCGTGCACGTGGTGTTGATACAGTTGCGTATGTTAACAACCTTCAGGAGTCATCTGGAAGCAATGTCAAGACTGAGCGTGTAAACATAGTGGCTGCTCGCACATAGCTTTTTCCTTTTTGCTTTGCTATAGTGGTGCTTTATGGGTCATGCTTTAGTGCCCTTTTTGCTCCTTCTTCTTCACCATCCCACCACTGTGTGCTTTTCCCACTTTCCCCTTTGCCCTCTGCAGGCGTGGCATTACAGTTTATGGTTAAATGTGGTGAAAGGATACAAACTTGGTCAAGGAGAGACCAGTGCTGACCTGGCAATATTGGCAGCTGTGGTAAGAGGGAGAGATGGGGGGCAGGCTGAATGCGGGTGAAGGGAGTTGGAGTAGGCATGGGGTGGAAAGCAGGTGGAGCTGTCCATGCCTGCTGAAGCTCTGTTGAGGGTTGTGTGATGATGATTGTTGTTGTGGGGTGGGCTTGGTGCAGTCTTCTACATATTACTTTCAGGACTTGAAGGCACAACACTTTTGAGCCTGCTGAGCTTGGAAAGCCATTGGGCCTACTTGGATTGGAGAAGTGATTTTGGGTCCCTTGCTTCTTGATGTTTCTTATGCCGCACTCGCTTGTAAATGTTCTCTTGGGGTATAAAAAACGCTAGCACAGGTGAGATAGCAGGATGCTGGGCATGCGAGGCAAGGTTTTGAACAAGACCTCATCTGCGTGCATTGCTCACTGGCCAAATATAGAATAGAATGCAAGTTTCAGTGGTAGATCTGAGTGTAATGCAGTGTCTACCGTGTTTTCAACTGATAAGCCTGTATGTGCCGTATTAACGTTGCAATGAAGACAAAGAATCAGACCTTGAACATAGTTTTTGTCCTGCCCCGTTGCCTTGTTAGTGGACAGCAAGCACCCACATATTGATGTATGATCTGTCACCTTAGCGCTACCCTCCTTTGTTTTGCACATGCTTTTCCTAGGTTAGCTCGTACCTAGGTGTTCCAATTGCTCCAGATGTCATCCTCTTGGGTGAGGTGATGCTGACTGGACATGTGGGCAAGGTAAAAGACATTGAGGTGAGGGGGAACAACTCAGAAGGCTACCAGTTAGGGAGCATGTACAGAGGAGGGGGGTGGGGAGGCTTGGAGCTGGAAGGGCAGCGAAAGCTTGGGTGGCGTAGCCAGGGATTGAAAAGGGAGGCTGGAGCAACAACGGGTGAGGTGCAAGCTAGACTGTGAGTATCAAACCAAACAGAATTGCAATCACTCACTATACCATGAGGTTGAGAGTGAATCTTGAGCCATGGAAGACACGGTCATTGACCTACGATAAAGACAGGCATGCTGTCAACAATCTCACAACTTGAGACAGCAAGATTCCAACTATGCAAAGGCAAAGTTCTCTAGCTCCCTCTTTCTTGTGGGAGGGAGATATGTATTTGCATGTGGTGGGTGTGGCAGTGCTTGTGGTCTAGCAAGCATACTCTGAAAGGAGGGGCATAGAAGAAGCGGGGTCAATGGGAGGACATGATTGCCCCTGCCTGCACTGTGGACCATAATTGCAGGGTCCGCTGGTGGGCATATCCTATAACACCGTGATGGTGGCGGTCACAATGGAATTGTGCAATCATAACTTTACAAGCTCGTGGCACCAGTTTTTTGCAGTACCTACATGACCTGATAATGGTGTCTAAGATTTGTTTGCTGCTTTGATGCGTGACTAGACGTTGCCCTGTGGCCTGTCTCCCCCCCCCCCCCTCGCCTTGTTGCAGTCCCGTCTTTATGAGGCTAGCAAGCTTGGCGCCTCAAGGGCCATCATCCCTGCTGCCAACACGACCTCCTTGACCGGGGATGACCTAGGGGGGCTGGTGTGTGTGAAGGTCAGAACATTGAAGGAAACATTGGTGCATCTCTTTGGGGAGGCCGCCCTTTTACAACCAATGGCGTCACGGAGGGCAGGTGCAGGGGCTGGGCCTGGTGCAGCGAAAGGGAGGGGAGGTGGTAAGAGAAATAATGGCAGTAGCAGCAAGCCCTCATGGCAGGTTGGAGGCAAAAGAAGGTATAACAGCGGTGGTAATGGGAAGGCAGGCAGCGCTGGTGTATGAGGGATAGGGTAGTAGGTGGCAGAAAAAGGCTCCCTGGCCTTTCAATTTACAACTGGGCGCGTTCCTGCGGCGAGAATCTCAGGCTTGACCTGGCCAGACCGCGGATAAGCAGCACGGTAATGGAGCAAACAGGGAAGTGATGGTATGTTCTGCACCGAAGGCGCCTGTAAGTGACGCCAGGGTTATGTCTGGGCACATACGGCCGGGGCCATCACGGTTGCTGCATTGGCATGCCTCCACTACCTGGTATGCCCAGACGGCCGGCTTTGTAGATAGAGGAGCTCCCAGTACGGAGGACTAACAATAGGTTTGCAGACAACAAATAGAAATGCGCTTTACCGATATGATCCAATAACTGTTACTTCATCGGAGCGCATCACGAGTATGGATAGTGAATAGTGGATGGTTGAGTTCGGTTTTTGAAAACCCCTTGAGCGTCGTGTTAATTGTCGTGTTGGCTCCGGGCTTTTTCTTCTACTTCTTGTAACTTTCAAACCATGATATTCTCCGTGATATACCGTGAAGACCACTCCAGTTGTCACGAAGAGTGGGACCAAGGTTCAGGCGGAGGGGGGTGCAATACTGCAGGGTCCAAGTGTCGTATAATCTGGGCACCTTGTGCCTCTATGTCTTTAAGAAATGTTAAGCAGAAGACTTGGATCATGCTGCTGAGTACGAGGCAGCACCGCATCCGATTACGGCATCTGATGAACTCGGTGATAGTGAGGGCAGCACTGGGCGGTCACAGTGCGAACCGTAACTCCGGCACTGTGCCTGAAATCTTTCTTATCACTTCAATGTCCTGTTTGACCTGAAGTCTATAGCGGCGACGAGCTGGGCCTCGCGGCTCACTATCACGATGGAGAGGACGCCCTGGCTGGGGAAGCACAACGATGAAGAGCGGCAGCACAAGGGCAGCCGCAAACCATGCTACACATGATATTGATTGCATACACTTCACCCGCTGGCATAAACTCTAAGCCATGCCTAGTCAGACCATGCATGCCACTGCTCGCCAAAACAGAACAAACCAATGAAACAAGCATTTGAGGTGTGGCAGCCGCAGAGGGCTGCTAGATCGAATCGACCAAACACCGCCATCGGATGAATCCCAAGACAATGGATTCGACACCACCAACCAAAAATGAAACCCAAACATATGCATGTCGCCAAACAGAACATTTTCCCTGCAAGATCAGCCCCAGGGCCTGAATGACCACAATCAACCATTTCCAACAACAAAAACAGCAACTACAACAACTAGGAGATCGTTTTGCAAGGCCCTAGCTCCCGAGATCCCAACAGTTCGGCACATTGGCCGCCCAAAGTGGTCTGGGCGGCTGGGCCGGGCTCCTCCTTTGCTCACAAGTAGCCACCCTGGACCCACGCCAAGCAGGGCGTACAAACATGCAATGTTCACGAGCAACTCTACCAACTACTCCCCACTCCAATCAGAATCCCCTTGGTCCAATTCTTCCTCACTATCCTCTTCCGAAGAGCCCTTCTTCTTCTTACTCTGCTTCTTAGCCGTGGAGCCCCCACCAAGAGCAGCAGCTCCCCCTGCTATTCTTTTCACCCCTCCCCCAGCACCTCCTGCCCCGCCCTTCTTTGCTGTAGAACCTCCTGCTGCCTTCTTTGGAGCCTTTGCTCCTGCTGCTGCTGCTTTCTTTGGCGTCTTCCCTACCCCGCCCGCCCCCTTTCCCTTCCCCTTGGCGCCTCCAGGCTTTTTCGATTTCTTTTTAATAACCCCTGATTTCAGGCCATGCAGGCCCAGGCCCTTTGCTGCTGCTGCTGCTCCTGGTGCTTTCTTGGCCTTCTTACCTTCTGGTTTAGGTCCACCACCACCACCACCACCTGAAATCACAAAGCACCAACAGCAGCAGCGGCAACGGGCCATGGCTAAGCACAATAAAGGGCATTTGGCAGTGGGGCCCTGCAGCCATACCGGTAGTATTGTATGAGAGGCTAGCATGCATAAATACCATAAAAGCACCATCCACCCCACCCCACCCCCCATCCTGCCTCTGTGAACCTCCCCTCGGCCTTACTTCCGCCCGTCTCTAACCTGCTCCTCCTCCCCGAACCGCCATGCATTCCGTTCCGCCTTTCCATACCCCAAGCCAGCAAAGCTTGCACCCGCTCCCCCCCTTCTCGTCCAGTACCAGCCTCCGTCCTGTCTTGCCATAGCCCCTAGCACCTCCCTCCTCCACCCGTCCAGGCACCTATTATAACACTACCTAAAGCCCAGAGCGGTTAAATGGTAGATCACCCCTCTCCTCCCCCACACTATTATGTCCTAGACCCTAACCCTTCTTCCCTAAATTTTGCCGCGCGCCACAACTTCCGTCACGATAACCCATCATTCCCTCACCTATGGCAGGTTGTTCATCTTCATCAGATGCCATCAGTTCTTCCATCCCCCTTGCCCCCTGGCCCTCCATCATCATCCCCATATCATGATAGCTGCTCTCCTCGGATAATAACACCACATCATTCACAAGGGACTCAACCTACAGCAGCAGCAGGCATGTCCAGATCAGGGGTGAAGAAACAGAGGTTGTATGAATGTAATGTAAAGGTAGGAAGTGTTTCTGGAAACAAAGATGCACATAAACGATGAACATAATGCAATAGTAAGCATTTAGTTGCAAAAGCAGGCAGTGCAGAAGTTAAACAAGGAAGATTTCACAAAGCCTCCAGCACTCACAGCATTTACAATGACAAGCTACTGTCAACATGGACAACGTTTGAATTATGAAACTTATTAGCACCACTTTGCATTGCAGAGTTTTCGTAGCACAAACCCACATTATCAGCCTACATGGGCTCTCACCCTCTGTTCCCCTCCCCTCCCCTCTCCTCCTGCCCCCCCCCCCCTCCCCTCCCCTCCCCTAAACCACTGCATCTCCCATCCCCCTTTAGCCCCCCTCCCCCTCCCTCCCCTACCTTAGCATCTCCCGGTCCAATATTGATCACCATCACCCCCCCACCCTCCCCTCCCTCCCCTACCTTAGCATTTCCAGGTCTAATATTGACCATAATTACCCCTTCCCCCCTGTCTCCCACTCCCCCACCCCACCTTAGCATCTCCCGGTCCAATATTGATCACCATTGCCGTCCCTGCCAGTGGTACCACTCGACCATTGTACAACACACCCTTAAGGTCTAACTGAAAACTGCCACTGCTACTGCTAGTACCTGCATTGCACAGCATTGAACACAGGTCCTCTTGCTTACCACGATGTTGCATGGCTTTAGAATGTAAGAAGGCATGCTGCTACAACCTACTGCATTGCAACAGAGGCTTCAACTTTCTGTTCATGTCCCTCCATATGAGCTCTTTGGGAGCCTGCAGGCCCTTGCCATCATGGTAGCTTCCTAAACCCTAAAGACTACAGGTCTTGTGAATGTCACATGCAGCAGTAAAGGCAGGAGCAGCAATGGCAAGCAACCCCATGCTGTACCTCAGAAGGTATGGTGTGCGACACAGGGAGCAGCAGCATCTGCCTCCATGAGCGTGTAACCTATGCACCCATCTGTTCCGCTGCTGCTGCTGCTGCTGATGGCAGCTGCCCCTTTGGCATCATCCAGTATTACCGGTGTTACATCACATATGCTCTCAATGGTGCTGGTACGATTTGGGTGTATTTGTCCTAGCTTTTGGACGTCATGTCTAGGCATACGTCATCATTATATCTGGTGATGAAAAAAAAAATAAAAAAAAATCTGGTTCCATTCCAAAGATCAGCCAAAACTTCAATCCATCCCGCTGTTTCTTTACATAAACAACCTGAGGTGCGGGGCCTAGGCACTTTTGCTGTGGCATATCATGAAATATGATTAGGAAAAGCCCTCAATGCCCCCACCTGCTGCTGCTCCTTTGCGTCCAGGTAGTATGATCCTTCCCACTGCTCCAGCATCTCCTGAGAGATCTGTGGCACCATGAGGGGCGGGTTCAAGCTCAACTAGAACCTGACAAGGGGGGGGGGAGGCAGTGGGAGGGGGAAGGGGGAGGGGGCAGTGGGAGGGGGAAGGGGGAGTCAGCACAGCTAGTAGCATTTATGTGGGAGCAGCAGCAGCAGCAATGGTGGCAGCAGTCACGAGAGCAGCACAGCGTGCACTAGCTAAAAGGTGGGAGCCATGGGATGCAACATATGTGTGTTCTCCTGTGTAATCTGCAGCGGCAAGAAGCTGACCAGGGGGCCAGGGGGGAGGGAAGGTGACAAGAATACAGCACATGTGATGATACCAAGCGACAGAAGCAGCAGCCAAAGGCAGCAACAGCTACAGCATCATGGGAGTGCAGCAGCAAGGTAGCAGTGGTGAGATTTGGGGGGTGAGGCAGTCCAACACTACCTCCACCAACCATGACCTTAACAGTGATAAAACACTATATCAGTACCAAGCAGTTCACAGTTCCCAATTTCATAATGGCTTGGTGTTCGGGGCCTATGGCATTTTTTGCTAGTGCTAAGGCATATCATGAAATGTGATGATGATATTAGCTCATGGAGGTTCAGGATCTTACTTGGTGGTGTGCTTAGTGGTCAGCTGGCCTATGGCGGCAAATGCAGCAGCTTGTGAGACAGCATTAAAAGTTGGTTTTGGACATGTTTGACACTTTTGTGTGCGGACATGATGAATAGCTGCAAACATGCCCAATGTGTTGGTTGATCTGTCACTCACTTTGTTCCTTGGTAGCTTGTCGGGGAGGATTACTACCAGCTCAGATTTGCCACCTGCTGCTGCCGCAACCTGGCTTGCTGTTACTGCTGCTGCCGCTGCTACTGCTGCTTTTTCACCTCCTGCTACTGCCGCTGCCGCTGCTGCTAATGCAAGGGGCTTCTTGGCAGCTGTGCCTGGAGCTGGTTTTGTGCCTGCTTTGGGTTTCGACTGTACAGCAGCTGCGGCCGCACCTCCGGATGGTGGTCTGCTGGTACCCGCATCTGCGATCCCAGATTTGTGTTACACTCGTATATGCTTGGTAACCTCTTGAGTAAATGAGAGGAATTCAGCTGCTTTTGCTGGCAGCGCACCATCCGCTGCAAAAGGACCTGGAGAATCTTCGCTGGAGTCCCGCGATGCTACTTTCACCGGCGTCTGTACAAACAGTAAGCTGTAAATAAACTCTGGGTGGTGCAGGAGGAAGGGTGGGGATTGCTGTGGCGGAAAACGGCATCGGCCATGCCTGGTGCTCCTTGATCCAGTTGGGCAATTCGCTGCTGTCGGAGCTATGCGCTGCGTGCCTAGCTAGGATGTCAGCTAGTGGTGGTTCTTCGTCTGAAGAAGACATTACTGCTGACACGGCCCTCCGGGCGGTTCACATGTCGAGGACAAATCAGGTGAACATGAAAGATACAGATTAGGTAAGAGCTCTTTTCGCCGCATCAGACAGCCGAGATTGGCTGTTTTCATCACGGGGGCATGACCATGTGCCAGCTCGAAAGAAGTTCAACAGGGAGTTTCGGTACCTGAAGTGAGTGACACCCGACCGGTACTTCCGAGAACTCTGCAATGGAAGGACTGCACATAAAGAGTGTGCTGTGTACATCTGCAGGAAACTAAAGTGGCATTGTGTTGGGCCAGCAATGAAGGCTGTGCGTCACAGGTCCCATAGATGCTGCCGCTTTGCTTCTGAGTTGTAGGTACCTGCTTGAAATCTGCAGAGATTCTTTAAAGAGGAGTCTTGTCGGTGCGTGCTGTTATGTCTGATGCTCTCCAGCGATCTAGGCTGTTTTTGGCCTATCTGCTTGCCAAGGATGGGATGACGAGCTTCGACGTCAGGACTGGGCAAGGCCTCCAAGTTCTGGACGCTAGAGCAGGCTGGGTCAAATGCAACATTCTCGTAGACCAGACCCTACAGAACCGGCACGGCACTTTACATGGAGGCTGCATCGGTACGGCTGAGTACCTAGCAGATGCTGCCTAGTGAGCGCAACCGGCGTTGGGCTCGCCACTATAACAAACTTCTGTCGCCGATGCAGCGACGCTCATCGATATCGTGGGCAGCTTGGCCATCGTTACCGACTCCGAGCGGGGAGGTGTGAGCCTGGTCATCGAGTCCCACTACCACAGACCAATGCCTGGAGGTCAGGTGGTGGAGATTGAAGCTGAGGTGAGCATCAAACAATGCAGACCTGAGGCTGAAGGGGACAGTGGCAGGCAAAAGCAGCAGAAATCAGATCATTTATAACCCTCAGAAGGCTATTGAGCATTTGAACTGGATGCTTTTCCATGGAAGTGGATATTGATTCGCCAAAATATCCTCTTATAGGCAATAGGCCCCCTGTAAGACAATGTCGCCACAACGCAGTCCTCTACCCTCCTTAGGCAGCCACTGTATCTACTATGTCCTTGCACTTTTCAATGAATGCCATGGATGCAACTACTATGGTGATACTCATGCACTCGATCAAGATGCCTTTGCACTATGTAAATCAATGTATTTTGCTACCCTTTGCTGCTTCTGCTGCTGTTACAGGTGATTAAGAAGGGCAAAAACGTAGCAACAGCATATGTTACTCTCCGACCAGCACCAAACCAAACGACCCAGCGACAGCAGCAGCACCTCTCCCACCAGAAAACACAGCAACAACAGCAGCAGCAACCGATTATCGCCTCTGGCACCCATGTAAAAGTCTTAGTCCCTCACTCCGACGTCTCCGGCCTCTTCAGCCTACCAGACGAATCATCTGCTAAGCTGGCTGCTGCTGCTGTAGCACAGTCTCATCCAGATGCAGAAGCAGTAGCAGCCAGTCAAGCCAGTCAGTTGCTACAGCTGCTGGTGGAGGCACATCAGAGGGAGAAGGGGTGGCTGCCAGAGCCTGCTAGGGTGGGGGGGTTAGGGGGACAGCAGGAACAGCAGCAGGAACAGCAGGAGGAGGGCAGAAGCAGTGAGTGGCATAAGAGAAACAACCACCAGCAGCAGCAAAACCAGCACCAGCAGCAGCGGCAGGATCTCCCTGCACGAGACCATCCTCCGCAACAGCAGCAGCAGCAGCATAGTCAGCAGTCAAACAACTTGTCATTCTCTCGGTCTCCTAGATCAGCTACCTCAGCAGAGAGAAATCCAACAATAGCAGTAGCAGCAGCAGAGGCCAGGCGCAGGGTGGAGCTGTTCCTTCACTCTGTGATCGATGTAGGTGGTGGTTGGGACACCTTGGCACTGACTGGTGTTGTACTGCTTGCTGCTGCTCCTGGGGTGGTGGCTGTACTGCTGCCGGTGACCAGGAGGGTGTGTAACACACATGGCACATTGCATGGAGGGGCTATAGGTGAGAGGGAAGGGGGTGGGGGTGCGGAGTGATTGAAATATCTGGGGTGTGTGCTTGCAGTATAGTGGTGTAACCCTATTCCTGATTTCTGTTATTGCAGCAACAGCCCTTATGGATGTCTCAGGTAGTAAATGCTGGCTTCGTGAGCTCAATGTCAAAGGACCACTGAGGTGGCTTATCAACACCCATGCAAGGGCTCGATAGGGACAATGCCCAGGTTTCGCTTGCTGCTCTTTCTGTATGGATGTCTGTAAACTTAGCAACTGACCATGCTGCTGTCTCTATTGCTGGAACGATTCTGGTAGATGTTAATAAGTGTTGCAGGTGATCTGAGGGGGCCACGTGGGGTGCCATCTGCCCGGGTAGAAGCTGCATATGAATTAGCAAGGTTCCTCTGCCTGTACTAGCTCTGCCGCTGCTACCATATCTTCATTGTTCTGCTGCTGCTCTTTTATGAGATACAAGGATGGCTTGCCGGTAGTGCTGAAGACCAGTATGTATTGTGCTCCTTCTTTTGCTGTTGTTGCAGCCAGTCTGGTAGATGTGATAGGCACTGCTGGCCTGGTGACATCAAGTGACAGGGGTGGGGTGAGCCTGGCACTATCAGTGCACTACCGCACCCCGGCACCAGCAGGCACTGTGGCACTAGTGGTTGCCCGGGTGAGACAAGGGACCGGTACCCCAGGATCTGATCATCTATGTATCAGGAATCCACATCCGTAGGGAGATTGCTATTTTTCGTTCATTTACAGCATATCTTAACCCAGCATTGAGACAATGCATAGGGATAGGTCGCATATTGTCAAGGGCAGACATTTGAAGATGACCCCTTGCCCATGCAGGGGGCCTTTTTTCACACCAAAAGGCGTCCTGAAGCAGCAGCCATGCTGTATTTATGATCCAAGCTTTTAAGGCGGTCACTAGTAGCAATGACGTATGTTCTTTTCTGTTTTTGGTTGTGTTACCTTCCCAGGTGGTCAAAAGTGGTCGTCAGATGGCAACAGTGGAGGTCCTAGTGTACAGCCCCGTGCAGCCAAAGGACACCTCTGAGCCATCTTCCTCCCAACAGCAACAAACTTCATCACCAGCAGCAGCAGCAGGAGCAGCATTAGCCAGTGAAGCACCAGCAGCTGCCAGCAGCAGTAGCAGTAGCAGTAGCAGTGGCAGCTGGTCGACATCACCGTCATCATCATCATTGCTAAGGTGGCGTCTGGTGTCTCAAGGCATCCATGTGAAGGCGCTGCTGTCTGGATCTGATCTGGGATGGTTGTGGGGGTTGAGGAAGGAGGAGGTAGCAGCAGCTGTAGCAGCTAGAAGACAGCAACGGCTACAACAACAGCAGCAGGGTATAGCGGTTGGAGAGCAGCATGGGAAAGGGCTTGGGCTATTGAAACCCCAAGAAGGGACGCATGGAGATAAGGGATCAAAATATGGGGTTCAGGTTGGTCCCAGCAAGCTATAGCTATGGTATGCTCTGAGCAAGGCGTCCAACTGCCTTGCTTGGTGTTGACTAGCCGTCGACTGGTCAGCGCACTGCAATCTTGAACTGGGCTGGGCTGACATACATTGTCTAGCAAGATATGAAGATCAGGTGCGGTCTATCGGCAGTGGTGTTTAGTCTTTGGAACCGAGTTGTTTCCAGTCGCTGTTGGAGCCAAGTTAGTTGCCCCCACCAGGGACCTGAAGTAGGGCTATCTGTTGAGAATTGCCATTTTCTTCTTACATTTGATGAGTTTGATGGATTTGAAATGACAAAATAAGTAATTGCTTTAATTATAGGTTTGTTGGGTGGTTGCCAGAAGGTGCTGTCGCAGGGTGGATCGCATACATATGCACTTGCAGCAGCATTATCGCGATACCATGGTTTGTTCATTTGGGGTGTTGAGAATGGTATTCGGGTTCTGTATGGTCTGTCGCAAGACGTGTAAGAGCCTGACCATACCCCTAGCCCGTTTCGGAATAGCCCACCGCAGTCGCCTGCTGACTCGGAGCGGGCACTACACTCAACGGCTCCCCACGTCCTGCATTTCGCAGCCGCAAAGGCATATCGTAAGGTAGCCTCGTACGCGGATAATTCTGCGTAATTCATGCGATTCGAACGCAACAGAACTGGAAGAGACTGGGGATGTATATGTGTCGGCGAGCACTGATACGTCCGCAGGCGTATGCCTTTCGACAAACCATGTTGCACAACAAAGATTGCACGTCTTACAGTTAAGTAATTCGTGGCACAACATTAGGCTAGGAACATGGCAGAAGTCATACAGAGGTTCAACATTTTGCTCCTGGAGGTGGGGAACATTCAGGATGTTCCCACCCTCAAGCTGATCCAGACATGGCTTATAACCGCGTCTCAGTCTGTTGGGAGCCTTACCTCGCAGCGCCTGGCAGATGTTGCCAGCACTCACCCTGCTACATTACCGGAGGTACGGCCGGGGAGCACCGTGTTGGGCATGGTTGTCCGATGGTCCCGTGTATGGCTTTTCTGAACCCTACGAATCCGAACCAATCCCGATTGTCCACTGCAAACATAGCTGATAGATTACTCACTACTGAGAGAACCGTCGACATCAAGGTCACGACAATCTGCTCTGGTGACGTGAAGTACCGTTGTTTGGAAGCAATACGTTAAATGCTTGTATGGCATCCCCAGTCAGCTTTAAAGTTTTTCATATTCCTTCCCCACAGAGTAAAACTGCATTATAGATCGAGCTACAAGTCTAAGGAGGGTCATAAAGATACCAGGGTCAACACAATGTGCACTTCCCCCAGCACACCATGGTACTGACTTTCTAACATGTGCTGTGTGCAGCTCTTCCAAGCATCACTCCACCTGGACCATGCAGAAGAGCCTGATCACGGTGACCGTCATGTGCGAGAAGTGGACGGCTGGTTCTCCCTCGCTGTGGGCTACAACCCCAAGCAGCAGTTGCTATTCAGCAGCGAGAACCAAGGCGACTATGACGACGAGGGCACCGCATCACTGCTTTGGAACAACATGGAGCCCTCTAAAGAGCTTTGGGAGTTGAAGCTCACGAGATCGCAAGGGTCAGAGGAATATGGCGGGCGGCGCAATACCAGCACTGAGTGGCATGAATTGAAGTGGCACAAGACAGCCTGGCAGGAGCTGAAGGTGGTGACAGGGTTTGAAGGGGTGGACAGCAGGCCACTAGAGTACTTTGTGAAAGATGTGAGTGCTTTAGTGCTGAGCAAGCTGGAGGAGGAGAACTCGGAGGTGGACTGCTACGGCCAGCCCATTGGGGTGCAGGTCTCAGACTTTGACCACATGCTACGGCTACGGCAGCAGCAGGGGGTGCTAGAGCAGCCGCGGCAGTATGGTGGGGTTGAGCAGGGAAGTCGCGGTAACAGCAGCAGTAGCGGTGACAACAGCAGCAGCAGTGGTGATGGTGACAATGACAGTAGCGAAGGGATGTCAAATGAAAATGAAGAGGAAGAGGAAGGCGAGGGTTATGATGATGATGATATGGGGCCTGAGTGGGCTTATGGGGAAGGCAGCTATGACTCTGCAGAAGGGAGTAGTGATGATGATGAAAGTGATGATGATGGCGGAGGAAACAGCATGAGGGACATCGGGGGTATTGGAGGATATGGCGGCATCGCAGGCATCGGGGGTATGGGCGGCACTGGTGGTATGGGCGGTGGCGGTGTTTTTGGTGGCATCCACTGTATGGGCGGTGGTGGTGGTTGGGGCGGTATGGGTGGTGTGGGCGGCATCAGCTCTGTCGGCAGGGATGGTTGCATGGGCGGTGTCAGTGGTTTGGGCATGGCTGGTTACGGAGGTGTTGGCTACGGTAATGTAGGTATGGGAGGTGTTGATGTAAGTAAACTGCTACCACCTGAGGCTGTTTTGGAATATATGAGAACAAGCTTGGAGGAACAAAGGAAGGCAAATGTGAGGTGCTAAGAAGGGGCGGGCAGCACTAGGTGCCGGGAGGGTAACAGCTGCAAATGTGAGCAGGGGAAAGGGGAGGGCAAGGAAGACTGCCACTGCTGCTGCTGTTCCGGCTTGGGCTGGGGTGAGAGGTTCTGCTGCTACGGGCGGTCCAATGCACAGAGGTAGGGGCCGGCCACGTAAGACTCCTAGTGCTGCTGTTGCTGCTGCTGCCAATAGAGTGGATGCTGCTGCTACTGGGGCTGGGGCACTGGGTTCTGGAGCTTATGGTGCAGTACACAGGGGCAGAGGTAGGCCAAGCAAACTGTCCGCTGCTGCAGCTGCTCCAGTTGCTGCTCCTGCTGCTGCTCCTCTTGCTGCTATTGCCAACGGTGCGGCGGGTGGTGGTAGCAGTAACAGGTCTAGTAACGTCAAGCAGCAGCAGAGGCAGTCAAAGGGTACTGGCAGTAAGAGGAAGCCTGAGGTGGCTGGACCCGGCAAGGCCAAGCGACAAAGGAGGTAATGGTCAGGACAGCAAATGGTATGAGGAAAGAGGGCAGGCTCTTTTTAAAACAGGTGGCGGAAGTAACTGAATGATGTCAGTCTGGGAGGAGAAAAGTATCTGGGTAGGTACGTTGGAACTAATTATGCAGCCGTTCTGCCGACCTCCATATAGCACAGTTAAATCGTAATCGCTGAGAAATGGTGGTGAAAGGGCCCCTTTTACCTTGCAGAGTTTGCAAGGAGCTGGTGCAGGGATGGAAGAGGTTGATATAAGTAAGGTATCAAGACCAGTAGTAGTTTTGGCAGTGGAGATTTTGGGTGGTTTTTACCTAGCTGCTGGACCCACCTCATGCGTAGGCATATGCTGTCATACATGCGGATAACCTGTCTTTTGTTCCATCCCGCTGTTCTTTGTGGCAACGGCAGCGGGTGCAGGTAGGTATGTTGGAGGGCCTCTGTAGAGTATGGCACTTTTTGCTATGGCATATCTTGAAATGTGCTACCATAAAGATCCTTGATGCCTTTTCAGGAGCCACTACAAAGTGTTACTAGGTCTAAAAAGACAATGGACCTTCTGCTCGGTAGCTTCCTCAATTCATGCTGACTCCCATTTTGCCGACCGGACGGTGTTCCAGGTGTTCCATGCGAAAGCGCGAGAGTCTGCCTTACATCGCACCTTCATCCGCATTCAGGCCCACATCGTGTAATGAATGCTCACTAACAGCGAACGTTAACAGCGTTTTTACTGCCGACCTGGTCCGGATCACACTCCGTACTGTCACGGACGCAACATGTGACTCCGAGTCAGTGCCTTCGGCTGTCCCCGAAGTCGCTCGCCCCCATGCATTCCACCATCTTGGATCTCACAGCTCGGTACCATATTGAGCTCCACATTGACAAGATCGCCGGGAATCACCGCACAGCCACTTCTACCTGAAGGGTGCCACCTGGTCCTGGTCGGACCAGCGAAAGTAACCGTTCCATTCAAGTAAGGGCCGGCCATGATGAAACATGATGGGTGGATGATCTGTCGCAAAGACAAGCATTAACACCTGCTTGGGTCAACACGTTGCTCACCTACGCCCACATTGTCAGTCCACTGCTTTCTTCTGCATCACCACTAGTTTAGTTTCTAGCAAGGGCAAGACCGCGGCGGGAATTCTCAATACGGCCTCAACACCTCAGTCTAAGGCACTGAAACTGGTCAGTCAGTCCGAATTACAATACACACCGGCCAATGACATAAAGAGCCACTGCACCTAGTGGAGACATCACACACGGTTTAATAAAGGTTACAAGAAGAAGATACCCCCGTAGCCAACACGAGGCTCAAGGGGCTCACACACACCGGCAGTTACTGTATTACAGACAATCAAATGTTTGTCCAGGTTTGTCTATTTAAGTTGACATCCGCACTGCCGTCGCCTCCCTTGCCCTGCTGGAACCAAGCTCCTATCACACAATGCTGACAAAGCTACCATACAACATGATTTGGGTGGGGACTTCAACCCAGGCTCCCCTACTCATAGGTAGGTGTCCGCAGACTGAAGGTGAACTTCGGAGCATGACCAGCTCCAGAATTCACATTCAATCTGGCACCACTCAAAGCCCTACCTATGCTCAAGCAGCTCACACCACATGGAGCCACTGGCGTGCAAACCCTATTTCCACCTGCAGCTCCGTCCGCAACTGGCTGCATAACGCTCCCACATCACTGAACCCCGGGTGCACTACATCCCACTCCCCATCACCCACCCCCAGCTGGGGATCTTCCAAATCACTCACACGATACTTCTCCCACCACAGCCTTGGGTGCTTGCACAAGCCAATCTGCAAGCGCCTCACCTTCAGCAACGCAGCTGCCAAGCCCAAAACCAGCCCGGGGGTAATGGTGCTGTACCCCTCTAACTCCAAAACCTCTAGCTGAGTCAGCTGGGACAACCCCTGCAGCAGCTCTGCGCTAGACGGCTCAGATGGGGGACCCACGTTGTGATCATCATCCATAACACGAACCACCTGCAGCTGCTTTATCTGAGTAAAAGCTCCAAGCCCCGGCAACCCTAATGTGACCCATCTGCTCTCCTCTAGCCCCCATGTCACAATCTCCAACCTAACAAGACTGCTTAAGCTGTGAGCCAGCAAATCCAAGGTGGCCCAGAACTGCTGCTGCTCACCAAAGTCGACTCCCACCTCCCCGACATCTAGCCGCAAGTGAGTGAGCTGCCTCAAGGTGGAGATCTGCTGCACGTCTTGCTGGCTGACATATGACATTTCCAGCACCAAGTGCTTCAGCTCCGGGCATGTAGCACCAACCAACCACCCGGGCACGTCGTCATAGATTGCCCACAAGCCGAGCTTCGTCAGATGCCTCAACCCACGCACTGCTGCTTCATCTAACCTGCACGGCCGCACCTTGTCGAGCTCCCGCAGTCTGCAGCCGTTACGTAACAGTGGCTGCAGGGTCCGCATCTCCCCGTAGTGCTGGTGCCAAGGCATCTTCGAGTCAATTGTGCCCACACGGAGCACCTCCAAGGTTGTAACCGAGGAGAGACATGCCGGCAGCTGCACAAGCTCCATGTGATTCACTTCCGGGGAAGGATAGCGGATGAAGCTAAGCTCTCTAAGAGTGGATAGGCGCTCAAAACCTGCAGCATGACGATCCTCAGGGCCCATACGGCAAAGCTGGAATGTCAGCTTTTGGATGCAGTTGCCCCTTGGCACATGATTCGTCCAGTCGTTTACGAAGCAAAAGAAAGGTGCTTCATGCTCCCCGTGCCCTTTAATGAACACTGATGTCAGGCTGGCAGGCAGAGCACAGAAGTTTCCGTGTACACTACCAGGGTCAATAGGCACCAGCCCTTCCACTGATAGCTGCTGCAGCCGACTCAAGCCCGACAAGGGCCACAGCACCGTGCAGACTGTCGTGTTCCGGAACTGCAGGGTCAGACTGGTCAAGCTCTGTAGCTGGCTGAGCATCCATATGTTTGCATTGCCACTGCTGAAGAGGTCACCAGCAGAGATGAGGCTGAGCGTAGTGAGGGTGGGACAGCAGTTGAGAGTGCAGAGGGGGTGAAACCATGTGAGAGACTCCTGCCTGCATGCCGGCATCCACACAGCTCGGTTAAAGGATGAGGCTTTGTTATACCGATATCCACAAATCAGCCTGCAATCCTCTACTGGCAAAGGGTACCAGTGAGAGGTGGAAATTGTGATTAAGCACAGACATGAGCTACCATTTACAGCACTCTGCAAGATGCCAGAACTTCCGTGCATTGCTTTCCACACCAAGTCTCAGCTCAACAAGTGGTAAGTGCAGGCACGTGCTGAGCAGATGTAATGCTATTAGACGACCATGTTTTATGTATCACAACTTGCATTCAAAACAAGTGCATGGTTTATCTTACTTAGAAGGAAGATTCCAGTGCTTAGAGCAATCCTTTTACGCTAGAGTGATCCCAAACAAAACCATCCTCACAAGTCGCTGCGTGTCACCAACCCTGCTATTATATCATCACAGCACATAGGGAAGTGAAGTGGTAACCAAGTAGTCAGCATGCTGTTCAGTCCGACCAGGATACCATGTGGACTCCCACGCTGCCAGGTAACGAGACCATATACTAGGCAGCCTACTCATAGGACCTGCCCTTCCCCTTCCTGCCATCCGTACCAGCAAACACCGCCCTGGATGGAATCAACCATGGTTGTTTCTGGCCCAAAAACACACACACCCTAAAACCCTACCCTAAAAACCTAAAAACCCTGAACCAACACTAACCCTGCTAACACCCATCCCATGCATTTCCTCCCATAAATAACATAACTCACCCTTCCTGCTCGACCACCAGTTCCACCTCATGTAGATGCTTGAATTGCCTGACTGAGGAGCTCAGTGCAGCACCCATAGCCTCCACGTTTTCAGAGTGTGCAGTACTACATGTATAGCTCAGGCTTGTACAGTTGCCGTACCCTATCAGGGCATCAGGAGGTTGCACCACCGCAAGTCCATCCTCATCCCTGAGCTGCAAGCACCTGCCTAATGGTCGTACCTGGAAAGAAAGCAATGGATAGAGTAAGCATCTCAATATGCAAAACACTTATGGAGCCGTATCTGAATCACTCAGTTTGGCGGATCCCTTCTCAGTCTACCAAACGAGACAATTTGCTTTCTGATTGTGACAATGTTAATCCTGCATTCCTTACGGGCCACGTGCACATGACCTGCAATGATAGAGGGTTCACTGCAACGCCAGTGGTTTGATCATGTAAGACAAGGCCATACTAAGATCGCACGCCCCATCACCCCTATCAATCATCAGCACCAACCAGAATGGCGTATTCCTTACCATGATCCATTCCAGTTGAGTGGGCTACAAGCTGACAAAGAAATTAGTTCAGCTGTGCGTAAGGTCACAGGAAAGTAAACGGATATTAGGTACGAGGTCAACATGTGCAGCTCGGCACAGTTCTGGCAATGACTAATGCATGCCCCCCTTTCATACCAGCATACAAGATGCAGTACCAGCAAAATGGAATCATGCTGCTGACAGAGCATGAAGTGTTCCTGAAAGCATACACCTAGGAAGAACAACTGCTTTCAAGAGCTGATCAAAATGAGAGCTCAACTGACAGTCTACTCTTGAGAAAGGTACAACATCATATGACCATGAAGTTGACAGAGTATCGCTTAGTAGCTATGATGGCAGTACCCCAGCTGCATGGAACCGATGGCAAGACAGCTCACCAGAGAGCGTAGTTCCTTGCATGCTGAAGCTATACCATGCAGATTTGGCCTCTTTCTGTCTTCCACCAGCTTGTCCAGGAATGCTGGCAGCTTCAGCTCGAACAAAGCCTGCAGCCTCTTCGTAGCAGGCCCTTCTGCCATTGCAAAGCGGCCTTTGGACTATTCAACCTGTGCAGGTGTGCAGATGTCAGCATGGTAGCATGGTTGGATGTCCCATTTTCATAGTGATAGAGCTGCAGCTTTGAAGTAGGCATGATTTGCACGACCACAGGGCAAGAAGAGCTCCTAGCGTAGTGGTATATGATGAACTGATACAAGCTGCAAGGGCTCTTGAGCCGTTCGGTTTCAGTCCCCATGGGTAGTCACCATGAAGCAGCAGAAAGGGGCATGGAGGCGCACCTTAGGCCGTTCGGCACACCTGGCAAGTTCCACCAGAGGATGACTTGCGAAGTCACTCCGTGGGTACTCCGCTTCACGCTATGCTACTGTGGTGCTTCAACGTCTTCGGAGACAAGTCTAGCTTACGCTCTAGGAGTAGTTATCCCTCAGCCTGATATACAGAGTTTCAGCAGTCTGCACGGCCTGGTGATGTGAGTGGTCAACTCAGATTCTGCCAGCGAGGCCAAGGACAACTCGTGTCGCAATTAGAGCGGACTCATAACGTTTCTATACGCACTGTTTGGTCGTTCGTCCTGCGCTTCGTAAAAGCCAGGGCTTCTAAGAGGTGTACTGCCTGTTGTACCGTCTGCGAGTGAGCCTTTTTGAGTGTGCCCCAGCTGCCCTGTCTCGGGAGCACTAACCTGTCAAGGGTGCGCTTGGGCGCGCACGGCCCGAACTAGCTTGAGAGACAGGCCTCGCATCGCATCTGAGACTACGTATGAAACAGACTGGCTGATGTTGTATAAAGGCAAAGGAGAGCGCAAAGTGAGAGATAGCTATAGGGGGATAAGCTTGCTAAGTATACCGGGGAAGGTGTATGTCTTGGTCATTTTGGCTAAGATCAGTTCTCATATCGATGCACAACTGCTTGATAACCAGTCTGCTTTTAGGAAGGGGAGGGGCCTCACTGATGCTCTGTTCACCATACGCCAGGTCATCTCTAAGTCTGTAGCATTCGATCAGCCTCTATTCATGGCTTTTGTGGATTTGCGTAAGGCATATGATTCTGTACCGCGAGACACGCTATGGCGCATCCTGCATGTGTACGGGGTACACACAAAGCTGATAGAGTTGCTGATGGACTTGCATACTGGCACACAGGCTGCTGTTAGGATGGGTGGTGTGGTGTCTGAGTGGTTTGATGTGCATGGCGGGGTGCGGCAGGGATGTGTCATTGCTCCCTTGCTGTTCAACATCTACATGGACTTTGTGGTTCGGCAGGCAATGGCTCAGATGCCGGAGGGATGTGGGGTGAAGCTAGCCTATCATGCAGATGGGAAACTTGAGCGTGATGGGTGTGGTAGTGGTGGGTGTGTGGAGCTGTTGTCTGTTCTGCTGTATGCAGATGATATGGTGTTGCTAAGTCCCAGCAGGGAGGAGTTGGTGGTCATGCTGCAGGTGATGGACAAGGTTGCTGCTAGTCTTGGGTTGCGCATCAATGCAAGCAAGACTGAGATCCTGTCCATTGACAAGGATTGGAAGGAGGGGGATGTGCCAGTGCAGCAAGGACCAGAGGTGGTTATCAGTGAGGGTGTGGTAAAAGAGGTGTCACAGTTCAAGTACTTGGGAAGTGTGCTTGTGACTGATGGCAGGTTGGATGTGGAGTTGAATATCAGGAGGGGTAAGGCTGTGGGGAGGTTTAAGCAGTTTGAAAAGATGTGGGGTACCAAGCATCTGTCATTGGCTACGAAGGTGAAGTGTTACAAGGCATATGTGTTGCCAATTCTGCTGTTCGGGAGTGAGTGTTGGTCCGTGACCAAAGTGCAATCGCAAAAGCTTGAGCGGGTGCACTCTAGCTGCCTTAGGAGCATCCTGGGGGTCAGGCTGTCAGATCGGCACACCAATGAGCATATCAGGAAATCATGTGGGGTAGCCACCTTGTCAGCATACATCACAGCAAATAGGCTGAGGTGGCTGGGGCATGTGGGCCGCATGGAGGAGGGCAGGTTGCCGCATATTGCGTTGTTCTCTTCATTACATGGTGACATGACGAGGCCAGTGCGTGTGTGCAGATCTGAAGGTGCTTGGTCAAGATGAGGGGAGCTGGGAGGCTTCATGTCAGATTAAGAGTGCTTGGAGGAAGAGGTTGTGGGATCTTACGCACCCTTGGGAAAGCCAACGGTTAGTGAGGTGTAGAAGGCGCACTAAGCAAGCTATTGATAAGCATGTGGAGCGCTATGTGGTGCCTTTCAGTGGCTGGGAGGATGGTGGTTCACCAGTACCTAGGTGGTGGGAGCCACCTCCAGCCCCTACTAGGGTGGTGCTTGATCCTGCTGCCTCCCCGCCACCCATGTGTGATGGAAGTGGAGCAGGTTTTGGGTTTTAGTGGTGGTGTTTGTTTCCCCTTGGTGTGCACGCCGTTGCATCTAGCCTCAGCTTGTGTGTGGCAAATCCACCATCGGTTGTGTGGCTTCGTGATTGTGATCAGGAGCCTTGTGTTTGTGGCCTAGGTTTGTTTGGCCATTGGCATTGCTGGTCTTGCGTTTTGATTGATTGATTGATGATTGATTGATGTTGTGCAACTAACTTGTCAGTGCATTTTCGCTATTGCATCTACTCTACATTTTCACAGCGGGAAGATGCCTGCGTCCACATGCAAGCTGCAACTGCCTGTCCTTTTGGATGGGCTCATCTTTGTGGAAGGCATTATGTCGGTTGCCAGATTACCTATAAATTCTTGGATGTTACAGAAGTGTAGAGTCTACACAATCACCAGATTGATAGCCTGAACTGGCTTGGATCTTATCACACACGGCCGCTACCTTGCCCTGAATTGAAGAGAGAAGAAAGCCCCTTCTGAACCAAACACCAGTTCATGCACTGCAGGCAGCGCCGTGGCTTCAGCACGACATGCTTTCCTCATTAACCAAAATGAACTCAAACGAAGGCGCTTCTTACTGCTTGTCGAGATGATGTGCAAGTGCCAATTCCGCCTGCAGCAATGCATCTTACGGCAACAGAACCCTACTGCCCTAAGGATCTATGTGCTGCCATCCAATGAAAAAGGCACTTTCTAGTTGGACTTGCAAGCATTCAGGGCTCCATTCAAGTGGGCAATATACATCTCCCCAGTTAGTCCCCCGCACCGGCCCCCAAGTAAACATCAACTGGTGAGACAAATTGCCCATCCTAGTAGATGGGCTCATTTTTGTGCCAGGTAGCATATCTGCTGACAAATCAGATTGAGATAGATCTAAAGGTCTATCCAAGAGAATGGTTCTGGCAATCTCTTGCTGCCTTCTTTATCCTACATTCTGTACATGGTGCCCCCACCTGTTAGCCAGCACAAATCTGGAGAAAGCAGCACATGTGCCAATCACAAACACTTCTAGCGTGCATAAAAACACGGCAGAGGCCCTTACTCTTGCTATACTACTGGCTAACACGGTTTGAATGTTACATTTGAAAAAAAAGAAAAACCCGGAGCCAACACGAGGCTCAAGGGGCTTCCAAAAAACCAAACTGACTAATATCATCAACTTCAACTAATTCGTTCTCATACTCATCACTAGAAACATCACCACAACTTTCATCTTCACTCGATTCAAATCTGTCAAGCTGCAGATCAAACACCCACTCAGTATCTTCATCTCTGAAGACACGCATTTTATGTACCAGCTTCGCCAACATATGCTGCTTTGGATGACACATAAGCTTCCTCAAATCACCTTCACAATAATCAAACAAATCACCAAACTCCGATCTGATTTCCTGGTAGGCAGGGCATTCCAGCATGAAATGCTTTTCATCCTCAACGGTATATGCCATGCATTTCCTACAGTACCTCTGTGCCCTCACAGTACCACCATCAGCCCAACGTCCAGTCACAACACTCAGCCAGTGAGATCCCACTCTAAACCTCATGAGATCAGCAAGATGCTCTGGATTTATACAACGGTCATGATCAACATACCTAGCAGGCTGTGAAACACACTCAGCCATCCACATATAATAGGTCGCATACGATACCTGATACCTGATCCGAGGATGCAACACCGACCAGACTTTCAGCATGACCTGCCTTGACCTCGTCACGCTGCGCCTGGCTAAAGAAACCTACTAAAACGGAGGTCCCTACTAAACACAAGCAATGGTGGCACTGCAGGCGGCGGCTTAATTATCATGGCTTGCTTTCCTCATAGACAAGACTTTCAAAGAGAGCGCTCTCACTTGTGGAGATGTTCAGCTGCCAATCAGCAACTCACCTTAGGGCAACAGAGTCCTCAAGTAAAGCAGCTGCTCAGAGGTTGTATACAACACCATGCAACACATGCCAGCGGTGCTAAATTTCAGCATCCAGGTGCTCTCATGCACCACATGCAATGAGTATGTCCCACCCTTCACTTAATTAGGATTTCCAACAACCAAGCCGCCATCCGCTAGTGGTGACTCCCCAAGAACCTCCATTGCCTCTGCCATGACACCTCTAGGCAGCTAATAGCAGTAGGCATCACACCGTTGGGGGTCACCACAAGTGGGACTAGGACCTACATCTTGAATTAGGGGCTCCGGAAGATGCAGGTAGCCTGAAGGATGGAGCAGCAGCTTCCTAGCAGGCCTATGGCATGCCAAGCAAGCCCACCGCTTAGCCTTCAGCATCTCCTTGTAGTGTGGCATCACTGCCTCTTCTATGAGCTTGCTTGCTACGGTTTGATCAGTGAGAGCCCTCTCCACACGTGCAGCATCAAAGGTCTGCACAAACGAGGACTGCTCCTTGTTGGCCTCTTGGTAGTCACGGATCTTGGCGTTGTAGCGGACGGCACGCTGCGGGCGCTGCAGGCGTTTAGACCCCCGCTCATCTAGCTGCTGAAGCTGCTTTTTATGCTTCTCCACAGTCTTTTGCAAGTCCATCAAAGCTGCATTGCTGCGGTCTACCTCCAAACCTTTGCTGCAGTCAGCCAAGGCCCTGGTGAACTCGCCATTGCTGTCTCGAGCAAGCGCACTATAGTAATAGCCCTTGATCCATCTGGGGTCTGCTTGTATCGCGTTTTGAGCAGCTTCCTGAGCCTGGAGGGGCTGATTAAGCTTCAGGAGAACATTGGCCAAGTTGGTATGGCACTTGGCATTGCTGGGGTCTGCTGCTATGGCTGCTTGGTAGCATTGTGAAGCTTTGGCATAATTGCCTGCTTGGAAGGCTTGCCTCCCTTCTTCATTATGTGCTTCTGCGGTAACCATAGGGGCAGCTCTTGCTGCTACCGCTGCGGATGTGGCTGCAAGAGTCACTTTCTGCTGCTCCTGCTGCTGTTATGAGGGGGGTGCTCCACTGGGGCTGCTTGCTGTGTCGGACCGTGAGAACAGGCCGTTCCACTTCTCGTAGTGATTGCGGACCTGCAAGAGCATGTGTAGAAGATCAAAGATGCCCTTCTTGCGAACGAAGGGTAAAGCACAATCAAGTAGCTGGCAGGCAGGCAGCTAGCAGGATAAACCTGCTCGTTCGCACAAGCACATATCACGTGCAGATCAAGCACAACCAACTGGATGTACATGCTACCGAGCTTTTACAAGAATCACTAGAGATAAGCTGGTCCTACAGGCCTAAATGAACACACTAGGGCCAAGCAGAGGAGCACGCCGACGGAGGTCCCTCCTTTACCCATGCACCAGTAGCATTGCAGGCGGTGGCTTCGTACGGCTCAATGGTTTGCTCACAAGTCACAACTGAGACTGTCAAACAAGGGCGCTACTTACGTTATCGACAGGTGCAGCTCTCAATCTTCTTGCAGCAACCCATGTTCCCGCAACAGAGTCCTCAAGAGCACCATGATGTCATTAATCTCCTCGAGTTCCAAGCAGAGCATAACCCAGGTGCGTCTTGGATGCCTCGACGACTCCGTCCGCAGGCATGCTGGAGTGGGGGTGTAGAGGAAAACATGCTCGGTTGTTAGAGAAACGGCTTCGAGGGAAAGTGGAACGGGCAGTGCTGAGCTTCGCAGAGCCTTCGTGCACCACGCGTTCAGGTAAAGGCAGTAAGTCTCTTAACTCCGGAAGCCCATGGCAAGCTGCTCCTGCTCCTGCTCCTGCTTTGGGACGCCCGCCCGCCCAGCACCATCATAGATCGCATCCAGAGTACTCAGGGATACTAAAGGAGCCAGGAATTCCTCTCTGCATCTTTTTTTAGACTTGTACTGCTGTACTTTTCGTCAACGGAGCCAGACAACGGAGCCACTTTTCGAACGGAAGTCGAAGAGCCTGGCCGGAGCGTAAGCCCTCCTAGCTTCGCTAGTTCGGGTATAGTAAAATGTGTATTCCCAGGGTGGAATGGCGCTGTGTTAGTCTGGAGCGGTTAGCAGCGTTTCCCGTCGGTATTCTTGTAGCTGGATCCCTTTATCCCAGGACCCAGACCAATCTGATGAATGAAGGATCCAGCAACTGGAACTGCAGCACTAATTGCAAGATCATTTGGCACACACACTCACCGTCGCTTGCACATCAAGACATATCTGCACGCCATTTGCTGATGAATCACCCAAACAAGTACCCAATGGCCGCAAATTCGAGCCATCAATGCCAACAAGGCTTCGAGCCCTGAGCAAGGCATTAAACTGCTTGGCTTGCTGTTGACTGGGTCAACTGGTCAGCACATGGCAAGTCGAAATGGGCTGGCCTGACATACATTGGCTAGCAAGGGATTTAGGGTGGGCTGGTGGCAGCCGTTGTGTGAGTTTTGGACAGGAACTTGAGTATGCCGTTGGAGCCTAAGTTGGCTCCTTGTGGGTGGCGCTGCCCCCACCGGCGCCCCGCTTTGACGGGGCCATTTGGTAATTGTAATTGTAATTGTAATTCGAGCACAGCTTGTACAAACAACGGACCTAGCTCAACCAGGTAGAATCTCCCTCTCAAGCTAAGAACGCATCTGACTGGTTGTGGATCCATCAGACCGACTCCATCTAGTGTCCACTGCTGCCAAGTGCCGTAGTGATAGGACCCTTGCACGCACTCATAAAGCAAGCTATATGCGCTGTTTCTGAGCAGTAAGTAATGATGTTACTGCTACTCGCTGCTCTGGTCCTTTTCCTTCTTCTTCTTCTTCTTCCCCTTGACCTTCTCCTTCAGCTGCAACCTCAACTCCCACAGCTCATTCTTCTCCTCCTCTGCCGCTGCTGCTGCTGCCTCTTCCTCCTCCCTCTGCTTCCTGCTCATCTTGTACTCCCCATACTGCTTATAGTAATTTGCCTCCATCATCCCTGCTTCTGCTGGACTGCCCTCTTCCGGCAAGTTCCACCCTGGCTTGGGTTGCTTCTTAGCAAGTATCTTCTTAGTCACTGGGCGGTACTCCTCACCAGCTGCAGTTAGTATGACCAAAGTGTGTAGGTGACGGTAGAACTTTGGTCCTGGAAGCTGCTTGGTGTTTTTGGCCCACTCGTAAAGGTCAGCTGGGATGCCAACCAGCAGCAAGCCTTGGGGGTCGCTGCGGTTAGCACATTTGCCTTTGAGGCCGGTGAGAGGGGTGCCCTGTAAGTGGAAACATAACAGAAGCAGTAAGCAAGCAGTAGTCAACACAACAAGCAGCAGCAGCAGTGATCCCAACCAGCAGCAAGTCTTGGTGGTAGCTGTGGTCAGCACATTTGCCTTTGAGGCTGGTGGGGTAAAGGTGAAAACAGCAGGAACATACCAAGAACAGGATCAGAAGCAGGAGCTGCAATGCTCATGGCAGCAATTGAGGAGCAGCAGCAGGGGTAGCACATACAACCAGCTTGGCGCCTGAATTCCTGCAAGGATAACAGCAGGGAAATGCAGTAGCTAGGCCTTCGGTGTGAGATGGTTTGCAGCTTGTAAAAGGAGTGCCTGGGGAATTAGGGGCAGCATGAACAGCAGCAGAGCCCAAGCACCATCCAGGGCGAACAACACAGTAGCAGCAGCAGTTGTGTAGGATACATGGAACTTGTGGTATGTGAAGGGCTACCTTGCCCGATACAGCAACAGAGCGACAGGCACTAACAGGAACCAGAACAGATGGCAGATTTGTTCTCGATACCTGTTAAGGGATTTGAAAACTTACTCACCACCCCACACCCTAACAAACTGGTTGGCATCATGCTTGGGTCCTGCATGGCCCGGAGGGCTCAGTGCAGTGGTCTCAAAGGAAATCAAAGCAAAAGCAGGGACAGCAACAACACCAGAATTGCATGAGATACTGGATGTGCAGCTGTGTTAAGAGCATAAGGGAGACCCATCAGCAGCAGTGAGCAGCAACAGTTGCACGGAAATGAAGTGAACTTTTGCAAGGGCATCCAGCAGACCTAACAAGTCATGGAACGGTAGCATCAGTAGCCATCCTCTGTAAAATGGAGACTGCTGTAGAAATGGCAGCAGCAGCAGCAGAGCACCAGCAAAAGCAGGCAAGCAGGCATAGGAGCAGGTTGTATGTCGAGAGAGAGTAAATCTTGGGAGTCAGGGCAACCATCTGGATTCATGGAAGAATTGCCCTACGGAGTGGAGGATGGAAGTAGAGGGAGTGAGGTAGGAATTGAGGTCTGAGAGCATCTTAAACACTAAAGATACACAGCATTCTTTAAGCAGGCAACATGCCTAACATGGTGCGCTTTGGGAAGAACAGGAGCAGCAGCCGCCAGCAGCAGCACAAGCAGCAGCTTGAGGCCCACCAGCAGTAGGCGAAAGAAGCAGGGGCAACACCACCAGCAGCTGCAGGAGCAGCAGCCAGGATGCCGACCCAGCAGCCCCTGGTGCTTACAGAGGTCAGCAATATGACCATTCAGACCAGTCAGTACGGGTGGTGACCCTGCAGGAAAACAGGAGTTATGGGGAAGTGTAAGACATAGTCATAAGAAGCAGTAGCAGCAAGAGCAGCCGTCATGCAACAGCAGCAGCAACAGCAGCAATAGCACCGGGCAAAACAGGCATAACACGGAGCCAGTGCTGGCACCATAACTGCTACAACCTCCAGTGCCGGCCCCCTGCAGCATCAACAGCAGGAGTAGACACATTGGCAACTGCATCAGTGGCAGCAGTAGTTTGTGGACCAGCAGCAGCACAGGAGGAACTGCCCATGAGGGACTGGAGATCTGACCTGTAACCCATGAGTATATAGCATGCAGAGGGGACAATCGAAGTTGAAAGCAGCAGGATAAATGCTGGGGCACCCAATGCCTCAAACCAAGGAAGTAGTGGCCTCAATTACGGCAGCAAGAAGGACGCAAGGCTTGAAATGGCAGTCAAGTCCAATTGCTGTCTTTGGTCCATGGCACCAAAATATATTTGTGACATTCACGTGATGTGGAGTTACCAGCAGTGCAAGAGGAGGGAGCTGTGCTAATATCGGCCATCCGCATTGGAAATTTAAAGACGCTTCAGTCTGACACTTGGCATCTTATCTTGCTAGGCAACAGATACTATACAGGGCCGTTTTTAAAAACGAAAACAGCTACTGATTTGCTGTTCAAGCATGCAGTGCAGTGAATGCAATGGAATGCAGGACTGACAGCTGGAGTGCCAAGAGCTGTGAAAAAGAATTTGTTGTCAGCAGCAGCTACGAAAGCGCAGGGGCGGCAGCAGCAGTACCATTAGATTTCATGACATGGATAGCAAAAAGTGGCGTAGGCCCCGCACCTCAAGCCGTCACATAAAGAACAGGCAATGTGGCAGCAGCAGTAGCAGTTCTATCATTAATGGCTTACAAGCTGCTGTAGGGGAAGCAATCCTGTAGCAGCTTCAGAAGCAGGAGAAGCTGCTGCAGCAGGAAACGACGGAAGCACAGCCTGAAACCCCTACCAAGCAAACGCTTCGAGCATGCTTAACGAGCATTTGAGATTATAACACACTAGGAAAGCTGTGCAAAGGTAACTGCCAGCCTTGAACATGCACCCCCCAGTGCTACCAACCATCTTGTACTCCCCAAACCCACGCCTACCCCATCAAGCTGCAAAACTACCCTTACAACCTAGCCACCCCTACTCACCCTGGAGACCCCCTAAACCCCAGCACACTGCACCTTAAACCCTACCCGCCCTCCCCTACCTTGAGCAGCCAGTCCAGCACAGTGTATCCATAGTAAGGTCCCACCCTCTCCCCCGAAGGCAGTATCACGTGCCAGAATGTGCTCACTGACTCCGCCACTGTAGCATCCTCAGGCTGTAGCAGCTGAACCAGAGCAGCATCCCATTCCGCACTCCCCACCACCAGCGCTGCCTTAATCGCCCCTGCTCGCGCCACTGCTGCTTCTGCTTCTGCTTTGGCTTTCTCTTCTTCTGCTGCCTTCTTTGCTGCTGCCGCTGCTTCTGCTGCTGCTTTCTGGGCTGCTTCCCTTGCTGCAGCTTTCGCAGCTTTGCGCCGTTCTGCTTCAGCTTTCTGTTTTGCATTGTGCTCGTTGGCTCGGGCAGCTCCTACTGCTCTCCTTGCTTCTGCTTCTGCCAGTAACACCGCTTGCCGCTGCCGAGCCTGCTCCATCAGTGCCGCTACTCGTGCTTGGGCCGCTGCTCTGGCTCTTGCTTCTTCTTCTGCTGCTGCCCGTGCTTGGATCGCTGCTGTTGCGGCTGCTTTTGCCCGTGCTTCCCCTTCTGCTGCTACTCGTGCTTTTGCGGCTGCTGCTGTGGCTGAAGCTATATCTTCTACCACTGCCCCTGCTATCCCCACCTGTGCACCTGCTGCTGCTGCTGCTCTGCCTCCTATTTGCCCTTTTGCCGCCCCAGCGGCAGCCCTGGCTTCCATTTCGGCTGCTGCCCTTGCTATCCCGGCTTGCACATCTACAGCTGCTCCACCTCCTGCCTTTGCTTGTGCTGTGGCTACTGCCCTCCCTTCTGCTCCCACTGCCCCTTTCTCCCAAGCTTGAGCCGCTGCTGCCGCTGCTGCTGCTCTAGCTTGTGCTATTATCCTGGCTTCTGCTTCTGCTGCAGCAGCTGGATCAACCTCCTCCTCCTCCTCCACATCTGCTCCTCCTATACCGCCTGCTCCTCCTTGTGCTCTACCCTTCCCATGTGCTGCCATTCCCCCCATCATTTGATCCTTTCCCACTCTTCCCGGTAACCCTGGCCCTATCATTGCCCGCGCTGCTGCCGCTGCCGCTGCTGCTGCTGTCTCTTCTGTTGTTGCTGGAGCAGCCGCTGCTGCCGCTGCTGCTGCTGCTGCTGTCTCTTTTGTTGTTGCTGGAGCTGCATCAGGTTTGGGTTGCTGTGCTGGCCTTGGCACCCACTGCTTCTGCACCTTCCTATCCCCTGCCACGGTGGCCTTTCTGCTGCTGCTTGTTGTACCTGCGCCGCCCGCTTGGGCTGCTGCAGACATAGCTGATGATGACTCCTTGCAATGAACCCTTGCATCTGCTGCTCCCCCTGCTGGTGCTGGTTTTGCCTTCCTTGGTGGTGGTGGTGCTTTTGGCACTTGAGCAGGCACGGCCGTCGCTGCCGCAGCAGTTGCTACTCCAAAATGGCCCCGCATTGCGCTTATTCCCTGACTATGAGCAATCTGTTCCTGCTGATGATAATACTGCTGCTGCTGGGGATGCTGGTGGTAGTGTTGCTGCTGCTGCTGCTGCTTGTTTGCAGGGAGAGAAGCGGAGGAACCTTGGCCTGGCTGCATGGGATGATCAGGACCCCTGGCAGCAGCAGCAGCAGCAGCAGTAGTAGCAGCAGGAGGAGCTGCAGTAACTGCTGAAGTAGCAGTAGCAGGAGGCCGAGCGGCTGAGTCGCTAGCATTCACGGCAGCTGTGTGGGTTGCTGTTTTCCGATAGGCTCCCTGATCGCGCTGTACTCTGATGTCTGGCTGTGTCTGGGGTTGCAGGTGGGGCATGTGCTTCTGATGCTGAGGCTGCTGCTGGTGGTGCTGGTGGTAGAGGTGGGGCTGGTGGTGGGGGTAGTACTGCTGCTGTTGATCATGCCATTGAAAAGGCCGCTGCACCTGGGTGCTGTGATACTGCTGCTGCTGTTGCTGCTCTTGGTTCCGAGGCGGTTTGAAGTTGTCATTTTCATGTTGAGGTTGATGGTGGGGTTGCTGTTGCTGGTTTTGGAGCAGAGCAGGGAGGCTTGGCAGGCTTGTTCTTGAAGATACTGCTGCTACTGCTGCTGGCAGCGGTGGTTGGACTGTTTGTAAAGATGTTTCGCCTGCTGCAGGGGCATGGGTGGCAGCAGCTGGGTAAGAGTACCTCGGATCCGTTGACAAGCGGTGTTTAGGCTCCTGGAATGCTTCTGGGATGTCGGAACGATGCATGTTGACCACTATCCAAGTCTTCAAGAGTCTGCAGTCCCGACAGTAATACTGAAGTAAGCTGGTAGTACAGGCTCGCTGCCGACGCTTCGGGCCGACTGTTGAAATGTTGAGGAACGCATAAGCGCAACATGAAAAGCTGTGCTTTGTGAACATGACGTGTCTCACCACTCACCTCGTAAGAGATCACTCCACTTCAGCACAGACGGTGTTATCAGTTCAGCCCGAGCAAGCTTCACGTATAGTGTAAATTCTCGCCTAGATTCCCTAGGATATCGACATCATCGAGAAAGTGCGATCATGGCGAATCATGCCCACAATTGATTTCGCGTCAAAGCGCGAAAGATGTCCATGCTGGCCAACCTGGAGAGATTGGGAACCATGAAGTTTCAGCATGCGCGGTATCCAGTGTAATTATATTACTGTGAGAGATCTGGGCAGCCCATGCAGCCCATTGCGTGCCTGCGGGACCAGACCAGGGTTGTACTGCTTTGAGGTGACCCAAGTAGTGAGTCTGAAAGTCAGGTTTGTCTTCGGCCCTTGGGACCAGGGATCTTTCGCAGATTCCGGTCAATGCCAGTCTGACGTGCCAGTGCAAATTCAATGTGCGACCCTGGAACAAAATATATTTGGATTCCATGTCATCAAACATGTACTTTTTGCGGACTGAGACAGCTGCAGATGCACAAAGACCCGACAACAATGCCAACCACATCCGCCAGGATGGTTGCTCCACTATGCACAAGATGATACTACCAAGCACTCTTAACTAGAAGATTAATACGAAAAGTAGGCACAGAGGACGCCTACTCTGAGACGGCGGAGCAGTCTGATCTTCAGTGTGTGTGTTTGCCTGCGAAGGACCTGAGGTGCATTCGACACATTGATTAAGTGTCAGTGACAGTCACAGCTGCGACTCTAATGTTGCCAACAATGTGCAGAGGATCATGAAAAATTAACATGCCCATTGTTAACATCCTTACATAACCTACTTGCACAAGCTGCAATTTTGACCACCCGTCCACTTGCCCACCCATGCATGAGACCAAACTTTGCCCTTGAATGATGAGTGTGCCCTTGCAGCAGGAATAATGTAAGACCCCCTCCGTCAGGCCAGCTAGCAAGCAGTGACTCTACGGGCCGCCCTGTGATACCGTGGGCAGCCCATGTCCAAAGTGCTACTCTTGGTCGCATACATGCACATAGTTGAGTAAACACATGCATATACTACGTTACTGTCCCTCACCTCTCAGTAATTACACCTGGTGTTACCAAGAACCCTGCCCACATGAACAAATAACGGACAACAGACCCTTCAGGTTACCTGTGGCACTGTGCCGCACAACGCTCACCTTGAAGCAGTATGACAATGCAAACAGCCAGTCAAACTATGAGATAGACTCTCAGAGCTAGGCCAACAAATACTTAGCCCAGCAGCATGCAATGCACATTTCAACCGATGAGGTCAGACTGGGTTACTTTTTGTTCATCATTGTGTCTGGTCCCTAACACAGAACTGCAAATACCAATGCTGCTTGAATGACATCTACCATGATAGCCACCTACTCCAAGCAGTCTGATACCCACACACATGCCTACTGTTGTTCGGCTTAACAGGCAGGGTTGCTTTCAGCACTGCCAACAAGTGTCTCCAGTCACTAGTAGTTACCTGCTCCCCCGCCCCATTCATTTCAGTTCAGATAACCCCCTTCAATTGGCCGCTTCCAGAATGGCCCCAGACAGATAATTGAACAACGGGGCCAGCAGCACACAACAAACTCATCCATCCCCTCTTTGCACAACGCAACCCAATCCAGAGCCCCCGCCTAGCCAGTCAGGACGAGCGTCTTGTACCAGGCTGCAATTTCTCTCTATACAAGCTGTGAAGCATCTCTGCCATGATATCTGCACTGACCTCTGATACCGGTTCATCGTTAATCCCTCAATCAATCAATCAATCAAATAATCAAAGCAAGACCAGCTATGCTAAAGCCAAACAAACCAAGGCCATAAACACAAGGCTTGTGGTCACAACCACGAAGCCACACAACCGATGGTGCAATGCCACATGCAAACTGAGGCCGCTAGATGCTGAATGGCGGACACACCAAGGGGAAACAAACAACTTCACCACTTCAACTCAAAACCTGCTCCATTTCCATCAAACGTGTCGGTATGGGTGGTGGGGAGGCAGCAAGATCAAGCAACACTTTGGTAGGGGCTCAAGGCGGTGGCTCCCACCACCTAGGTACTGGTGAACCACCAGCCTCCCAGCCACTGAAAGGCACTACATCGGGCGCTCCACATGTTTCCTTGTTTCCTACTGCTCAAAACTGCCACCTTATGATTTCTTTCAAAATTTCCGTCATATTCATGTGTGCAGAATACATTGCGTGATAATAAATAGCTAAGGCTATTCGTAGAGAGGCAATTCCTCGCGCACACAGAAATATGATAGAGATCATCTAAGAGCACAACGTGCCGCCCGTGTTCATAATCAGGCTGCAGGGACTAATCCCCAAGCTTTACAAAACGGATCCAAGTTTAGCACCAAATTTGCTTGTCGCTACCACCAATTGCATGCGATCATGTATGCACTGAGCACCACCTGGAGTACAGCCTTAATTAGTAGCCGCCTGGCAGCTAACGACAAAACAATCAGTCAGTCTTGCTCTCTCCCTCAACAATGCTCCAACAAACTGGTTTGCCCGGAGTCATGAGGAAGTGCTGCACGGTCCAAAGGATGTGCAGTGATCTACCTCAGACACTTGAAATTACAACGGAGACATTGCCCTGATGACCCCCCCTGCCAGCACCACATGCCTCACATTGCTTGCATGTATCTCAACATGGGTTGTGGGCTGGATGTGTGGCAGCTTTAGGACCTCCTCCTGAACCTTCCTACAGTGTGTGACACTCAGCCTGGTCAGGGCCCCTGCTCTGAGCTCTGCCACAGGCTGCAAGCTAGTCACCCCACAAAAATCCACACTAAGCTCTTGCAGCCCTGACAGCTTCTCAAACCCCACCAAGCTGCTCAAGACTCGGCAACTTCTCAAACCTAGCCGCCTTAAGCCACTGCTCAGCCCCTCAATGCCTTCCAAAGTGACCAACTGAGCACCACCCTCACCATAGACTTTGCGATCGCTCACTCTCAATGTGTGCAACTTGCTGAGACCAGCCAAGGGCTGCAGTGAGGTAAGGCCGCAACCACTTATGTCGAGCTGCTGCAGCTGCCCCAGAGCCTCTACCCCAGCCACGTTGCTAACCCCTGGCACAGTATCCAACTGCAGAGATGTCAGCCCCATGCTCACCCCCGCCAAGCTGGCTAGCCGGTAACTGTGCTTTATGGACAAGGTCCTCAGCCTGCTCAAACCAGATAGGCCCTGGAGTGAGGTCACCTCACAACAGCAGCTGAGACATAGCTCCTCTAACTGCTGCATACCACTGAGTGGCTGCAAGCTGCTGAACCTGAAGGGCGAACCATTAAGAGCTTCTTCGATCTCCACACTCTCAAGGTGCAGACGCCTGAGCCTGGTGAGGGCTGACAGCGGGGAAGGGTCACCCCGAGCGGTCATGTCAAGGGAAAGGTCCTTGAGATTGACCAGAGTGGCTATGTGCTCCCAGGGCTCAACACAAAGAAACTGGTCAATGAGTTTAAGCTCAGTCAGCACAGTCAGGCAGCTGAAGATTTCCGTGCTTGTGGTCAAAAAATGGCCCCCCATTCCGCGCCTGCCAATGCTCAGGGAGACCAAGGAGTGGCCCACCCCAGTAAGGAACCCAATGTTTAATGGCCACTCAGCATAATTCACCACACTGAGAGACAAGGACTTGCACGGTGTAGCAGCTGTAGCAAAGTCCTTTACTTTCCAGGCCTCTGGTGCAGCCGTCTGCAGATCGTACCCATATTCAGATACAACCAGTTTTAGACGGACATCAGGGATGGTTGCTAGGAGCTTGAATGGCTCCTCCCACTTATTAGACGTTACAGCATTTCCTTCATCGACAGACAGTGTCAGCCCAGCAACACTGCCCTTCCTCTTGGCCAGCCAGGGCCAAAAGGAGCTATCCGAGCTGCTAATGGGCTGCTCTAGCTCAATGTTGCAGTAGGGTACGGAGGAGCTCTCCAGGGCATGGAGTGAGCTGCAGGTCTGGCTGAGGGCTGCTGCACTGGCTAGACCTCCAGGGGTGGCTATGATGTGCTGGTAAAGGTGTAGCAGCCATGCGCTAGGCAGATCTGCAAAGCTGAGGGGTTGCTTAGCTGCCATTGTGCTGGGCGCGGAGGAAACTGATAGCCTTCAGCCAAGCCTTGGGAGACTGTGATGCAACAAGAAACATGAGACAATGCTCCATTATCATGGCCAAGCAGAAGCAGATCGCCCCGGGCTCTCAGGCCCTACTACAAAGCAGGCATGGTTCGACCACATTACCAGTGTCTCACAGGCTCTCTTATGAGCTGTAAGACAATGTTAAAAAGCGATGGCTACTCAGCACAACCTGGAGTCAATAGCAGAAGCTGGAGCACGCAATCTTGCTGAAGGCAAGCAGTCAATAGTATGTCCTTGGGGTCACAGTAATGACACAGCATGGTTGGCAAAGGCCACTCGGCTTACTTCAGTCCGAAAACTGGCCTGTAGGAAGGTTACAGGGACCTACTGCTGATGATCGCCGGTCGGCCTTCCGAGCCCTCACCTTCTGGGACACCAGGAGGGCCAAGGGCAAGAGACACACGAAAAATAGCGCCGGATGAACGGGACATTCCAAGGAACCTTCCTCGTTTACACTGGGTCCACTGCAGCCTCTAAGGGGAGTCCAGCACCCTTCCACACTTGGATGTACTATGGTAGGTACCGGTTGGACCTCCTCAGCTATAGCGCAGTTCTTTGCGGAGAAAGCACTCTGCTATTTAGGCAAATACAAATGAAGTGCGTACAAGCAAACTGTGGGTATCGATTGCTGAGGTATGGGGCGTTGCCTCAAGCACCTCTCGGCACCAGCTCCAAAAACGATTCAATGTGTTCTACCAGGTCCCTTGGCTCCCTGATCGTCTCAATCCGTTTCAGTGGGCTTATGTGTACGTGCCTGAAGTGAGTCGTGTGCACCACTGCTCGTACTGTCATCTCTTTTCGATCTCTTCATTCGGCACTCCGGAAGTGACACCGAGTGACGGAAAGTGATGACAGGTGAAGCATTCAATCTGGAAGATGCAAGAACGGCATGCGCGATATAACCTTTGGTGCACAGCCAAGATAGTGTGTGACCTTTTGCCACCGAAGCACTAACACTCCAGAATAGCGGTAGTTACGAACAAACGTCTCAGGCCAGACAGTGAGCTCATAAGCGCCACAGCACCCTTGGACTGCCCAGGTCATCAGGTTGTTATGCACAACGTGCTCTGGTTCGGGAAACGCAGCCTGCATTCATGGCCAGTTAAAGCTGCACACAGGGACCACTATCACCATTCCATTGACATGCATCAAATTCCAATGACCCCAGACACTCAAGCAATTGCCGCCCAAATTCAATAACAGCAATTCACGCACTTATCACAGACCGCGGAACATGAGAGCGTATAACAGGAAGTCTGCATAACAGCCACATGCCCTGCATTGAGCAGGAAAGCCATGCATGCTTGACACATGCAGCCCTCACTTAGTCAGCAGCAAAGCAGAGAAATCTGATCTGCTGATGCTGTCTGCCCTCCACATTCCAGCCCCATTCCAGCCATTCCAGCCTATCTCCCCACATAGACATCCCAGCAGCATGTACCGAGTTGTAGAAGCCATTCAGGTTGCACTGACCTTCAGCACATGCTACCACTGATGTATCGATTTCAAGCATCTTCAATGACATACCAGCAGCAGCAGCATCAGAAGTAAACTAAGAGTCTCCAAGCAGTATTTGTGGTCTGAGCTGCCACAACCCACCGTAAGAATCACGCCGTGGCCACCGAGGGCCTAAAATGTCACCCGAATTGTCACTCTGGATATAGGCTGCTTTTAGTACATTTCGTGCCGGCATTCTGCTCTTTTATACTTCATAAGAGTCCGCGTGCAGGTGCGACACAAAGCGCTCTCGAGTAGCGACTGTTCGATAGAGTCAAACTAGGCGACATCTGAGCATCTGGTAGCCCGAGGGATGAGACGGGCATCTCTAACCAACTTACACGTCGCAATATAGTTAGTAAGCATTAAAATGACGATTCGAGAGGTCCTGGATATCAAAAGCGCACTTTTAAAAAATCGGGCAAAAAGCATGCGGCATCTGGTGAGTTCCAGGTTTGCCCCGAAGGGCTGGCTCTACCCCCAAGCATAGCTTCAAATCAAGGTTATAAACTTATTTAAGATGCTCTGGACTGAAACAAAGCGAGAATAGCACGAAATCCACCACCGCCGATCACTAGTAGCTGTCGTGACACTACATATCCGCAGCAACACATTAACCGCTGCTAGTAATGATGCATAGACAGTACATGCACTGATCCACATCCACCCCCCCCCCCAACATCAATGCTGGTCTGAAAGGGAACATGCCACATGATGATATGATGAGTACTGAAGACATGCATTGATGTTTGCAATAAGTGGGGAAGTGCATGATCCAAAGACTGGCACAACTACCATCAGTCTTCCACACATAGAGGAATGAACCAAGCAAAGAGTGCTCAGTCAATGTCAATATGAGCTTGTGTCCCACTCCACACAATTCACAAATCCACCCTCAGATATGCTGCTAGTGTTGCCTCCATCCCAGAAAGCATCAGCTAGGCCCCCAATGCTAACCTCTCAACAAGGGCCCAATCATGCTTGTTCAATTGAAGCATCTCCTACAAATACTTGGTCCCGTAAACTGTGGGACATCGGTGCTCCCCGACAGGTGTCACGTGTTACTGGCCGGCATGGGTGGTTTCTCCACTGCTCATGCATCCTACCAGTTATAACGCTACAAACCACAAGCATTTGGGACATGTTCCACCACCCTGTCCTCACTAATCCCTGAATGGGCTCGGCTGCCTTATCTACCACCTGCTCTCTGCAGCATTGAGCAAGAGTGATTGCCATCAAGTCTCCGAGAAAGATCCAACACTTATGCTGCTGCTCAACCCTGAGAACGTCATTTTAGGCCCTCGTCGCCAACGGCGTGATTCTTACGCTCTCCTTGCTGGCACCTGCCTAACAAATTGCCTACCATTCCCAACATGCTGGATGACATGTGCAAGTCTGCGGGAAGCCATTGACCAAGAAAACCACATCAATGCCAATAATCTTGCATTGGTACATTGCACCAGATTGACATGCACTATGTCCCGTAGATTCTATTCATGCCATGGCTCATGGGCAGTGAGTCTGTGCCATTGTAACCCAAATGCTGCTGCAAGACCTGATCTAAACTACTGTATGCAATTGGGTTCATAACTGACTGGGTGCATCCCACTGTTGGTGGATCCAATGCACAATTGGCAGCCAAAACGGCAGACTAAGGCAGCTGGCCACAATGCAAAACAACCCTGTATGTAAGCCCCTGCAGCCGCCGGCACTGCACCTGGATGTGCTGAGAGGGCCCTACAGGCAAACTCGGCTAACAATCCTCAGTTCCTCAAACAAGTCCTCAACAGAACCGCCATCCACACAACATGGGTACCCTGCTGTTGATAAAACAGCTATATTAACAACGACCACCGCGACCAACGCCACCTGTTGTGGCCTTCTTCTGCTGCTGACACCCGACACCTCAAAATCCACTGAGGACGGTATGATCACTTCACTCATTTAAAATTGCAGGTAATGACTCAGCTGGCATGCAGCACCACAAAGAAGCCAAAGCCACCCCTAGCACATCCAGGGTCATCAGCCAAGACCTTGTAAATCAGACGGCATACTTACTGCCGTCTCAATGGCTCACTCATGCGTCACTATCAACACACTAACAATGGTACTTGTGTCAGGCAGTCAGATTTGTCCCCTCCAGATCCTTGCAAACCATGCTGTCCAAGCAGCCTGGCACCTTAAATTACACGGCATAACTGGAGTACTGTTTTAGCAGGGCCTGACTTGCACCATTGCATCAAACAAAATGCAGACTGGTGCAGTGCCCTAGCACCCACCATATGATAGCATGCAGCGTCCCAGCTGCTGCAAACACAATGGCAAAGCGGGCAAATCAATGACATGGGCGGCCCAAGAAAGAACTTGGTGCTTACAACAAGTTACAGATCAGCCAGGCATGTCAAAGACCACACTGACAAGACATGCCCCGTGTCCTTTTGCTTAATTGCCTCCTGTATGTCATTGACTTTGGTGGGGCATAGCCTTGGTCTCCTCCAATTGCCTGCGGTACTGCTCATATTGCCTTGCATGTACAATGAACCCAACTAGCTGAACCCCAAGCCAGCAGAAGCCAGGATTGCTCAGCAAACAAGCTGTGCCGATTAAAGGCCGCTACTGCCAATACTTTTTGAAAAACCTTCATCAGGCCACAACCTACAACATGACATGAGCCCCAGATATGCCAGTATCTCCATAGGTTAAATCATCTCTCCAAGTGGCTGCAAGGATCAACTCAGGTTTTCAAAAGCTCCTGACACAAGGTCTGTCCTAAATATAAGTAAGAACGCACCAGGAGATAACAACCATAGAGAGCACCAGCATACATCATCAGCATCACCCACCCAGCAAGCTGAGCATCGCCTCCTTGAAAACCTAAGTCCAGACACCCAGTAACATAAAGCACAAGTCATAGATAGCCTTGCAAGACCGGCTTCTACTGTCACCAAAGCAATAAACACGAGCTATTTTGGTATTAAGCCTTGAACCCACTCTTCATGAACCCATTCATAACCCCAAAAGAGCGAATAAATCACCGCATGGTGGCACTGCCTTAGAGACACCCCCTGCCAGCACCACCTTCCCCACAACGCTACCATAAACCTCAACATCAGCTGTGGGCTGGATGTGTGGCAGCTCTGGGACCTCCTCCTTGACATGCCTACAGTGTGTGACACTCAGCATGGTCAGGCCCTCTGCTCTGAGCTCTGCCACAGGCTGCAAGCTAGTCACCCCACAAGAACGCACACTTAGCTCCTGCAGCCCTGATAGCTTCTCAAGGCCTACCAAGCTGCTCAAGGCCCAGCAACCTTCTAACCTCAGCCGCCCTAAACAGCTGCTAAGACCCTCAATGCCCTCTAAACTGACCAAGTGCGCACCGTCACCACGCTCACTCACCACTAATGTGCGCAACTTGCTGAGACCAGCCAAAGGCTGCAGTGAGGTAAGGCCGCAGAGACGAATGTCAAGCTGCTGCAGCTGCCCCAGAGCCTCTACCCCAGCCATGTTGCTAGCCCCTGGCACAGTATCCAAGTGCAGAGATGTCAGCCCCATGCTCACCCCCGCCAAGCTGGTCAGCAAGGGACCATCCTTTATGGACAAGGTCCTCAGCCTGCTCAAACCAGACAGGCCCTGGAGTGAGGTGGCGTCACAACACTTGATCAGAGAAAGCTCCTCTAAGTACCGCATACTCCTGAGCGGCTGCAAGCTGCTGAATCTGAAGGAGGGTTCATCCAGGTCTTCGAGATCCACGCTTCCCACATGCAGACGTGTCAGGCCGGTCAGGGCTGATAGTGGGGACGGCTGAGCAGAAGCGGTAATATCAAGGGACAGGCCCTTGAGATTAACCAGACTGGCTATCTCCTCCCAGGGATCTCTGCCCAGATACTGGTCTCTGAGTTTTAGACCAGTCAGCGCAGTCAGAGATGTCACTGCCGGATGTTACGGGAGAGTGGGAGTTCATCCCCCGGTCAATGCTGAGGGAGACCAAGGAGTGGCCCAAACCCCTAAGGGGCCAAATATTAACTGCCCATCCAGCATAGTTCATTACACTGAGAGACACGGCCTTGCACGGTGAAGCAGCTTTAGCAAAGTCCTCTAGTCTCCATGCTGCTGGTGCAGTATCCTGCTGATAGTACTCATATTCAGAGTATATCATAGTCAGATGTACATCAGGGATGGTTGCTAGGAGCTTATACAGCTCCTCCCATTTACTAGACATATCGGCCTCTTCCTCGTGCTTGATAGACAGAGTCAAGCCAGCGACACTGCCCTTCCTCTTGGCGAGCCAGCGCCAAAAGGAGCTATCCGAGCTGCTGATGGGCTGCTCTAGCTGAATGTTGCGGTAGGGTACGGACGAGCTCTCCAGGACATGGAGTGAGCTGCAGGTTTGGCTGAGGGCTGCTGCACTGGCTAGGCCTCCAGGGGCTGATATGATGTGCTGGAAAAAGTGTTCCAGCCAAGAATTAGGCAGATCTGCAAAGCTGAGGGGTTCCTTAGAGGCCATGATGTTGGGAGCAGAGGCAGCTGACAGCCTTCAAACTCGGTCTAGGGTGCATGTCATGCAAGAGCAAACATCAGACATTGCCGAGTAAGCCCCATGGTTGAGCAAATCGTCTTGTCACATACCACAGGGAGATGAGTATTCTCGCCGAAGGCTATAGAATGCCGGTGTAATATTCGGGTAGTCTACCTCCCCGAAGTGGACAAAATCAAAACACAAACACACACACCACCTACAAGAAGGCATGGTCTGACCACAGTAGCCACAGCCTTTCTGCCTCACAGGTTCAGGCATGAGCCTTATGGCACTACAAGGAATGTCATGATTTGATCTCAGCACAATCTGGAATCGAAGGCACAACCTGAAGCAGGCAAGCTTGTTGAAAATGAAGCCAGCACTAGGGGTGGGGTTAGCAGCACGTTCAAGTGGGCTCACAACGAGGACACAGCATGCTGGAGTTAAGGCCACTGGGCATACGTTGGTCGACAAACTGGCATACAGCAAAATCGGCAGGACCTATCAGGCTATGATTGATAATGACGGGTCCCGATAGGTTTCAGCCCTCACCTTCGCGTACAGCAGGAGCGTCAAGGCAGGAGCGTCAAGGCAGGGAACACACAGATTATCAAGCTCCTGATGACAGTAGCTTCCTTCGTAGTCTGCCCGTTGGCTCTGAGTACACTGCAGCCTCTACGAGGGAGTCCAGCGCCCGTTGCACGAGCACACTTGATCACACTGAGGTAGGTACCGGTTCCTGAAGGGATGCAGAGACTGCAAGGCTCCAAGGCTATCACAGCTGGTAAACTACCTACTCTGAGACCAGAAACTTGCTTTAAATGGTGAGCTTTGTCTCAGCACTTGGCACTTGCATCAAAGCTCACACAGGCACCGCACTCACCCGGGTGCTATTTTGAGTGACCGTTCCCGGTGCCATTAACGACCTTAGGACTTAGAGCAGAGTCTGGAATTGCCTCAGATAGTGTGAGTAAGGCGAGGCGCTTGCACGTGCTGCCCATCGGAGTCACTACCACCGGGGATAGTCCACGTTCTGAGTATCATCAACTACGATCCATCTTGCCAGAACTCCAGAGGACCTTGAGATGTGTCTTTAATACCCAGCTGGCTGTTTCATGATCCAGCTAGGATGACCGTAGGACTGTGCCATCCAGGACGGCTCAGCAGCACAGTGTTTTGACAAAAATACTAGACCTAATGCCAACAACCCAGGACTGATTGGCCAGCTACATACCCCTAGTCATCCTTTGCAATCAAGACCACATCACGGGCTGCAAAGCGGGAATACCTCCTAACAGTCCCAATACCTCTGTACAGTCTGGGAGCACACATACAAGAATAACTCAGGCGGTGAAAAAGCATTACAGCAGATAACTGGAAGAAGAATGGGCTGCAAAAAATACTTCGAAAGCCGTGCAAACTTTCATGTCATAGCTAGATACAGGTACTGCAGCTTAGAAACCCACTTGGACGTGTAAAAATGCACCCAATATGTCCACCAGTACTGGTCCTGAACAAAGTCGCCACCCCTGCCACATAGTGCCTAAGCTTGCACCAAGCGATTGCCATGGCCAGTCAGAATTTAAGCTGGTGTTCCTGCCTCTGTTGCCGAAAGCCAACACTTTAAGATCCAATGAGGACCGTATAAATCACGCATACCATCAAATAAGGCCACCAGTACCCAGCTGCAGGCAGCACCACAAAGAGGCCAAACCCAAGGCTTGCACACCCAGCATCAACCAAAATCCCAAACCTTTCAGACCCCAAACCCTGTCGCACCAATACCCATTCAGACGCCAATGTCAACACAAGGTCATTGAGATTTGTATTAGTCATGTATAATCTGGGCCCCATCCATCAGAGATAGAGGCCATGATTGAAGAACCCCTGCAACCAACCAAGCCCACAGACGTAACAGCTACATATCATGCACATGCATTTGAGAGAGCTGTGCCATGCCCCAGCCACCCTGGATGGGGACTGGAGCCTGAGCAGCTCAGGACAAGCCCTGCATGTGTGCCGCCCAATGCCGGCACCAAAAGTACTTTGAACATGGTTAGCATAATGCCCTGGATCAATGAACTACGACCGGCTGTAGGCAGAATCCACCCTTCCCATCAATTCCTTCCACAGCTGCCGGGCTGTGTCATCTGCAGAAGCTGGGCGAGAGCCAGTGCCATTGGGGCTTACAGGGTTGATACCTTTGTTTGATGCAGCCACCGGAGCACCAGCACCATCAGCTTCTGCCTCAACAGTGTGAGATATAAGTCCGTGCAAATGCGCGCCTTTTGCTTCACTGATGCCCCCTGCACAATACTGCTGCTGCGATAACATGCCTTGTTGCTGCTGCCCCTGCTGCTGCACTGTTGCGGAGGTCCCATGCAGTGTTTGCTTGTCCAGCAGCTGCTGCTGATGGCCTACTGCAGCCTCTCTCTGCAGCTGCTGGCCCTCCTTCTGCTGCTTCTTGTCCTCAAGCGTGTGCAGGTACAGCTGCTTCACAACAGCAGCAATCTGTTGCTCTTTCTGCAGGCGTAAAGCAAGAAATGTGTGTTGTCAGACATATGGCATGCTCCAGAATCTGTGCAATAATGTCCAGGCTCCCTTACTGGCCTGCATTGTGATGTTGCTGAAACCATAGCCCCATGTCCAGGCTGCGTCATACTGCCTCCATACAGTGGCAATGCCTGTGCCAGTCATGTAAGTCCTCCCCTCTGCAAGCAAGTACTGCCTGCAGCTGGCTTGAAATGTGCCCTTATAACCTTCCAGTTCTGCCCCAGGTAGCTTGGACTGTAAATTGTACTGTGAATTCCTGTATGCTAATCTCCATGGCAAGACTCTCCATCAGCATGTGGTTTGAAATGACCCAATGGCTGAATAAGGCAAAAGTTAAGGCAAAATGCACAAGGGTCCTACTTGGACCTGCTGTGGGGCTGCACAAAAGCCCCTAAAAATCCCCTTCCATAGCCTGCTTACCTCTCTCTTTGCTCTTGCCACATTCTTCCTTGCTGCATTCTCAGCTGACTGTGCATAGGGCTTCTTTCGCAAACCATACAGGTCATCATCGTGTTGCTCATCTTCAAAATCACCTGTATGATGCAGTTGACATATGCATCGGTTGTGAGAAAACATTGCAACATGTGATAAATGCAAATCATCCTTAGTGACTGAGGACAGAGAATACCGTGTGGGAAGCTGCATGCTACAGGTACCTCTACAGGGTCAATCGTGCTCAGACGCCACCATAATCATACCCTAGTGGCTCTTATACAAGAAAATGCCCCTGTGTCACGCTGAGTGTTCCTGTTTGTGGCAATGGGTGAGGTTCCAGGATGCTTAATAACACATCTGCTATCACAGGTAGCGCCACCAGTAGCCAATTCCTCTTGCAAGAATGCGGAAATGGAAGTGTCAATTCATAAGCAGTGTACAGCAGACTGGATAAATCACTGCGCTGCACACATAGGATGGCAGTAACAAGGCCCCCGTAAGCATGGTCCATACCCTCCTCCAGTGCAGCCCAGCAGCTGCATGTCACTCACTTGAATCCCTACGAAGCGCACGCCATTGTGCCTTCAAGCCTTCACACTCAACAACCAAATCCTCCAGGTGCAGCTCCTTAGCCTCTGCTAGCACTGCTGCAGATGGTGACTGTGTCAAGCTGAACGTCATGTAATTAACACTCTCCCTCAGCACATTCCAGCGCAGTGCTTCCACCTGGTCCCAAGCACATCAGGCATGAAGCTTAACATTCTGCCAAACTTGGACAGGGTGTATTCTTGTCTTGACCTCATTGCAGAACTGCTGGGTGCATATCATCATTATCAGATAAGTAAACACATACGCACCCAACCGCCTTAATAATAACACTACAAAGGGTGCCCGCACAGCAATGTTGATAACAGCAACATTTGTCAAAAGACGCCCATAACCATAGGAACAGCGGCAAACTGGTTTGGCTGTTACACATCAAATCATGAAAGCCCTGCAGCGCACTGAATGAAACTGCCCCAGATCACCTTCATTAAGAGCTCCCTGCCGCAAGGACAGCCCTCTGCCCACATCTTAAGTCTTGTCAGCTGCATGGCTTCGGTTAGCGCCAAGAGTTGTTCCACGCCAAACTGACTTTCCTGCTGCACAATGACCAAGGACGCCAGCTTGGAGAGCTTGGTCAAAGCAGTAACAGCTGCACCAGCACGCTCTCCTGCACCCAGTTGCAGCTTCTGGAACTTCAAGGAGGTGAGGTTGACAAGGCTGCTGAGACAGACCGCATCTTTCACCCTCAACAAGCTGCCTAACTCAAGCACATTTAGCTGCTGCATGCTGCTTGCTACGGCAGCCAAATTGGGAGCTGACAGGATATCTCCACGCAAACACAAGGAACTCAAATTTTGAAGACCTGCAGCGAGGATCCTGAAGGTTTCATGGTCTTTTGTCACCATCTTGTTGTCCTTGAGCGTCAGAATGCTGAGAGAGGTCAACGTGGCGACTGCTACAAGCACCTCATCGTCCAAGACCGACCCGGCCAACTGTAGCGACGTGAGCGCTGTCAGAGCGGCAATGTGGTGGCTGCTTTGCGTCAAGTCGAACCGAAAGATCCCGAGGCTCTGCAGGTGCGTGATGGAAGGGAAAGAGGAAAGACCACGAGAAGCTGCTGCTGCTAGAAGCCGGAATGCTCCTACGTAGCTGCTGGGAAACCTCAGGTTCATATGTTTCAGGGGACCCCCATGCTGCTGCTGCATCCATGCAGGCAGGTCCTCTTCAACCAACTGCCTGTCTGCTTGGACACGGAGGGTTGCAGCCACCCACGGCAGCTGCTTTGCTTGCTGAAGGTCCTGAGGCATTACCATCATACTGGAGAGACTGAGCTGCTGCAACTGCTTAAGCTGATGCAGAGAAGAAGGGAAGGGTTCTAAACACACGCAGGTGGGGCCACTCAGACGTATCTCCAAAGAGGTAAGCTGCGGATGGGTTTCAGAGATGCTGTTCAGCACATCTGTCATGGTGTCGTCGGGTGCGTCGCCGTCGGCTGTGTGGAATTTTGGCTGCGGCCACAACAAGTAGCACACTCGCAGGGACTGCAAGGCACTGAGCTGAGAAAGAGAGCATAGGTCACCAGGAGGAACCATGCAATCATCAAAATGCAGCAGGGTCAGCTTTTCTAGCTTGGACAACCAGTGGAGGCCGTGAGGTATTTCACATCCACTTATTGCCAGGGTCCCCAGCTGTGTCATCCGTTCCATGGCCCAATAGAACGTGTGGCGTAAAGGGTACAGCTTTTGTGGATGGGGCTCACGATCGAGCTTGAGGTCAAAGTCGAGCAGCACGTCCTTGTTGGTGGCCAGCCAAGCTTCCAAGTGGTGTTCTTTGGATTCATCCTGGGCACGTATATATGCTGAGCTGAAGGCTACGGCAGGTCCTGAGGGCAATGCCATGCCAATGCTGGTTGACTGTGGGGACAACACCAAACTTATGCTTTGTATCGAGCTGCTTCAAGGCCTGAGCAAGCACAAGCTCTTGGAGCTCAAGGGGCAAACTGGGGAAGGTGGTGCCTGAGTCCTTAGACATTGCAATCCTGCAGGTTCGAATGACATTATTACTTCAGCATGCCAGCGGAATTTTAACAGTGAAACAGTCATGTTTCAGGGTATGCATGGAAGCATGCAGCAGCAATCATCTCTCAGCCAGCTCATAAGCTATGGTTGATAGTCGGAGCACAGAGCTCATGCTTGGATACAAGCATGCTATCAGTTTGTGCAAGAGGTGAAAAGATACCCAGTGCTGGCTTCAAAGAAAACACACGTGCGAAAGGCTTACCTTGGTTGCGGATGCAACTGGCTTTGAAGTTATGCCCACAGCAGCCGAGCTGGACTTCCACACACGCATTCAAGGACTACAACGTACTGACTGCCATGAAAGTATTCGGTTTCTTCTAAGGAAACAGTTGCAAAGACCACATATTGCATGTCCTTACACACAGAGTATCGCGGTAATCACGGGCACGGGCCTGGTCAATGATGCAGTGAGGCCAGCAGGTTACATTCCCGGGTTAGTTGAGGCCTGTCATCAACATTGAAGCTAATGCCACCGTATAGTTCTAAGAGGATCTTCACGCTCTTCAGACTCAGACAGGCGTCGTGAAGTGACGAGCAGCGGTGACAAAGCGGAGTGACTCTGCCGAGGAGTTACACCAGCTTTGCGCCAATTCCACAGTTGTCTCGCTGCCCCACAGACAACACTTTTAGTCAAGAACCAAGGCCCTTTGTACCTTGAGCCATCAATGTTGTTCCTTGGTCAGTGTGTCCTTCCAGAGTCAACTGTCAATGTCCGAACGACCGCAAGCCTCACGCCGTTGCAGATGCAATACTTGCACAGCTACACACTCGCGAGCTGGAGAGATCACTGGCACTTATTACAGTACCAAACAATCAAATTCGAGGCCCATGGGAGATTCACTACTGAGTAGCAACCTTTGTAAAGTAACATGCCCTGGCGACAGAGAGACGAGGATACCATGAATTATACCAAATGCTAGCCACCATATCCACTTCACGTTATTAAACGTGCGGTGCATACGCCACCCAAAAATGAATACAGCACAGAACATTTGGGTCTGCATGCAAGGGACATGTTAGTGGCCACTCGAAGTAGTGAGTAGCAACTTAGTATGCAATGCCACATTAATGCCACATGCATCCTGCAGATTACCAAACTACCAATCAACCCAAGAGGGCATCCCTTGCCGGAGCGAATGAAGGCTCACAGGGCCATAACACACAATTTGACCAAAACCATCAGATACTAAAAGGACTGCAAATTAAATTTCAACTGAGACAACTACATCACAGAATTTCAAGTTCGTAATCGGGTCAAACAAATCAGGGATGAACAAATCAGGTACGTCTACTCTCCAACATCACCATCTGAGGAGAAGATCCACAGGACATTCATCAGAATGCCTACTGAGATCTGGCTTTGTGTCCCTAAACTGCATGCCGCGCTCAGGCACAAATCTGCATGTCATGATTTATTATCAATGGCGTGCCCTCCGACTCCACCAAACGGAGGGATATGGGGTCGTAGTATCGCTTCATCGTTGCAACATCGCAGCAGCAGGTATCTACGTACTAGCATCAAGCCAAAGCACCTTCACCAACGTGCCAAGGCTAGCGTAGGGCTATTATGCCACAATGCAGGGGCACACAAGCACAGCGGAAGGCAAGAGACAGGCGGTAGAAGCTAACTGCCGGCTCCGCAACCACCTAGTGACCCTGCTCATCCACGACGCAGCCTAGGCACAACAGGCTCACTACAGCATGCCGATGTCAAGAGCCTAATCCCTGCAGCATTACTGCAGCAGCACGGATACAAGTGCAGTGCCATCTAGCAAGCCCTGCTGCGGTTTAATTATGCTGGCCGCATGTCTACCCTTCATACCTATAGTACATGGCCTCCCTCACAGATAAGATTAGTGGAAAGGCAGGGTTTATTCATTTATGGGACAATTAGTATAGAAACCCCAGCCCAGTCTAGCTGCCTGTCACAACACCCGCACAAGTATCAAAGCCACTGGCTGTCACAAAGAGGCCACAGTGCGGCCAACTTTAAGCGCAGCACCGACCTGCCAAACCACACTCTTGCCACAAGATTGATGAGCTGCGCAACCACAGCCCCAGATACCACAAACCAAACACTACAGTAAGGGCAGTGTTAAGAACCTTTGAATACTGTGACCCTGCACAGAACATTCTTAAACAAGCACTGCAATGAAACCAGCTACTTTGTCCCTGCTGGCACAGCAGCACCAATAGTGTTATGCTTTTGAGCTCCTTATCCTGCTGCACACTTGGTTCCTGCTGCTGCCACCCACCCACTCCAGAACACTCGACCAGCACATGGAATAGTCTCACATCATCCTAGAGAATCCCAACAACGACATCTGCTCCCTGCAACATTGTCAGAGCCAATCAAGGCTAGCACAAATGGGGTGTCAGCAGCAACCTGACAGATCGAGCAACACTGGCTACAGAAGACTACAACAATATATCTACTGAATGCACTCAACAGGTTGAATGGTACACAGCCCATCAATCCTGTTGCGATGCTGGTCCAGACAATCAATTGTGCTTTTGCTGCTCCTGTAGCCCTGCAATGTTATGGAAAAATGCACCCACAGGAGATCTCAGCAAGGCCCAATCTCCCAATCCATGCAGGCCAGCATTCTTTGACCAGGCTTTCCTTGAGTGGGTACAATCATGTGACCCCAGATCGGAGTACAGCATGCACCATTGAGCAATGGGGGCTTCGTACCAGCCCTGCACATAGGTGACATAATCATCCACTTGCAGTGACACGGTATCACAGCATGCATGCTCATGTCACAACTTCAGCAGCAAGGCATGTCACCCCAGCCCTTATTCCACCTGCTGGGTTCGACCCCACCACACACACCGGGTGCTAAACAGAGCCAACGATGTTCAGCCTGATAAAGTGCACCTCTTGCTCAGACCATGCAACAGCGTCATACGGCCAGAGCACCATCTGTCCTAGTGCCATTAACACTACCCTTAGCTCACGTACCCCATCAGCACAACCCTTCTGACATTACAATGAGAGTGCTGTCCAATTTCAGGTGCAATCCAGCTGTGTGGGCCGTCCACTCCCTTTTGGGTTTGCAAGCACACATTGACAGCACATATATCGCTCCCTCACCAGGGCCCCAACCCCCAAGGAAAGGCTCTTCAGCTTTGAGAAAAGGACCATTGCATTCCACAACATACAAACTAGCCGAGCACTTGATACGGGACTTCTTGGGTTGCCTCTGCAATCTAAGAAACAACCAGCTGTCAAAATCCATGTCCATATCCTTGTCATGTTAAAATCTATCAGTCAAAATCAAATCTATCCATAACCAGCTGTCAAGATCTATGTCCATATCCTTGAGTGTGTGCTACTTGCCAATACACCACCAACGCAGCAAGTAACGCATGTCTCAAAGCTGCACCGTATGCATTACATTTTAACGCAGGAACAACGCATGTAAATCATAGGGGTACACAGACAGGCATAGACGCCAGCCACTGAACCAAGCAAGGTACCCAACCTGCACCAGTCTGCCTTGTTATGCATGTAGGTGCAAGTCACCAGTACCAGTAGAAGAGAACCTACTGCCCAGACATACAAGGACCAACCCGGGAATGCCTTCTGCAGGAGAATATCTAAATGAACACGCCATACCAACATCTTTGCACAAGCAGCCAGTTGGCTGTGCAACATTGATCCTTGCCACTGCCAACACAGCAGCAGAGCTCCAATGCTCCAACGCTCAGCAACAACTGTTTCCATACTCTTGCAAGATGAGTGATCAGCTGCATTTATATTTTTTTGCTGGAGCCTAACCGCACAACTCAATTTTCACAGACCATACACACACATGCAGTGTGAAGTCATGGTGGCCTGGGGCTTGCCCCTCGGGCACATTCCTTCCACACGGTCCACCTCCAGCCCCAGTTGGGCAGCAGCTCAAAGCACTGCAGGTATACTGTGAAAGAAGTAGATATGCATGCTGGCCCAGCATGTGCCACCACCCCTGCTGAATTTCCTATATGATTACAGGCACATTCATTAGCAAGGCGCAATCATTGCCCAGAAGCCTTTGCTGCCAGCAGTAGGGCCGAGTTGGACATAATCACACATGATATGTATGTAACTGTACTGCCATCCCTGCCTCACAGTCATATCTTAGGCAGATGCAAAGTAGAACAATGGGAAAAGAGCCGCTGTGCTGCTCTCGTCCTGCCAACTTGCAGTTGACCAACAGACGACTACTGAGCACAATTTCTAGCAGGGCTCATAGTAGCAGTATGACTGCTGCTACTGTGACCTTACCACAAAACATTGTTAAACATGTGCTGCTATGACACCAGCTACTTTACCCCTGCTGGCACAGCAGCAACAAAGTTCTGCTTTGAGCTCCTTATCCTGCTGCACACTTGGCTCTTGCCGTGCTGCCACCCAAAACCTCCGGAACACTCGACCAGAACATGATAATACATTTTTTAATATTATTATTATTATCGGTCTCACATCATCCCAGACAGCCCCAATGACGACAATTGCTGCCTTCTACATCGTCATGTCCAATCCGAAGTGCTAGCAAGCGTGCGGCCTCAGCAGCAACCTGACAGATTTACAACACTGGCTACAGGAGGCCAACACAATCTATCCACCGGATGCACTCGGCAGGTACACATACACAGCCGGACTGATGGGCAGTGTACCTGTTGGGACGCTGGTCTTGACACTAATTCACTGTGCAATTGCTGGAACAATCTGAACAGCCCCAATGGCCCTGCAAAGATAGAAAACTATGCACTAGTCACAGGAGATCCGAACAAAGGGCAACCTAGCCTTCATCCATGTAAGCCAGCATTCAATGCCCAGGCTTTCCTTGACTGAGAGGGTACAATCATTTCTCCATGCTCCATTGACCAATGGAGGCTTCATTACAGCCCTGCACAGAGGTGACCTAATCCTCCGTGACATGATATTAGCATGCATGTTCATGTCACGACTACAGCAGCCAGGCATGTCACCCCAGCCCTTATCCCACCTGCTTTCGCCATTGCACACACCCGGTGCTTAACAGAGGCAACCATCTTCAGCGTGAACATTATGAGCTTGATAAAGTGCAACTCTTGCTCAGAACATGCAACAGCGTCAGACGGCCAGAGCACCATCTGTCCTAGTGCCACTAATACTCCCCTGGCCCATGTACCCCATCCACACAACCCTGTGTGTTCAGTTGAATAATGAGAGTGCTGTCCGCCTTCAGATGCAATCCAGCTGTGTGGCCCGTCCACTCCCTTTTAAGTGTGCGAGCACACATTGGCAGCACATAAACCACTCCCTCACTAGCGCCCCACCCCACCAACGAAAGGCACACAGCAATTCAGCTATGAGAAAAGGATAACTGCATTCCACAACTTGTAACTAGCCGGAGAACTCAACACCGGCCTCCAATCTAAAAAAGGACCAGCTGTCCAACTCCATGCTTAATGGCCTATACATCCCTATCCTCGTGTGCTACTTGCCAATACAGCGCAAAAGCAGCAACTAATGCATGCGTCCAAGCTGCACACGTATGCACCATCACTGCTTACAGCACGCAGAAACAACACATTTGCAACATGGGAGTACACAGGCAGGCATATACACCAGCCACTGAATCCTAACAAGGTACCCGACCTGCACCAGTATTGCCTTGTTATGCAGGTGCAAGGAGAGGAGAATCTACTGCCCAGACATGCAAGGACCAACCGGAACATGCCTCATACATGCCATAACAACATCCCTGCATGAGCATCAGTCGGCTGCACAACCTCAACACTGCTTTTACCAAGAACCATTCCGCCTCATGGCCGTACATGGGGTTCCCAACTAATTACTAACAATCATACTCCAGTTCCTTCACGCTCCCGTCCCTACTTCAAGCCTGCCATACAGAGATCCCTCCATGCACCTTGCCTGCCACAAGCACCTTTTTCACATTGCTTTCAGAGATCTTGCCAAAAGTTGTGAGGTGGATCTCTGGCAGCTCTTGGACATCCTCTTGCACATTCTTGCAACCTTCAACAATAAGGGTGGACAAGCTCACACTCATATCAGCCACAGGCTGCAGGCTATTTATCCCACAACCTCTAACAGTGAGCAGCCGCAGCACTGACAGCTTCTCAAGACCAACCAAGCTGCTCAACCTGCTGCACTTAACCAAAGTAAGCTTCTCCAAGCAGCTACTTAGACCCTCAATACCCTCCAAGCTCACTAAGTGACCAACATCAACACCATCCTCAGACACAAGCAAACTGGCCAAGGACTTCAACGCAGCCAGCGACTGCAAGGATGTGATGCTGCAGCCCCGGATACTCAGCTGCTGCAACCCCACTGCAGCCTCAATCCCAGCCATGCTCTTCAAATCCCGCAAAGTACCCAGCTTCAAGGATGTGAGCGGAACACCCAGTCCCTCCAGGCTGCACAGCTCGTCACTCCCCCGAATGCTGAGATCCCTCAGGCTACTCAGCCCACGCAGCCCCTCCAAGGAGGTAGCAGTACAGCAGTCACTCAGATTGAGGTGCTCTAGTTGCAGCATCATGCTAAGGGACTGCAAGCTGCTGAAGGCAAAAGGTGGGTTCTCATGTACGTCAGGAATTGGCTGCCTCACCACCGACATGGACCTAAGCCTTGTGAGGGCTGACAGTGGGGAGGGGTCCCCATGCCCAGTAATCGTTAGCGAGAGCTTGCTCAGACCAGTTAAACCTGCCAAAGGAACCCATGGCTCTTCAAGGGTCAAATCCCCATTTAGCCGAAGCTCGCTGAGCCGGGTCAGACAGGTCAAGGCAGTTATGCCTGCCAGCTGATCAAAATCGAAGTCCAAAGAGACCAAAGAGTGCGCAACATCAGCAATACAGCTGATGTTGAGTGGCACATCATCGTCATCCAGTAGTTCGAGAGACAAGGACTTGCACGGTACAGCTGCTGTGATGAACCCCTGCAGGCTCCAGTCATTCATGGTGGGATTAAGGTAGATTTCTGCAGTGAGATGTCCGATAATGTGGCTGTGCTGGCCCAGCCACTGGATCATGAAGGGATCAGTTCTATTTAGAAATTGAGGTTGCAGCTACCGTCAGCTTGACATCAGGAAGCACTGCAAGTTGTTGAATAGGTCCCTCCCAGTTTACTTTAGATCCCCCCCAGGCTCCCTCCGTTAGGCTGTGCCTGATCTCAACACGTAACATGATCCCAGCAAAACGCCCCTTCCTCTTGGCGAGCCACTCCCAGAACGGGTGATCTGGGCTGCTGATCGGGTGACGTACATGGATGTTGCGGTAACTCACTGCTGAGCTCTCAGACAGGGCATGGAATGAGCTGCAGGTCTGGCTGAGGGCTGCTGCACTGGCTATACCTCCAGGGCCTGCGGCAACATGCTGGACAAGCTGGGCAAGCCAGGGCCTGGGTAGGCCTGAGAAGTCGAGGGGTACAGGGTCCGACATGGCAGGAGACCTCGGCCTTGGAGGGTGTCAAGTGAGCCTGCAGGAACTAGCATGCCGCAGCAGACAATATTACATCAGTTTAGGGTTTACAGGCTTACAGCTTGACTGGTGGGCTCGCATTGAGATGGGACAACTGGGAACTGGTAGCCCATACCCAGACATATTCATGATACCTGCCACGTCAAAATGGTTGTCAGTCAGTCGTAAAAGCCATTGGGTGACGTGTCGCTACCATGCCTGAATGAGAAGGACACGGAAAGCACTTGCAACTACATTTGCTAGTAAGGATGCTTCGGAAGCATGTGAGGATTGCAGAGTCAGATAACTGCAACATGGGCTGGCGAAAGTGGATGCAGCCTAACTAGTAGTCATCTTAGTACGCAAATAGGTCGCAAACCCTCAATTTTGGCATTCCCTGTACTTTCCTCGGTCAGCCTATGTCACATTGGCCTTACCTGATGGTGGTCGGTCTTGTAAAAGCAGTCCACCTCTAATACTGCGTGTTGAATCCCCCCTTTATGCAGTGATCCTCTCCTACGACTTGAGCTCTCTTCAACAGCTTTGCGAATTCAGGCGGCCACCAACGTCAGCAGCTGCCGATGCAAGCGTTTCCAACGTTGCCGAATGAAAAAAAGGGTTGACCCCTGGTAGCATCCACTTCACTTGCAAACAAGACTGCGAACCCTAAATTGCAGAGAGCATGTCTAGGCAGTCCTCTTGCTGGTCTTAAGGGCCGGGGCATGCCTAATAAGGGCGATGCACTGTGAGCTGCTTGCATTTTCGCAGTGGGCCAAACTGCCGGATCTCATGAGCACGCTTCCACAGGCGAGCTTTCTATCTGAATCTCTCCAATCCAAGGCCCCGAGAGATCTGGATGATATCAAACAAACAAACAAAAAGTGCCCCCTTTGGTGACTTCACTAGTGCCTCATGTCATCTCGGAGACATTTCGGAGACATCAAAAAAGCCATGCCTACAAGGATCTAGTAAGACGGTGGCAGCCAAGCGAGCGACTTCACAGGGCAGTATGCTATTGATCCATCAATGACTGCTGCTCATAGGTCTAAGACTGGCAACAGTCAACAGATGCCTACACTTTCACGTTACAAGAGCTCCAAGGTCCCCAAAACACAGCTACAGTTGCCACATGACCCATTACACTATGGTTATGCCCAGAGCATCATAGCGGTTGCTGCATATAGTGACAACACCTCTCCCGATACAAGGAATAAGCAAAGACTCAGTATGTGAAGTCACAGGGCCCATAGGGAAACTAAACATGCTCAATTATCCCAATGCACAGACAATTAATTGCCCTCCCTTTGCCGTGCACTCCAGCAACATCATGCCCGTGGAAGATCCAAAGAACCGGATCCTGACTGTTCAAATGCCGATCAGGATTGCAACACCTCCTGCTGTCATGGGCCATCAAAAAAACCTGAATCAGTTCTCAGAGACAACCACATCCATTACCCATAGACCAGCTTCACTCGGATGCTGAAGTGCTTGTAGTTCTGAATCACTGCCCCTTGGCAACTCCCATATCATTTCATCGACTCAGGCATGACATCAAGGCTACCCATGCTTGGGATGCAGTGCTGTCTGTCTTGGGAGCTGCTGCTGCATCCTGCTGAGGACCTTGTCCAGATGGATATCCCACATCACTGGTGCCAGGAATTCCTCCTGCAACATCAGCACTAGCCACAGCAGCAGGTGCTGTCTGCAGGCTCTGCTGTGCAGCACTTTCCAAGCCTTCCTCTGCTGCCAGCTCAGTAGCCACAGGATCTTCGTGCAGCCTGTCACCGCAAGCACCTGTCTCCTGATCCACCTTCTGTTGCTGCTGCGCTTGCTGCTCCTGAAGCTCCAACATCCGCAGGTACAACTGCTTGATGATGTCAGCTATCTCTGGCTCCACCTGCAGGCAGCACAGCAGTGTGAGCAGAGTTGCTTGAACAAAGCCTGCAGATGCACCACTTACTATGACCGTTTGCCTAATCGATGGCAAGCGCTGTGCTGCTTGTGCTTAGTATTTGTGAGCGTCCGGCAGCACACAGTACTTGCTGTAGTCCATCCATATATCAACCAAGATAAGACATCTCTGGCATGGTCTGAAAGCAGAAGTTGGCGGAGGATCCTGAATCAATGCTAGACTTGCAAATGTATTCAATATTTGTTAGGATTAACTGCGCTTGTTTATGTTTGAAATGAGTAATAACAAGTGCCTCATGACGCATTGCCATTTCAAACGGCCTCCTGGAAACTCACAAAGCTGCAAATCCAGGTCTGGCTATAATCCACAAAAGCTATGCGGCACAGGACTGTCATCGATAACTTGCTGCACACCTTTCTCAACTGTGCTGCTTGATCCAGCCTGGCTGCCTTCAGGGCTCTGCTCCCCTCTGCAGATGTGGCGCTGCCTGGAGGATTGGCACAGAAATAACAAGCTCACTCAGCACTGCTGCAAGCTCCCCAACATGTGAATGTGGTGAAGGGTCCTTAACTCTACAGTTGCTCTTTGCAGTAATAACCAGATGTTAAATCAAAACAAACCCCAGTACTATCCAGGAAGTGGCAGCAGCAAGTACACGATAGCATGTAAAAGTAACACACAGCAGCAGCAATGACCCATACTCTGCATCAGATGGTGCAGCAGGAGCTTGCTTAATCAGGACTGCGATATGCAGAAATGGTTGGGATGGTTGTCTGCCGCCGGGAAAAAAGTATGTGCACAATCTAGGACCCCTGGAGAGCCAGCCCATAACATCCAGCACAGGCAAGGTCCCAACTGCCTTCTATGCAAAGTACAAAAGCCAATTGCACATACCCTGTGCTCATGCTACCCTGCCTGGACCTTACCATGCAGTGCGGGCAAGGACGTGAGCTGGGCCTTGGTGTCTTTCCACTCCCTGATCCTCTCCTTCAGGTGCAGCTGCTTGGCCTCCTCTTGCACTGCTTCACATGCCCCAGCCCCCAGAGCTGTAGCCATGGCAGGAACACACTCCCACAGAACATGAGGCCACAGCAGGCCCTCCTGCACGATAGAAAGAAACCCTGCCATCAGCGGCCCTGCTGACATACGTTTTCAGAGTTTAAAGGGGAACAGCCAATGTTATATGCCGGAGCAGCAGGAAAGTGCTTAAACATGGAATTGCATGCCACAATTTCACCAGGCACGGCATCGTACACATGCCATTTCCGTGCTCATAGAGGCCAAAGAGAAGTGGATAGGGACAGGGCAGGTGCCTGTGTGTCTGTCCAGCATGGCATCCAACTACATAATTCATACATGACTGCAGGCTCACCTTCATTGTCAGCTTGGCAGGCAGCTGCACATCCCAAGCTTTGATAGTAATGCAAGTCATCTTCTCCAGGTGCATCAATGCAAACAGGTCTTGGAGGGCAAATGGCTCATCTTGACTCCGAATGGACAAGCACTGCAGGCTCGAAAGCTTGGCCAAAGCAGCTGCAGCTGAGCTGGCACAGGCTTTGCTGCCAAGCTGTAACTGGTGCAAGCTGAGAAAGGTCAGCTTGCTGAGGCTTGTCAAGCTGGTCAAAGCCTCCCCAGGTACAGGCTCATAGAGGAAGAGCTTTCTCAGCTGCTGCATGCCTTGAAGCCCTGCCAGGTTCAGAGCTGTGACGATGTTCCCAGTCAGAGCCAAGGTCTCCAAGCGAGGCAGCCCTGCAGCCATGGCTCTGAGGGGGTCCCGGGCCGAAGGTGCGAGCCTGGGCATGCTCAGGTGCAGACGCTTAACAGCAGGGAGGGTAGCAACTTGGCCAAGCACTTCATCATCCAGAAAGCACCCGACAAGCTCCAGGCTCCTGAGGCTGACAAGTCCTGCTAGCTGCTGGGAGCTGCGCATCAAGTCAAACCACCTGATGGTAAGGGTTTGCAGCTGTGTGGCTTTGGGGAGGGAGGAGAGGAGGCGAGCTGACGTGGCTGCAGCTTCATCTGTGGGTTCTCTGCGGGAAGCGCTGAGGGTCAGCTTCTGCAGCTGCGTGATGTGTTGCTGCTGCATCCATGATGGGAACTCAGTCCCGACAAACAGCTGATTGTCATCCACTTGAAGAGATGCTTGTACCCAGGGCAGCTGCTTTGCCTTGCTCACGTCTTGTGGCAGGATCATGATATTGGGCAGCTGGATCTCCTGTAGATGCTTGTGGCTGTGGAGGGAGGAGGGGAAGGGATCCAAAGGACGGACATGTCCTCTGGCTGATAGCTCCAAGGCCGTGAGCTGCTTGAGGTCCTTTGCTAGGTTGTTGAGCATCATGGTAAGGCTCATAGGCTCGACATGCAGCAGTACCTTCAAGGATCCGTTCTGCAGGCGTAGCGAACGCAAGCTTCTCAGTTGCGCAAGTTCGCTGACTTGCCACGGCTGCAGTGAACAGGCATCAAACCTCAAGGAGACCAGACTTGTCAGGGATGAGGTGTACAGAAGACTGCCTGGCAAAGGAAACCTGGCCAATGCAAGGCTTTCAAGCTGCGTATTGCTGGTGATGGCGTTAAGGAGGTTCTGTACAGCGGCAGAGAGGAGCTGTCCAGCACTATCCAGAGTAAGTCTTAGAAGGACGCCTTTGTGCTTAATGAGCCAAGCTGTGAGCTGTTCTGCTGCTGCATCACCAGGCAACTTGAGGTTGAGGCTCCGGCAAGTGCTGAGGGCGATCTTGTACCATTGCTGATTCACACAAGGCACAATGCCAAACTGCTGCTTGGTGTTAAGCTTCTTGAAGGCCTGACTGAGGGCAAGCTCCTGAAGTTCAAGAGGCAGGCTGGGGAACGTGGTACTGCGTGCGCCTGACATTGAACCTGCATGATTGCAGCACGTGGAAACTGAATTGTGGCATGGAATGGGATCCTTGCAGACACAGGAGATTACCAAGACCCCTGTACACATATGAGTCAATCATCATCATATAGATATTATGCTCATGTTCGTGTTCTTCCTCTTTTCATCTATTTACAGCATTATGTGAGGAACTAGCACAAGATTTTCTAGCAGTTGCATAGGCTAGAACACCCTGTAGAATACATGTGGAGGACCCGCACCTCTTCTGCTGAGCAGTTACTGCCAACGTGCGCTGGGTGATGGCTCTGGCCTACGTCGTGCCGTGGTGGCTAAGCCCACTGCATATAGCAGACTTTAAAGTTTCTTCTGCCTCCAGGAAAGAAGTGCATACCATATCATCTTCAACATGGAAGGCCCGAGGTCGACTGAGTCAATCCTGCGGGCATGTGCATCCTAGGGTCGCCTCAATACCATTCAGAACAATGGCACCAGAAGTTAAGGAGGTGCTTTAGGCATGGAGTGAGTGTGGATGCTGCTGGAAGCTCTCCGGCTCTGCGGAATCAGGCGCATGGGCAGAGGTGACACATGTACTGCCTCACGGAGGGGTGCACTGACACCCAAACTGAAAAGAGAGACTAGAGACTACAAGTGGTCATTGAATCAGGTGTCGTAAAGCAGAAATTCCACATGTAGGACCTGATACGGATGTTTCACGGCGTGATGTTGTCCAAGTCCTATGACCCAATGTGAGCACAAGCGAGCAGAGTCTGTTGATTCATGCTCTGACGGGCAGCTTCCACACGCCCATGGTATCCCAACAGAGATCATTGTGTTGCTGTAAGCCTCATGTGTCGTGCACTAAAGGCAATGGCAGCTGCCAAGGTCCAGTGATAATCACCATCGGTACCGGTGGCTTCGACGTCAGGAGAGTGCCACCGGTGGCTTCGACAGCAGACTGACACTACTAATCCTCGTCCTGGCAGGGATCCTTGCAAGGGCAAGCTGCAAGTGCTCAACGCACATCAGGAAAGTACAACACACCAGCTGTGCAATGTGTCCTGCTACCGATTGGGTGACTGCCAACACTGTTGACTGAGTCCGTCAACTGAATATGCAAGGAACCTGCCCTGCTTCTGCTCAATACTGCCAATTCATTACCCTCTTTCTTTGAAGTTACGGCTATGCTGCTACTGCTGCGCATCTGCACCTACCATTAAAATACATCAGACCACACTTCCACACGCGTATACTATCGCCCGACGACTTCGAGACGGCTCTAAGCCTGATTTAGCTGTGGGCTCTAACCAACAAAGCTTGCCATACGCAGCCGATGGTGCGGTGCTTCAGAAGCAGTGCTTGTCACAGTACTCAATCCTAAGCTCTATGGACGCGGCACTACCGCCGCACAGGAGCACTGTCATCATGTCCTGCCGCTTAGAACATTCTTTACTTTAAACACATTAGATCAGACTTTGTCTTCTGATGGCGACAAGGAGGTCACATGCAGCTTGTCTCCCACAGACAGGATCCCTTCCGCCCGTGGCACAGCTGCCCATCCAAAGAAGACGGCATGTGTCCAGGACCTGTGCTGGTCAGCCCAACCCAGAACCTTGGCAGATCTGCAGCAGCAGCACCAAAGAGAAGCATGCTTCTGGTTGAAAGAGTGTATATGCTTGAACACTGCAGTGTGGCTCTTTTTTGATATGCCAATGGCCCAAGCTGCAGCAGCCGAGGTCATCATGCGGTTACCTTACTCATTCCCCAAAACATGCAACTGCATGGGTTTTTCCCCCTTCTCTGCAAAATCCCGTCTCTCTTTCTCTTTCCACAAGATGCCTGGTTGCACCATGGCCTCCATGCACTGCGCATGAGCCTCTCGCCAGCCACATACATGCTACGGGCCATAGCCATTAGATACTCCCTGATTCAGCTAGCAGCGGTATAAACAGGCCGTTGTCTAGTTGCCATTGGCAGAACCATGAGCTCACTAAGCCCACACAGTAGAGGCACACAGAGAGGCTAGGCATCTCCCTTAACTTGCGCAGGCTAGGACTGCAGGAAAGCCTCTGCCCCGTGCAGTCGCCCAACCACCTCAGCTATCTATTTCTCTGTTTTTCACTCAGCCAGTGGTGCACTGCCATGTGGGTACCCTAGTCACCCTAGCCACCTCATGCACTCATACCATGGAACATTATGATAGCATCCAGCCATTTTCCAGCATGGACCCCTGGCTACCATGGCTGCCTGAGTCTCCCTTTAATAGTACAAGTCAGTCTACACCTTGCCACCCCTTACATCTTTGTTTGTTTTGTTTGTTTTCACATGATTGGATCTGCATGGTCATGGGACCTGCATCAGCTTAACATCAGCTACTGTGCTTTATACTGATCTTACCTGAATTGATTGAGTGTCCTCATGGGTTCCTCCCCAGCCTCAGCTGTTGCCTGGTTGATGCATGTCATCTTACAACGGCTCCGAGGTTTGAGGTATTCAACATGACAGCCAGTGCTACCTGCACAGCAAATCAGAGATCCATTGATGTATGCTTCTCCTTGTGGGTACGGTATATAGCCCACCCATTTTTTCGTGGTATCAACACCAGCTTGAAAATACAAAAGATCCTTCAGAACATTATTGCCAATGGCCTGTGAACGTCTGCTGTAGCTGCGCTGTAATTTGCTAGATCTTAGCATAAGCAGTTTCCAGCCGCTGCACGACCGCCATAATCTGCAAGGAATCTTTCTGGTTTGTAGCCCTAAAAGAGAGACACCTTCTTAGATAGAGCAAGAATTAATGGCAGGCTAACTCAAATATCACAAGGTGTCTGCAATGAAACCTCAATTCTCGGGGCATCGAGTGTGTATGCAAAAGCTCTGCTTTTAAGCCACCTCAGTACATGTGGTATGTTTCCGCACCGATTTGTATACTGTCCCACTTGTCATCGTCCCAAGGTGCTTTTCCAGGTGCAGATACCACCACATTTCCTCTGAAGCGATTGATAGGCACAGGGGAGGCCATCAGCTGGTTCAGACCTTCTAAGCTCTCCTGCAGGGACAGCAACCCAGGCGCTAAGGCACATGGCCAAAAGAAGGATCACCTATGACTCAAATAAACGATCGCTTGCAGCATCGAACTAGCAGTGAGGGATCATGCAAGTATCTTCTAGCTTTCGATGCTTCTGCTTCGGTGCTTCAATGTGTTTTCAACATTGTATCAAAATCCACCAGAACCAGTTGGATTAAGCTGCCAACCTCGATGTTTTTGTAACAGCTTGAGGCGCAGGGCCTCTGGAGCTTTTGCTATGGCATATCACCATATGTAACAAAATCACTGGCAGCCAACCAATAAAAACAGTCCATCTTTTACTTCCATGAAGGTTCTTTGACTAGAGGCTGTAATGCAACGCCTTCTTGCTGCTATAGTTAGTGCAGCTAGATACATGTGCTGTTAAAAGGTTTACACACATACATGCAAAAAGTGAATACCCTTCGCATAAGCCTAAGAACCGTGTGGAAGGTGTGCTCTAAGACATTGCTGCAATCCTGCATGGTACCAGGAGGCTGCAAACATGGAATTATATTCTAACAATAGCTAAGGCATCGTAGTCCATTAAATGGCAGTGCATTGCCCCGGCTGCAAAAGGTGCAGCAAATGCAACTAGACTACATGTGGTCCCAATGGATTGTAATTACAGCATCCATCTGCTTCCATTAGGGCTCTGATACCGGTAGCCAATACCCAGCCAGGACACAATCTCAGGACAAGATCTAGGTTTGCATGGTGCCTGCAACTTGCCTTATTTACTGCAGCCTGCTTTTTCTTCATTCAGCACTGCATGACAGAACCCTGCTTTTCTGGTCCACACCCTCCCATGCTTTGAGTACTTGCATTCATCCTCCAGCCTCACCTCAGAGACCACCAGTAGTGGGAACACATCAGCAAAGGCCACAGAAGCATCAGGGCAGAACTCAGCATTAGGTGCACGGAATGTTTTATCCTCACTGCTGCCTGATAACAGTGTTCCCGCTGCTTCTCCTGCCGCTGCTTCTCCTGCTGCTGCTGCTGCTACTGCTGATGTATTCCCTTCTACTCCAGTTGTTCCCCCTCCTGGTGACGTCTGGCCTCCCCTTGCTCCTCCTTCTGCTGCTGCTGCTGCTGCTTCTCCTCCTCCTCCTCCCCCTGCTGCTGCTGTTTCTCTTGCTGCTGATTGACCCCCCACCCAACCAATATACCGCACCAAGCGGCACGGTTTGTCCAAGTACTCCGAGAACCATGCAGCTGCCTTCTCCCCTTCATCTGCTGCTAACCCTTTCCACTCCCAAACTGAAGCAGCTGTGAGCTGTTCGTTACAAGGTGATGGAGGTGCTAGTGACACCTTCAGCTGGGACATGCCTGGGGCTGAGATAATGAGGGCAGAACCCTCAGGGGTTTTGGCTGTGGGAGGTTGTAGCAAAACCTCTTCATGGCTGAGCTGCACCTCTATCTGCAAGCAAGACGCAAAAGCAATGATGACAGTTTATGGTCAACACCAGCTATGGCGCAGCAGTTCTGCCAGGGCACACATGCGACACTTCCATCTCACAGACACAGGAAAGCAGCACGTTTGGCTACAGCTATAATTCACAAAAGGGCTCAAGTTAGCAACGATGCCACTGGGAAATTGATCAGCCAAAGTGGCGGCAAAGAATTCATGGTGCTCTGTCAATCTACCGCTCGGCTGGGGGTGGGGGTGTTACTGTGCATGTTATGGTCAATTTCTACACTACCCAGCTCAAGATAGAACATCTTCAAGGGTTTTATATGGGAATGTGAATTGCACAAGATGGGCCTGCGTAATATGAAAGCATGATCTGCAGAGCTGGCTTGCGGACGGAAGCAATCCTCAGGAACCGCTCAACACTGCTTTTAAATGCATATAGGCCACTAAGCATGTGGGCTAAGTGGTATATTGCGCCACCTTGCTGTCTTCATAACACCTGTGGCAGTTTTGCTATGGCATATGACAAACAGTAACAATGGTGCAGCCCTTTAAGCATGCGCGCTACATGGTATTTCTTCAGTATCAATGCGGACCTGGCACATCTTGGGGATCTGACGTTGTGTTATGAAACGCCCTGATGTGGCATCCACCACCATCCATTGGCGATCAAGGGCAAGGCCTGCAGGCAGGGTAGAAAGTACCATGGGCAAAAGTGAGATCTTTCGTTCATGGGGTGGAAGACTGCACGGCTACAGAAATGATCCAGAGAGGATGTTCGTGCATGCAAAATGCCTTGTTCACCCGAATGATGTGCTTGCTGTTGTGCATGCGGGAAAAGCTCTCTGACTAGCAGCAGCATTCAGATGGTGTTTACTGCTTTGGGTGATCACCTCTTGGTGTGGCCATGATCTTCTGCACGCTGATGCCTTTGCATGACTTGATTGGGTACGTGACGAGTTCGGTGACTCTTGGAAGTGACTCAGCCATGTTGCCTGATTGCGCTGTCATAGGCTGGATCAGGAATTGAGGGTTGGACTGCGGGGTCAGCTATCGTGACAGGCAGCGGCCAGTGGGCAGTAGATCCACAGAACCCAGAAGCGCAACGTTCTATGTGTCTACACGTTGATTTGTAGGTCAAGGGCTACTGTCAGGCGATACTGCATCCGTGCTAGCAGGAGAGCCCTAGTCCGGGGCCCGGTTGGAGGCAGAAGGCCCGTACCAGGAAGATGGACATTCGCACGCAGGAGCGGCAGAAAATGCATGAAGGGCAGTTGCTAACCCGAGTCGGTTCTTGCTACTATGGCTTCCGGTGCTCATTGAGGCAAGTCCGAGTCATGTGCACTGCAGGCAGTACGAGTGACTGCCGGGTGACCCCCGCAACCACCGCCCGTTTCCCTGTGCAATACAGTCCTTGAAAGGCATACGTAGAGGCCATGATTGTTTAGCATCTCCCTAACGTGCGTGTGGCACAGGCGCGTAGATATTGGAGCTCAGGCCATGGTCGATTGAGAGGTGGTTACCTTCATGTCGTAATTACCAGATCAGGAACCTCGCCAAAAGGACACACCTTATGAGCTCTTCAAGGCTAGCCACCACACTGATGCACCAGTTGAGGAGCCATCGCGTTTGCCCAGGTGACTATGATATCCCGACAGCAATGCGGTCCTGCAGCATCCCACAGATTGACCCGTCCAATGACCACAAACCCATCCTGTAACTTCTACGTTATGCCCTGCACAGCACTACCTCACTTGCAACACCACAACCTTACGTGCCAGGAAACAAGCCCCAGAATCCCTTCAAAGCAAGCACGCCGCTCTTGTAGTCATACACTCCCGTGAATTGGGCAGCCTAAGTCTTAATTGATTGCCTGGCCTCACGGCCAACTCCCAGACAACTTACTCAACGCGCATACTGCCGTGTGCCCCGCCATTCCCACTGCTAGTGCTTTTCCTCCTTCTGCCACTGCTGCTGCTACTGCTAGTACTGTCCTTCCTACTTCTGCCCACCTTAGCTCCACCACCGGTCTTCATCCCCCTAGCAGCTGCAGCACTTGGTTGTGAGATGGCCGTCTCTCCAAAAAGATGCACTAGTGCTCCCCTTAGGGTTCTGGTCCTCACTATCTCCATACCGGCCAGGTCAGAGGACTTCAAGGAGGTGATGTTCGCTGCAGGGATGATGGCACTTTTGGCCCCTAACTTGCTGGCTTCATATAAACGCGACTGCACACAAGGGGGGCAAGTAATAACAGCAGACCAATGTTATACTAGCTGCGATTGCATTCTGGAAGAAAAAGAGACAAAGCGCCACCCAATTCATGCAAACAAACAAATAGCGGCATAAGAAACCCCAAAGCTTCCAGGGTAGCAGCAGAAGAGAGTGAGGTGATATTGGACGCAGCCGGCAACCATGGCACTTTGGTCCCTAGCTCGATGGCTTCACCCAGACGGGGGTGCACAGCACTACTGAGAGCGTATCAAAACCCGCTAACCTGCAACTTGGAGGTTGTACAGGTACAAATGCAGGGATGCAGGCTAGACGACAAATGCAGGGTTCATGACAGGCTGGCATGGCACATACAAAGAAATGAGCATAAACCGCAACCTGCAACTGCAGAGGAGCAAGCAACCATGGCCCATGTGATACTGCTAAAAAAATTCCTGATATGATAGTTGTCAAGATTTCCTGAAGCATCAGGCCATGAACACATTCTGCAGCATTGCTGAGCACTAAGTAAGGTATGCAGCTACCCAGGGCTTCCTGCATGTCTGTCTATTCCTTAGTTTTGGCCCTGCAGTATGCCTTTTGTCCGTTCCGCTGCAGCTTGCCTTTTCTTTACCTAATACCCATGGCCTTCCCACCTCATGGCTATTCCGTGGCTTCTTAGTCTCCTCCTCTCGTCCCCTGGCAGCTCTCCCACCATGCCACACCCTCCCCAAGCTTCATCCCCTCCCCCTCCCCACCCTCCCAGTCTCCCCCTCCCTCCCCCCCCCCCCCCGGCTACGGGCCAAACCCCCTCACCTCAATGTCCTTCACCTTGCCCACATGTCCAGTCAGCATGACTTCACCCAGTAGGACAACATCAGGAGCAATTGGAACACCTAGGTACGAGCTCACCTGCCAATGCAGCAAAGCCAAAACCAGAAACAAGTATGACATGTCGCAAAAACAAATACTATTAAGTCAAGTATCACCAATGGTATATATGTTGAGGCATATGTTGCCCTTCACCTATGACTGCATATCAAAGGCATCCCGTACATTATTCCACCCCGGCCTTTAGTGACAGCTTGATGTGCAGGGTTTAAGGCACTTCTGCTATGGCTTAACTATCATGAAATGTGATAAGTCCATGTAAGCCTGTCAACCATTTGCGCATGCGGCAGATGCATGGAGACACAACAAAGCAGCTTTTACAGCCCACAACACGTCTTTATAGTACAGCGGACAAGAAAGCATTGGCCGCGTGCGCTCTTTGACGTGGCATCCCATCAAATCCTATCATCCTATCATCATATGTGCCCAACCAGGCCCCGTCTGGTTGAAAAGAACCGGTAACATAGTCACTCATCAGGAAGGAAAAGCTTCACACAGATGATATCATTACTATTAGAAAAGAGGATGCTGACAGTCCAAAATGTTCAACGACTTAGAAGCGACGTCTCCGCATAAGCAGCAGATGCGGATGATATGATCATGAGCCCCTACCTCCCTCCTACACACCCCCCTCCCACCTCGGTGCCACAGCCCTATACGCAAAATTTCCTCCCACTCCCCATATAGCCAGGTCGTAACTTCTGTCAGATTTATGCTTCAACTATCAACTTGGTAACACCCTTAGTCCCCCCCCCCACCCACCCACCCCACGACCCACACACCATCACCTAAACCCATGCCCTCCCCCGGACGCCCACCCATTCAGCTCTCACTTCTCATTCCTCCCTCATATTACCCCCATCCGCCCCACTCCATCCCCTCCCCCCGGACTCCCTTCCCCCCACCCAGCCCAGTCCCCATCCCCCCCTTACCACAGCTGCCAATATTGCCAAGTCAGCACTGGTCTCTCCTTGACCCAGTTTGTATCCTTTCACCACATTTAACCACAAACTGTAATGCCAGGCCTGCAGATGGCAAGGGGGAAGCAAAAAAACAATAGAATTACATTTTATGATATACCATGGCATAAAGTGCCATAGGCCCAAAACAATTGTAGAGCAAGGGTAAAGCAGAAGGAGCAAGAGGGGGCACAAGAGCATGATGGACCCACCATCAACAACAAACTGTAATGCCAGGCCTGCACAGACGAAAAGGGCGGGGAAAATGCAAGGAAGCACCAGCAGTAGCCAAAACAGCAAGAGCAGCTCAAGATGGCACCGAGGGGGAGTGGCAGGAATGCCCATTGTGACAGAGTTGGCAGGAGGGGGATTGACAGGAGCGACAAGAGTGACAGGAGTGACAGGAGAGTAACAGGAGTGACAGGAGGGGGAGTGACAGGAGTGACAGGAGGGGGAGTGACAGGAGTGACAGGAGGGGGAGTGACAGGAGTGACAGGAGGGGGAGTGACAGGAGTGACAGGAGGGGGAGTGACAGGAGTGACAGGAGTGACAGGTCACAGTGAGGAGAGTGCCTGCAAACCCCTGGTAGTTACTCCCCTGGGTTAACACATGAGGGGGAATAACTGAGGTGACAGGAGGGGAAGTGACAGGAGTAACACGAGGGTGAGCGACAGCATCACAGCAAGAGCAAGGGGCAGGCAGATGTCAGGCAGTAGGAAGGGGAATCAGCAGCAGGAACAACAACAATCACTTAGAATGGCAGAGCCAGGGAATATGTAGCATCATCGCATCAGAAGAGCAAAAGGAACAGAAGCAGCAGCAGAAACAACATACATGCCGATCATATCAGCGATCCTGGCAATCCAGAAGATGCTTGGAAGCACTCTACATAGCACACTTGCTTCTGAACCAACATATGTGATGCCAGACCTACTCGGTAACCCATTGTGCCACTGCAAGGCTGAAAGCTGATAGCGCCCAAAATCCAATGCATAACCCGGGTCAGCAGCAAGCCTATGACATGGCGATAAAAAAAGCAGAACATGCTTAACGTCTAACACGATAGACCTTAGTCAGTTCGGTTTTTTTGAGGCCCCTTGAGGAGGTGTTTGCGCCGGTTTACATTTCATCTTGTAACTTCCAGACCGTGACCAGTGTGGCAGACCGCTGGCAGGAACTGCAGCTCCTGGGATGTTCTAGCATGGATTAGGCCTATCTGACATGTCTGGGCATGTTCTATACCATCCTGTGTGTGCCTCTGTGTGGTTCAGACAGTTTCTGAATTGGCTTACCAGGCCCTGGTGGCACACGAGTGACAACCGAGTAAATTGGGTGACTCAACAGGCAAACCCACCAATTGAGCTCAATCCCACGTGAACCCAGTCTATCCTGTGACAGACAAGCATCTAATTTACAGGGTAGGACTCTTCTGCAAGCACAATGCAACTGCCTGAGCTAATCCCACCATTGTTTTTGCTTCTCACCTTTATTGCTGTGTGTTCTGACAGTATGGTGGTCAACATGGACAGCCGCTGACGGTCCTTCAAACCAATGGCGTTCTTGAAGGCATAGAATGGCGCACCACCATCTTCTCTGCTTGACGGCTCATACTCATCACTGTTATTCTCATCACCTCCAGCACTGTCATCACTGTCATCACCCCCGACGGCTGCTGCTGCTGCTGCTGCTGCTGATGATGATGATGATGATGATGAGTCATCACTCTGACGGTCCCTCAAGCTGCACAGTGCTTGGATCTCCACAGGCTGTGGGCGAACACCTTCTAGTAAAACAGTGACCGATGAACCACAGCCTTCTGAGACCCCAACATCACTGCTGCTGCTGCTGCTTGGGGTGGTGCTGTCAGTTGTGTCAGAGGCGGCTGGATAGCGTGTAAGGAAGTGTAGAGGAGCATTGTCCATTACAGAGAGTCCGTCTGATGTCATGTTGAACAAACCAACTTCACCTGGAGAGAAAACAGGGGAGACAGAGACAGAGCGTTAGACACACCTAGCCCTAGCTGCCTTGTGTGCAACCACCCCTTTGTTAAGGGGGAAAGCTGCTAAATCATGACCTGCTCAACTTTCACCAAAACTTTGTAAGGACCACACATAGGGTGTCCTGAGACTATATGCAAGCCTGGAGCATGTTCTGACCCGTTGCTAACCCCACCTTTTCCTGCTGCTGGTGCTGCTGCATGGAGGTGCCCTTGCACACAGGGGCCGTTGCTGGTTCGATCTACTGCTGCCTAACGGATCTTACGGACTTATTAAAACACGGTGTAATCGCAAGCGCACGAACATGCACCTCAAAGCCATTGCTCGTACGCAAGTTCGACCCTGAGTTACCAGCTCCATCGGCAACACCTTGCGTATCAGACGTAGACCTCTATAGGCCCCAGCAAGTAGCAGAACTTAAATTTGCCCTCACAAACTAAACTGGGATGCAATAAAACAGAGTGCGGAGCCTCTTGTGGACTTAGCTGATAGGTCGGTCATGGAAGATCGCCCATGCAGACGCGTAGGGCCCCGGGGTCTCAAAGAGAGGCTCAGGTGCGGATGTTTTCGCACCTGAACTTAGGGGATGAGGGCAATTGAAGTTTCAGCTATCGAAATTGTGCTTCAGAGGTCTGCGTTCGCCGCGGACTCATGTGAGTCACGGTGACAGGTCCTCTGGGATCCCTGAGCATTACACCCTCCGAAACCTGAAACCCCCCGGCCGGCGCCGGCAGTGATGATCAGATGGGTTTGTTTGACTCTAGTATGCTTGCCCATGTCACCCCAGCGCTTTAGCTGCCTGCATTGCACCAGCCCAGAAATACCCCTGGAATTACCAGCATTCCCCCTTAAACAACTAGAGCACCTAATGGTGTTTAACCTTGCAGGTGGACATTTTTGTCCACGATCTTGCGGCCCCCGCCTGGACAACGGGGATGCCTCTTGGCCTGCAGATGAAATGCATTCAATACTCCTAGGGCTTTGCCACAGTGATGGGTGGGAACTCTGCAGCTAGACAAGTAGGGGGACATGCTGGTACTGAAGGTATTTTAAGCTCTCTTGTAGCAAATGGAGCTACATGCAGCGAGGTAGCTTTGCCAGAAATAGCAGGAATGAATCCCTGATGTGTGGCAAGCTGGGGCTGTTAACTAGCTCTGACTCCCCTGTATCCCAGTGTGACAACAACCAGTATTCTGTTCCACCTCGCTGATTTTTGTGACAACTTGGGGTGCCCGGCCTCTGGCACTTTTTGCTATGGCATATTAAGGCATATTAAGAAATGTAATATCCCAGTGCTCCCACAGCCCCCTTCCCTGCCTCATTCTCAATAGCCCCTCTCTCCATTTCCCCTCCGCTGCCTCATATGTCCCTGACCCCGTTCACCCCATGTCCTTACTCTCCAGGCCAGTCTCATTCCCCCTCTTCACTATCCGCTCCCCTGTCACCCTCCTCCACTCCTCCTCCTCACACCCTCTGCACCCCCTACCCTGTTCTTCTAAACCCTCAACAGTCCACGGTGGACCCCGCAACCCTGCCTTTCCGTCCCACCACCCAAAACCCCTCCCCCCCACACGCCATACACTTCCAGGTTGCAGCCTTACCTTCCCCTTCAGCCTTGGTCTCCCTGTCTCCTCTCAAACCCCTCATTCCTCGTTCTTCACAGACCCCCAACTTCTCCCCCCTCCCCACCTCATCTCACAAACCATTGCCACCAAACCCCCAGTCCCACTTGGCCTCCCCCTTGTTTAACCCCCTCTTTCCCCCATCTTCACAGACCCTCAATTCCCCCCCCCCCCTCCCCATCTACCCTCACAAACCATTACCCATTTTCCCCCTTTTCCATTGGCCTTCCCCTACCCTGTCCATTCCCTCCTTTCTGCTCCTCCCCCTCCTCCTCCCCCTTCTCCTCCCCCCTCCCCACCTACTTTCATAATGCATTGCCTATCTTCCCCCTTGGCCTTCCCCTCCCCCTGCTGTTCATCCCCTTCTCTCTGCTCCTCCGAAGACCTCCCAATCCCCCCCACCCACTCAGACACCCACCTACTCTCCCGAATCTGTTCTTGTCCGCCCTGAGCAATCTTTCTGGTGACCCTCTGTCGCCCTCCAGCAGCAGCACCACATCCACCATATGAGCCAAGGTCTTGGGGCCTGCTATAGAACCCTCCTTGGTCACATGACTCACTAGTAACACCACAGTGCCACTGGACTTGGCCATGTGCAACAGCCGGGTGGTGCACATCGTCACCTGGAAGGCAAGGAGGAGTTAGAATGGATTCAGAAGGTATTTGCCAAGGCTCGCGTGTTGGGACGACATCACTTGGGCCGAGGGCACGACGACTTTCAGGCGAGAAGCCCTCTAGAGGTACGATGAGGCCTAGACGAGAGGTATTCACGAGCAGGAGCCGCCAACAAAATCCCAGAAGGTGAAGGAGGAGCGAGAACAATTTCACAAGGGCATCTGCGACTGGGCTCCTACAGCACCTCCACAAACATGTAATCAATAGAAAGACACATAGCTATTCATAAAATGGTATTCCCCTCTTACCTGTTTCACTGTTCCAGGTGCTGAGTCAGCTTTTGGTAGTGACACTGTTTGAATGCTGTCCAACACTAGTGCCCTTGGCTTCCGCTCTCTCACTTGTCTCACTACTTGGTCCAAGTTATAGGTGTTGACAACCAACAGAGGAAGACCAGGAAGGACTAAACCCAAACGGCAAGCTCTGTTTGCTACCTGCAGCACCAGCAACAGCAGCAAGAGAGTGAGGGTGCGGTTGCAAAACTGCTTCGCATGTTATATAGCACCCTTTGTGTGAATGATGCCTGGCCGCCTGCCACAAGGTATGCTGAGACACGCATGGCGCAGGGATGCCTCACGCAAAACTGAGACCATACAGCAGGCACAGTTCATTTGTACTCTGCACCAGCAGTAGTGAGAATGTATAGCCCTTGAGGAACCCACGAGTGGACCAGGTGTGGGGGGGGGGGATTGTGTGTGTGGGGTGGGAGGATGTAGTTGTGGTGGTATGGTTGGGAGGAGTTTGGTGCTATGGTTGGTGCGCAGGGTTTCGTTGTAGATGGGAACTCTAAACCCTAAACCCTAAACCTAACCCCAACACCCCCCCCCAAACCAGCCTAACTTGACACCAGTACCCTGAACAGGGCGGACGGGTTACAACTTATCACTGCCCAGCAGGGGCAACATTTCCTTTAGCAATACCGAATGTGAGTGTGCTTAGGTGGCAATCTACAGCAGACATGATAGAGATGAGATAAAGAGCAGGGGTGAAGGCGCCTAAATGCTCCGATTCATAGGTCTGCAAGGCATCAGAAAGTATGCAAAGCTGAGGATTTAACTACCAATAGCTGCCGCTGACGGCCCAGACTTAGCTACAGAATTATGAAGTATGAGCTGTGAGTGCAAGAGGATGCTGCTGCTTCAGGGATTGTGAAGACGCCACAAGCGCTACTGATGATGTATACATACGCTCCATACATGCAGCACTGTGGGGCTTTGTCTATAACTGCCAAGAACATACTGGCTTAGGAACGGCAGACTAATTGCATTGTACTGCCCTGTATCACAGAGCCAAGGTGCGCTTGGGATCTGTGGGCCAACCATCTCAACCTCTCGTTCCCGCATCATCAATTAAGGTTCCCAGCACAGTAGCGATTCTTTCCGCACTCCATCCTTATCTCTCTCCTTCGCCATCTCCTCCTTCTCGTTCCTTCCCCCTTTCTGCCCTCCATCCTTCCCGCTCTCCCTCTCCTTCTCCGCCCTCTCTTTTTCCCCCTTCACCACCACCTATCCTTCCCTTACTTTCTCACTCTCTGCCTTCCCCCCCCTCTCCCTTTCCCTTATTCCGGCCCCCCACCCTTCCCTTCTCCCCATTCCCTCTCCACCCCCCCTCTCTTTTCATCTTATTCGGCCTTCCATCCCTCCTTCTTTCCCACACCCAGATCTTTCACCTGAGCTTGGTTCTCTTCTGCTGAGACATAAAACACAGGGCCATCACATCCATACACAGACGACACTGCTGTCTCTCCATCTCCATCTTCTTCCTCTCCCTCCTCTTCCCAAGGACCTTCTGCATCATCCTCATCATACTCTTGGCCTTCTTCTCCATCTTCTCCTTCTGTAGAGCTGAGCCCCTCTGAAGCAGAGAGCCCACTGCTGTTGTTGCTGCTCCATCTGTTGTTGTTGCTGCTGGTCCCGTTGCTGCTGCTGCTGTTGTTGCTGGTCCTGCTTGTTATCCCGTCCGCTGATATAATGGTGTTTTTCGGCATAGCAGATTGTGCTAGGAGAGCAGCTAGCTGCAGAAAAACAATAGCAGCAGTATGAATATCAGCTCATAGGATATAGCAGGCTCCAGAAAATCAAGACACAAACCATTACAAGGAGAGCTATAGGGCGAGCAGCAACAGCAGCAGCAGCAAGAAGAAGAGGGCGTAAAAGGTATAGCCTGATTTACCATGAGGTATTACCAGAACGGTACATAAAGCCAGCAAGAGGGAGGTAAGAGGTAAGTCAGAGCATCATCTGCCATTAGCACAAGCGAACTGCCAGAGACATGTTGAAGTCGAGGATTGGTTAAGCCTAGATGCTTTGTCTGCATGCTCCGTCCGCACGGCCATATGCTGGTACGCACCTCACTCTAGAAAGCCCATTTTCTGGCAGATATACATTGGGACCACTGCTCCATATCCACAGATAAAGCTGTCCACCAAGGCCTTTGCAGCTCCCCACCTCCTGGGCCAACTCCTTTTTACCAATAAGAACCCATGTTCCTAACCCCTACCAGCAGACTCCAGAAGCTTCTACTCACACCTGGGCTCTCAGAATAAGTCAGGTGCCTAGTAGTTCCCTAACGGCTACCCTATAGTAAACAGTAGCTGCATAGCGCTTACTTAATGATAACTGTCAGCAGTTACCTAGTGGTTTCCCAACAGTAACCAGCTGTTACATAATCAGCAGCTACATTATAAAACCTCCACCCTCCTTACCTGCAGCATGAGTGTTGATTTCCCCACTCCTGGTTCTCCTCCCACTAACACCAGAGACCCAGGCATTAACCCTCCACCCAGAACACGATTCATCTGAACAAGAGCAGACAGCCACAGCAGCAGTAGTAGCACAGGCAGCAGGTTAGTTAACAAGCATGCAGGATAGCCAGGAAAATTTAACAACTGCCACATCATCATCATCATCAGCAGCAGCAGCAGCAGTAACATGGATAAGCACATTTGTCACCCAGCAGGCAAAAACAGGACATTCACATTCAGCTGCTGAAAGATGAACACATGCTGCCTCATTTTTTCATTAGCATTGCAATCCCAAGAACCACAGTAAGCATCCACTGGGCCCAGCAAGCTTTAAAAACTGCTGCATTGCAGTCCATAGGTCTCAAGTCTTCTGCACTGCTCCAGAACAAATAATTACTTCACACATCTTCTCACATCTCGTGAATGCTGTCAGCAGGAGCTGCCTTGTCTATTATCTTACGCATGTGATTCAGGGATGGCATGTGGATGGGGACGTTTTGTAGTATTATGACGTGCGAAGGGAAGCCCCTCAAATTCCAGCTGTTACAGCTATAGCTTCAACACTTACCTCTTCCCCGGCTTCTCCTGGCAGCACCAGCCTGTGCTCACTCACAGTGGGGTTTATGTCACCAATCAACATGGGAGCCCCATCCTGCTGCCCAAGCCAACCACCCCTTTGGCCCCCGGCCAAGCCACCACCCCAGCTAGCAGATGGTTCTGCTGGTGCTGCTACTTTCTGTACTATGGTATTACGCTCGCCGCACTTGTTGCATTTGCCGAAAAACTGCAAGAACCGAGCACCACACTGCGTGCAGACATATCCAGGCTCTCTAGCTTGGCCCCGAGATGCTGATGCTATGTGACGATAGCGGCTGCAGCTGCTGTTCTGGTGCTGGTACCATAGGTGGCCTGTACGGAGCCGTTCTACAAGCTCAGGTCGCGTGCTGTTCTGGGATCCCCTGGTCAGATGCAACCGGGCTGCTGGCCATGGTTGCGGACCCAAGCTGCTAATCTTTGCAAGCCTATGCCAGGATACAGAGCTCTCCATAGTGAGAGAAGATCTATAGCTTGATCCAGCAGCTGCGAGCATCCTTCGTGAGTAAGAGACCAGGCGCATGTTTGTCCATGGAGGTACCTCTACCGCACGGGGCAGTCAGATTAGACTATCCAGCTCCCGTCAACTATTCCAGAGCCAATAGCACACATGTGAAGGTCATAACGCACTGCGAGCCTCCAAGGGATACCTGTGCGGTACTGCTACTTGCCATCTGTTGATACGGAGAAGGGAGCCACGTTGCCACGACTGCTGAGCTGTAAGCGCCATGAACCGGCTATTCCCTATGCTTGCGTTCTGACCGTTGCCTTCTAACGGAACTGTGGACTGAAGTGCGCCCTGTACGGCTTTCGTACGGAGTTACTCACCAGCCCAGTGCCCAGTCATGAAGCATTCCATTGATTCGCCACTGTAGCTGTCATGCATCTAATGCACGCCAGCAACCTTAATCCACCAAGGCAAAGAACAGAGCGCACATTCCAAATCCGGCACGCTTTGGACCCACAACTGTCCCCGCCCATCAAGCTGTCACCGGCAAACACAGCCAGCTGTGAACACAGTTGCAGCTCTTAATCAATAACTTTTTCACAATCATCTCATTACTCCAGTGAGTCTCGCAGAACCAAGCTTCCCATTCTGCCCTCGGAAAGCAAAACTTCAAAAGACTGCATCGGGATGGCTGCAGTCAACCACTGATCAGCAGCCGGCTCTTGCAATGGAGGAAGAGACAAGGGCACATCATGGACCACATAATCCCAGGCCCAATATCCTGCTCCACTACTGCGCTGTATTTTAGCACAAAGTGGCTGGAAGTCCCTTGGCACACGTGAGAGTACCTGTGTGTAAATACAGCAAACAGAGGGGACTCGGCCAATACTGAACACCTGGTTCCCTCGAAGCCGTTGCATACTGGTTCGGCACTCTAAAGGTGCCATGATACTCACATACACATTATGGTTTCCTCCCTCCCGTTATCTCCCTTCCCCGCTGCCTCCTCCCACAGCCTGACCCCACAAAAAGACCCCCCGCCCCCCGCCCCAAGAACACAGCCTACAAAACGGTTGAACATCCAATTAGCCCCTGCCCCCATAAATGCAGACCAGGGTGGGCACTCTGGCTGACCTGTGATGATGCAGATCTATCTCAACATGTGGCATGAGCAACTGCAGCTCATGCACCCGTCCCCAACTATGCGAGAAAACAGTATATGACTGAACCATAAATGATTGCCGTAAATGTGTGTCTACATCGATATTCCCCTGTAGTGTTGCTGGCAAAAAAACTTTCTTCCATTCCTAACCCATGATAACTCCCTCTCCTCCTCCACCTTTGTCCCTCCACCTTCCACACTGCCTTCCATGCTCCTCTCACCTTACTCTTTCTCCTCTATGTCGCTATCACAAATGCTTCCAATATCAGATGCATTGTCCATACAACCCATACTACCACCCATTCCACCCAGGGCTCATATCTGCTGCTTCTTTCCAAATACCCGCAAGCTCCTTGCATGATGCTTGCTCCTCATGAGCTTTGCACACTCTCTTTCGATGCTGCAACATCTCAGCAAGGCAGCATGCCAATTTTAATTGATTCATGTCCGCAGACAACAGTTTAAGCATGTCAGCATCTTTGCCACCCTGGACACGTCGAGTTCTTCAAGCAGCCTGCTATATTTCGCCCTTACAGTGGCGTAACATCCACAATAAAGCAGAAAATGCATTACGTCCTCCACCTCCCTAACTTGACCGTTTGACACCCCACCACCACCACGTTGCACACCCTGCAACATCTGTGCCTGTCCACCCCATTTTCTGCTGGTCATGAATTGCCAAGTTATAACAACCTAGCCTTATTTTATCAAGTGCCTACCCTGCCCTCAGTGGCATGCATCTCTGAAGACACATTGCACATGTCCCTTTTGATACCCAAACCAATGCTTGTACCTGCTCATGTACACTTCACCCTCCCTGCACTTTCAGGGTCACTATTGCAGGCATCCCATGCTCTGTCAAACCACGCTCCTGCTTTCCCACTGACAACCTGCTCATCAAACCTCATACATATGAGATCATCACCACCTTAGTTTGAAATACTTGCACTTCAATTCCTTGGGATTTATGACCTTGATTGTGGTCATAGCATCCAAGTTGCCATGACCAGCAGCTGGTGCATCCATAGCTCATTAACTAAGGTAAGATCCTACATGAATGGCTTATGCGCTAGGTGATATCTGCTTCTTTGTCAGCCATAGTATTACACCATCGTGCAGCCAGCACCAACCACTGCCGCATGATTGGGTACCTCCCAAATCCCTTGTAAAGGAACTCTTTGTGACACTTCTTCCCATGCCAGCAATGAGCCTGAGGTTTTGCCAATGGACTCTCTTGCTGTCATTTTTGCTATTGAAAGGATCAGAAAGAAACTCTTGGAACATGCTTGGGCCCCACACATGAGCCGGCCACAATACTGGAACAACAAAGACATCAAAGACTATGCATATGAAAGCAGGCTGGAATATGCCCCTGTTCTTGCATCTGCTCAGCATGCTATGCACACTTTTCCTTGCAACCACCTTGTTCTGCCGTATGGCACATGTCCTTCTACCTGTGCATCATACTGCCCATATACTTTTCCTCCTCCACATGTGATGACAGAGGAACGCCACTGAAATGAAACATATGTCTGCCAACGATTCGGGCAGCTTGCTTCCAGCGCTGAAGATCATCATTTTTGTCTTTATCAGGTTCACCTCCATGTCAAATAGGAATCCAAACAGTTGTAGTGCCTTCAGCAGCTCCTGGATTTGCTCATAGCCGTTCACTGCCATAAGAGAATCATCATTTGCATAAACAATAATGGGTATATGCATACCATCTTTTACCGGCCCTGCACCTGGCACCTTTGCTTCAAGTAGGTAACGCAGCTGCTCGATGAAAATGCCAAACAGCAGCAGGCTTAGCTCACTTCCCTGCTTGGTACCTTCAGATGTCTGGAAAGGGACCCCTTGCCTGCCCTGCCGAACTCACAACCATGCTTATGGTGTCAAACATAGATTCCGTTGCTTCCAAAATAATGCCTTTAACCCCCATCTCCTTGCAGCTCCTTATCATAAGATCACGCTTCCCTTATCAAATGCTTTCTTACAATCTACAGCGCATGCATACAGTACATTGCCCCTCCCCATGTGGCGCACTTTGTCCACCATGTGCCTGAATGTGAATACAGCATCCAAAGTAAGAGAAATGCAGTGGTGCAAAGCGACTTGCCAGCATCGGCTCATTGACTTAAAGGCACTAGCATATACCCTTATCAAAACTGGATACATAGGACCAGATATTATGTGCTTGTATGCAACAAACTTGCAGGACACTACATTCCAAAACAGTAATGCCCCAGATGCAGCAGCAAACTGACGCACGTGGGTTGAGGAGCTGCAAACTCCAAGATACCCTCCTGGTATAATTATCAAAAGGCCTGAACAATTGCTGAGATGCTCCGAGCCACCGATACATCCAGAGCACTTTTTCTTTCTCTTACACTTCATGAACTCGAAAGGGAATGTCAGAATAGCTAATGAGCCTACTGGAACATCTTACATGCGAACGCACGCAACTGCCCTAGAAGAGCTACGTCACGACCAATCAGTGACAAAGATATCACCAGGCCAGGATTTAGACCTGGGTCCTGGGACCAAACACAGTCACCGTGGAACACACAGTCATCTGGACATATGGCAATGGAATTGATAGGAAACTGCGAATGACAGGATAAACATCACACACATCCGCGCTTTGCCCAAGCATAACACATGGGAAACACTGGATACCATACTGTGACAAACTGAAAGGGGGAGCGTTGTGGTGCGCATGACAGAAGCGTTTCAGGGCACGTCACCAAAGATCATACCCAATAATGTTTTGAGTCGCTAATGTTGCCAATGGCGACACAAACATCTATTGGGTATGATGTTGATGTCGTGCTCAACAAAAGAGCAAATGAAGAGATGCGGGACAAGAATCCCATAACAACAGCTCCTTGCTGTTGCAGTGACATAAATACAAGATGGGTTGCAAAGCAAAACTCACGCTGCGCACACACCGTAGACTGCAACATGTCAACTTCCACACCATACTTCTCAAGCTCAACCTCAAGGCCGGCAAAGTCATCAGAATGGAGCAGCCGCCACACTAGCTCTTCAACGGATGCCTCATCTCGTGCCATGGCTGACATGTTTACCAGGCTTAGAGCGCGCGCACATCGTTCATGAATCTACCAGCACATAGATATCCAGAAATTACGAAAAATTGCAGAGAAACATACTCAGCATCAGTAGTCCTATGCTGCATGATGCTTCTTTGAAATCTTTTGTAGCTTCTGGATGTGCTACTGCCTGAGCACACCCTGGACTTGAAATCCACCCTAGCAGCAGCTACTATAAGCTGCAGCAGCACAACTTCACTCCATAAGCTGAATCAACTGCTCAATTCAAACTCAGCAAATTGCCGCAAATCACACAGATGCAATGTTGTCGGAAAGCCCGGCGGGCATTTGGACCTCCCCAAAAACATGGACCTGTGCCTGGTCCTGGCTATGGAGATGTAAGGGAACTTGAGAGACTCCTCACACCTGCTGATCAAAAAGGCAACAGCATCAGGCCACTGGTCCTGCAACATTCCCGCATTGTACACCTCCTTCACATAACATCAGATACCATGGCTAGCAAAACATCTCCCTCAGGATATTCTTCTTATATATAGCACCAGTTGTGCACCAGCTCAGATACGGAATACATGTGCAAAATTGCTTAATATTCAAGCACTTAACCTGTATTCCAACCAACACAGTGCAAAATCTGGCACAACTAAGTGCTGAGCACATGATACTACCACAGGGATTTTGCTGACTTATACTCTTGGCTTTAGGGAAGCAGTATGCTTTGCCCATGCACCCGCTCTGGTCAAGCTTCCCAAAATGAGCTCAGCCAGCAGAAATGTGCTGCTGGTGCCAAGTTTGAATAACATTAGCAGAACCTGCTGCTGTGATTCAAGCTTGGTGCAAGCTTATTAGACAACATCAGCAGGACCTGCTGCTATGATTCAGACTTGGCACCAGCAGTACATCCCTGGTCTGTAGGTGGAGATTTTGATAATGTTTATGGCCATCCCAAAACAGCGTCTTCAATCAGGCCAAATAGCTTTTACGGCTGCACAGCCCGTTGCAGTACAGGTCACGGTCAAGAAACATGCACACCACGTCACATGTGCCCAAATTCTTGCACAGCTTAGAAAGAGGTGGAACAGCAGACCCTTGCAACACATGTTGCCAGGCTCTCAATGCGGCACTATATAATTTGCATTGAACCATATGCAACAGTGCAGTGTCCTCTAGCACCCTACTAAGGCCTTGGCAGAACAGAAACTAACTTATGCAGAGCTTCAACAGCTCACCCCCTAGTACAGCATCTGTGGAGACTGGAAGCTGCTAGCACCGGTGCTATACCACTATGGACCTCAGTCAATGAATGCAATGTGTTTGGCAGGTCACATGCCTGGACACACAGTCACACCATCTTCCACAACGCTCAGCAGCTCGCTCTTAGTGACAGTAAAAGCCACCTTTCTGTGGTTATACCTTTGGTGACCGCAGAATCTGTGCAATTTCATTCACAACCAGATGAATACACAACACGCAGCTGGATCTGTTCAAAGCTAGAAAGACTTCGTAAACATGCATGCAATGGAGCAACTGTCTAGCAGCTCGTGCAACCACACGTGCTTCAAAGCGCACACCCATTGGTACATGCACTACAAGGTTCCAGAGCAAATGCTTTCCAAGCCTTGCCTTAAACAAACAGTCCATGGTAGCTGTCAACTATACACATGACTGTACTGGGCGAAAAGTGCATGCAGCTCTCATGAGAGTGATCAATAGGGAAGGTGACACAGCATACAGCTGCATTATGGTCTGCTTACTTGCCAAGAGAGCAACCAGAGTTGCCTGTGCTGCTAAGGAGGGGTTGCGCACCAGGCAAAAGTTCACAGCTAAACCACCATCACGAAGAGCCGTCTTAAGGGCTTGACCACAACCTGCAAGTGGGACATCATGCATCTCTAATGCCCAACATGTAGACACAACATCACCAAATGCCCTCACTGACATCTTGGGATTGTTCAGGAACTGAGTGCCAGCTGAAATCTCCATGATTTCAGCTGGCACTCAGTTCCTGAACAATCAGACTGATCTTCAAGCAGCAGCTTAGTTGCTCGCATTGTGTACAGGACACATGATGGATCTACTTGCAGACAGACCTCTACCACTACAGGTCCAAAACTCGCACACATCATGCAACTCTCACCCAAAAAGACGTCTGCTACCAGACTGCTGATGCCAAAGACTTTGAAAACCATCATCGACTGATTCATCCTCATGCACGTATAGGCCATGTCTCCACGCCGAGTGGGACTATGCACAAGCCTTTGAACAAAAGCACAAATGATAAACGAGCCCCTTCCCCCCTCCCCTCCAATTCTGATACACACATTTTCTGCTGGAGCTGTGCACAACATTAAGTGAACTCTGGGGAGCTCCCGTAAATGCAGATATATGCACATAACTGAGCTATTTCCCCATCTTACTACAAACGCACTGAAAGAAACAGCTGTTTTCAGCAGCCTCTTGTGTCCAAGGAGGCTGTTTCTGCACTTGCAGTGACTTTGGACAATTGCTCTTGATAGATGCGGCTAACTGCACATTACACGCATCTACAAGAACAATTGTCAAAAGTCATTGCAAGTGCAATCCAAGCAGCCTCATTGTTCTTCATCTCATTATAGTAAAGGGTGGCGAATGCATGACCTGGTACATTATGATGCATGAGCTCAGCCAGAAACTGCGATCAGGGGCATATTTCACTAACAAGGCACCTGTTGCATCAGCCAGCTCAAAACTAATCCCATAATCTGCATATAACCAGATATGAAAAACAACAGCCATGAATCACAGATTGATTGAAGATCCAAGCTACAATACAGAGTGACAGTACAGGTTTGACCCAGAAGCTGCCAGGTCCCACACTATAGCCAGGTAACTTGCATAACATGCTATAGCAAGCACCATTGGATCCTGCTGTCCCTTCCGAGGCCCTGTTACCGGGCAGAATCCCTAGCATTCCACCCCATGGATAATTTACAAATGTATTCAATCAGTCACTTTAAGATGATGCACACAGTATAACTGCCTGGTGAGCAATGACTGCTGAGAGCTCTAAACGAGCCAAAGCAATGCTTGATTGACTCCTGCAATTAATTTCATACCCACAGAGAACCTGTCTCGAATAAAGGCTTTGGATGGCCTACTTAAATCGTCCGCATCCCATAGTGCTGATGGTGCAGCAGACCAGGCCTCCCAGGGTTGCTCCAATCGGTATTGCACACAAAACACATATCCAAGCACATGGCTCACTGTTTCAACAGTCGTTCTGCACCATTCCTGCCATCCTTGCAAATGCCCATTGTGACCTTGCTGGTCAGGATTGCATTCACCCGCATCCCAAAGTACAAGTCAACGGACGCCATAAGAAGGCCAGAATCAGCAGACTTCTTTGGCATCCGTCCTGGCCAGAAGCATTCTGTTGTCCTAAAACAGATTGCCTTCAAGCCAGGGCAGATGCCAAAGAGACCTGCTGCTCCCCACCAAACCCAGCATGCATGTCCCCTGCTGGCATAAACTTCAACAAGATAACGGCTCCCTACAGGCTAGTGACTACAGCACTTTACCACACCAGGGGTCACTGCAAGCGCCTTCACTTGGCAGCACCATTTATTGATACTTTAGAGGCTGCCCCCATAACTCTCGCTAGGTACCGTGCGCTGTTACGAACTGATTGTTTAACACCCTACCATTTCAAAAGGCACTTCTGCTGGTCAACCCAGCAATCACTTCAAGCGCTGACGCTTGGCAGCTAGATCCTCATCATCTTCTCCCTTAGCCCCACTCCTGCCCTCTGGCCCGGCCCCTACCCGCACAGCCCCAGTCCCACCCTCCAGCTTTGCCCCTAGCCGCACAGCGTCACCCTCGCCCTCCAGCTCCGCCCCACTCTCGCCCTCCGGCCCCGGCCCTACCCGCACAGCCCTCGCCAAACCCACAACAGCCTCCTGAATATCCCTGTACTGCCGCGCCAGCAAGCCCACCAAATCAGGCAAGGCATCCCTCCCTCTTACCATCTGATAAGCTCTAGCAGCACCTTTAAGCAGCTCAGGACTATGACCCTCAGGGTGCCGAATATACTCTTGAAGCCCTGTACTCCCTGCATCCTTGTCAAACGACGTGAAGATGGTCAGGAGACCCCTACCCTCAATGTCCTCCAAAGGGTTTACGGCCTTTTTTTGAGGCGCGCTAAGCCGGAGCAGAAGTGCCTCTAGCAGATCCCTCTTGCCCAGCACCTGCCGCATCCCTGAATAGCACACCAGATACTCTATCACAGACCACCAATCGTCCTCTCCTGCTTCCAGTGCGCCCTCCACTATAGCAACTAGCAAACTTTGGCTCCCTTCCAAGAAGCTCTTTACAGCAGTACGAGACGAACCCTCAAGCAATTCCAGTAGGCCCGTCCCCCAGTCATCCCATCCCTTACTAACCACCCTGCTGATGGCCTGCAGCAGCTGACCGTGCTCCTTCAAATACCCCCTCCCAGCATCCGTCGATAGCAGCGCTTTCACCGGGTCTATGAACACGTACGAGTTCGACGCATCAGCACGTAACAGTCCCTCCCTAAGTGCCCCCATCAACCCCACTGCTTCTAAAGCTGCTGGAGTCTCATGTTCCAGCAGCTTCACGAGCACGTCCGTCCCTTCACTCACAGCATTCCACAACCCATCTTCCACGTCCAATACGATCTCCCGACTACATAACACCTTCCTACGAGCTGCTAACACTCCCAGCAGCTCACTGCATTCTTCAACCGAGAAGAACCGCTTAAACCCACAGTATAAGATTCCCACCAGCTGCGGCTTCCATTGTGCTGCCTCCCATAGTTCCTCACGGCCAACGACAGTACGCAGGCCATGCAGGTAAGCCTTCTTCCCTGTAATCTCAGCACCTAAAACCAGCAAATGCAGCAGCTGCAGCACAAGTGGCTTGCCATCTTGGCACAGGAGCTGAGCTGCTGCCCGGGGTTCCACCAGCAGCAGCTCCCATATAGCTGTGAAGCTCCGGCTCTCATTTACCACCCCTGCTACGCCGGCTGCCCTGAACTCAGGCTCACCCAGCACTAGTGGCTGGCCATCTTGGCACGAAAGCTGACCTGTCCGGTGTTTGACAAGCAGAAACTCCCACGCAGCTGTGAAGCTCCAGCTCCCATCTAACGCCCCTGCTACCACCGCTGAACCCAGACTAGCGTCACTCAACAGTAACTCCCATACCGCTGTGGAGCTCCGGCTCTCATTTAACACCCCTGCTACAACCGCTGCTCTGATCTTATCATCACCCAGTAGCAGCTTCCTGCCCTTATGATCTGCTGCTATTGCTTCTACAATTGGCATCCATTTCGACTCCAAACTATACCCAGCTGCCACGCTTCTGGCTAAGGCTGGAAGCATGTAACGCACCCCTCGCAGCACCGCCCTCCTCCCAGCCCCGCAACCCACCACTGCTGCCAGCACGGACAAGCACTCCTCCTCCTTGCCTTCTCGCTTCTCGACACTCGAATGCTTTGGCAGCACCGACACAGCAACCAGCAAGCGCTTGCACTGCAACACTTCGCTGCTGGCATCAGGGTAACCGAGTAACCCCGTAACTAAGCTGCAATCGCCGTCATTTTTCACCACCTCAAGCAAGAAATGAGGCAGCGCTTTGCTGGAGAACTCTGTGTCTGCTAGCAGTGCCGCTCTGGTGGGTTGGTGTGGAAGGGCTGCAGAGAGCATGTTGATGAGGCTGGTCCTCAGCTTGGCATACTCAGCCACATTGTGAGGCTTTCTGCGAAGCACTTTGGAGACAGCCCTCACCAGCCAAGGAGACTGAAACCAATGCTGCTGCTGCTGATCCCTTCCGTCCTGCTGCGCCCCCTGCTGCTGCTGCTGATCCCTTCCGTCCTGCTGCGCCCCCTGCTGCTGCTGCTGCTGATCCCTTCCGTCCTGCTGCGCCCCCTGCTGCTGCTGCTGATCCCATCTGTCCTGCAGCGCCCCCTCCTGCTGCTGCTGCTGATCCCCTCCGTTTTGCTGCGCCCCCTGCTGCTGCTGTTGATCCCATCCATCCTGCAGCGCCCCCTCCTGCTGCTGCTGCTGCTGATCCCTTCCGTCCTGCTGCGCCCCCTGCTGCTGCTGCTGACGAGCCCAGTTTGTTAGGAGCTTGATGGCCCCATGATGTCCCTGGTGGACAGCTGCTATCAAACCATCCATGAGATATCCATCACTTAAAGTACTGCTGTGCCGGTGTCTGCCCAACCCCACTGCAAACTCTTCTAGTGCTGCTCCAAGCTCCTCCTCCTCTTTGCATGCCTCCAAAACAGGCTCAACAAGATCCCAGTTGCTTCCTTCTGGGCAGCACGACTCCTCGTTCGTGAGGGCACCAAGGGCCGAGGCTGCTTTTTCACGTTCCCCATCGCTCGGACGTGGCTGTTGGGTTGTTACAAAGGATGCTAAAGCCTGCACAAGTTGCCTTCGAGTCCCGGTCTCCTCGCCGCCCTTAGCCGGGGCCTCTCAAGAAAAAGGTTACAGGTATCCGCGTTGCCTAGACAATGGATTCGTCTGTTCAATGGGCTAACGGTCTGATCAACTGGGCAACACCGTCGCCGCAAGGCCGTCCGATGAGTCAGTCTGACTTCCGGTCTTGGACCCGGACGTTAAAATTGGTTTGTTTTTGTTTGGGCTGCTACTAAAGTGCACAGCTCTGGTTTGGGTAACATCCCTTCTGGCTGGCACATGAGTAACATGGTGCTGAATGCGTAGACCATACGTGGCTCGCCGTTCAGGACGTGTCGAAGCATCTCACGCTTATCGCTGGGGACGGACGCCCAACGGTCGAGGCCGGATGCTTCGACACCCCCACGTATAAGCATGCGATCCACCTCATCGCACATCGCCTGCAATATACAATTAATAGGATAGCATCTACTGTCGCCTTGTCACAATACCTCAGCAAATACTTGGGCCTCACCACCAGGTCTTCCGGCATGTCCTGCTCCATCTTGATAACCGCCTATGCTAGAGCCAGATACCAGTGCACCCCGATGGCACCAAGCTTGGCTTCGTCGTGATTACTGCTACAAGTTTCTAGATCAAGCCCCAGTGTCCCGGGAAAGTGAGGGTGTTTGCCCATGCATGGTATCAAGAGCAATGGCAACACCGAGCATAATAACAATCTGCGCCCAGCATTGGTAGAATATGACTGCAAAAGGGAGAAATTTGTGCCTCTGAATGAATGGGCATACGGAGACACTAGGGGTCCGAGTGTGACGTGATGGCAGTACAACGGGTGAGCATTTTGAAACACGGAGCATGAATGGCATTCATGTGTGCTCATAGGACAAGCTACTTGAAAATTACAGATCATAGCAGGACTGGTGAACTGTCTGGTTCAGCTGCACTTAGCCTTACCTGGCGCGCTCCTCGTATCGGGTCTGTTGCCCACCATCGTCCACCGTCGTTTTGTCAGGCAGTTTCAGCGCCTTTGTATTGGAACAACTTTTCCTGCAGACCCCCTCTTGATTCGACGCCGTTTCCGTTCATGCTCCGTTTTGTTGAGTAGTAAGCCCAGTCCATCCTGTTCTCCCCTGGTCTTGCGCGCCTTCATAGAAACTGCAAACACGCAACCAAGCAGGCACGCATGCTTGAGGGAGGGGCCCAGGATCATCGGTGCTCTACCCTCCAGCTGCCATGTACACCGGCTTCTCCTATCTTACGGGCACGAGGAAGTCAGCCAGCAAGACAGATGCTCCCACTTCTGCAGCTGCTAAGATACGCCAATCTCGGTCCAAGCCACCAGATTGGAAGAGCCTAGCCAATCAAAGCAGCAGCACTAAACGAGAGGGCCTTCCACTCAACGGTCAGTAGTCCTTGCAGGACAGACAGAATGACTTTGCTCTCTCATACCTCATGGAGATGTTGTTGACGGTTAGGCTGTTCCACAGCCCTAACAGATTGGACAGCAGCTCGCGCCAGCATGCAGAGGGGCTTTACCTTGCAGCATATGGGTTGCTTTGTGGATGCTGTGCAGCATTGGCACAGTTTCATGCACTGTCCTGCATTCCCATGGTACCACTTTGAACCTGGCAAACAGCGGCGCAATGATCACAGCTCTGGCATATGTTGCGCCATACCTTGAAATGGTATGTATGAGTAAGGTGGCCGGCTAGGCCTTGGAAACAGTCACATTAGCTGGCTGCTCCTGGACTACTGCACCAAGCAAACACAAGTAGCTGACGAGCGAAGGTGCAGCAAGAGGCTGCAACATCATTTTGCTGCAACGGGGCCTGCATGCATCATAGATCTGCATGTACCTTACTTCCTATGCTTTGCACTTCCGCAGGTCACCAGCCAGGCAAAGAGCACCCAGGCACTCCTGTTACCCCTGTCACCAGCACCGTCACCACACCCACCAGTGTCAACCCCAGCAGCACCTCATGGCTCACAAACAGATTCCTGGGACAACATACCCGCAGCACCACCCAACAGCAGCAGCAGGGGCAGCAACAGCCAGGGTTTACCAGCCTCTCCTCGTCAGGCTCCCCATATGCTACAGAAGGAGGAGCAGCAGCAGCCGAGGGGTCAACAGGCACCCCTGAACAGCAGCAGCACCAGCTGCTGGGGGTGCGGAGTCTCTTCACAGGGACACCATTAGCATCATCAGCAGCAGCAGAACCACCTTCAGCATCAGGAAGCGGGCTAACAGCAGCAGCAGGAGCAGGAGAGGATAACCAAGGGGCTGCACTTGGTGCTGGTGCTGCTGCATCCCAGCTTCCTGCACATGCATCAGCAGCAGCACCATCTGACGACCCAAGCAATGGGACCAGTACATCTGCCTCACAGCCAGGAGCTTGGAAGGCCTCCGAAACTACCTCCATCCCCACAGCTTCCCAAACAGCAGCAGCAGCAGCCGGAGGAGGAACACGTTCGGGAGCTGCCATGAGTGCAGGCTCTGCTGGTTTCAAATCTTCAAAGCAGCAGCAAGGGCAGCAGCAGCAGCCGCAGGAGGAGGGGAGGGATGCCAGCATGTTCCTTCTTCTACCGAGGGTCATGCCAGCAGCTTTGGAGCCGGAGCAGCAGACGTAAGTTCTCATCAGCATTCTTGTGTAGACCCTGGGTTTCATAGAAAATCTGAACTCTAACGCTTATTCTTCGGTCGTGAATGGTATTCTTGGCACCATAGGTAGATTACACTGAGCGAGAAGTGTACCCTGAATTGCATCAGGCATTGTGCAGCCTTGGATGTCGTGATAAAAAGTAGAGGCAGGGGCTGTTAGGTTAGGAGTGCTGCTGCAGTGACGTCTCTGATGCACACAGCAACACTGCAAATGGAGCAGGTCCTTTTCTGGGCAGGAATTTGTTGGCCTATGAAGGTTATGATGTTGATATTATCAGGATATCTCTGTCTCTCAACTTGGCTTGCATGCTACGATGCTACCTTAAGACACGAGCGACATCTGTCTTGCAGCGGATTTGCTTTTCTTGATTTGGGCCAAGTTCCCAATTGGTTTGTAGCAAAGTTACATCTGCTCTGCTTGCCTGTCAGTCACCTTTTGAGTTCATCTGATCTATGAGCTGCACTTTGTAGGAGCCTTAGTTGCCTCTGCTATTGCGATTGCACAGGGAGCACCCACATCTGACTCTTTAAATGCACTGACATAGCATGGTCTGCTTAGTGAAGTGCTACTGCTATGCACAACCAGCAGCAATGGGGAGTGCAGCTTTATGCAGCAAACGTGCCTCTTTAAGCTTGTAAGTCAATGCAATGCCTAAGACTTGTCCCGTCATTCATTGTGGGTGGGATTAATATTGCACTTTATGATAAGCAGTAGCGAAAAGTGCCATAGTAGTCCCCGCAACTCAAGCTGTTACAAAGACAGCGAGGTGGAGCAGATCAATGATAAGAGGTCCATGTGGCTGGGATGCAGGAAGAGAAAAACATGTGCCTTGCCCTTTGCTGCTGATATTCCACCCTCTGTTCCTCATAGCTCTTGATTCTCATCCGCTTTTTGTTCCCTGTGTGTTTTCAGGGAGCCAGAGCCTTGTAGTGCTAGCCCCACAGAGCTCTTGTCTAACTTGAAAAGTGCTCGGGAAGAAGCAGCACAGCTTTTTCACCCCGCCAAGGCTCCCAGCAAGCAGCAGCAGGCCTGGTCAGGTGAGTAAGATATGCTGGGGGTAGAATTGTCTGCAAAGGGTCTAGAGGACTTGAGGGCGTGGGTTGAGCCAGTATGTACGTGGGTCCGGAAACATTCTGGAGTTGATGTGGTCTGTCATTGCCAAGTGGTTTTTGGCGAAGTCAGGCCTTGCATGTGAGATGCTTATATACTGGTGAATGATTACGGCTATAGGTCTCATGTAAATCTGTGACAAATATATGTGGAAATTTGAATATGTAGGGTTAGATTGTCTACAAGCTGCTGCGGTGCATACATAGCTTAGCCATTTCAGTGGCTGCTACTGTCATGGGGTTGAACGGCAGGGCTGCAGCTCCTGTATTGTCGATGCACTTGAAATGAATCATGCTGTGGTAAGTTCCTGACACACTGGGCAGCATGTATGTGTTGCTTCCTTGGCTGTGCTCACATTGGGGCATGTCATCGTAGCATGCTGCTGCTTCAGCTGTGCTTTAGCTCAGAATTCTCCATCTGTCCTTGTAGGGCCAGCAATCTAACTGCACGTTTTTAGGCAGTGTGTATTGGCACATGATGGCATGCGAGACCATAATGTTCTTTGGGGGGTTCTGCTTGGCTCTCTTATGCCTGTTATGCATGTGTGTTGCCCTTGCAGATGGGGTGAAAGACTGGGCTGCAGAACTCTCAGCTGCCAAGCAACAAGCACCCCTGGCACCGCCCAGCAGACAAAGGGACAGCAGTAGCTACTGGGAGCCTCCAGAGTTGGTTACAGGTTCTCTTGGTCAATCAGGAGAGGGTGCCATGTCTAAGAGTGCGGCTGGGGGCAAGCAAGGGGCGTTTGCAGCAGCTTATGTCAGGGACGATGCGGGTAGAATCAGCGGGAGTGGACAGCTTGGAGCCAGAAGTATGAGTACGAGCGTTACCACGCAGAACGAATCGCTGCTCACAACGGGCCAAAGCCCAGGAGAGAGCCCCGCTCGCAGCAGGTTGCTACAGCAGCTGGAGAAGTTGCAGCAGCTTCGTTTCGAAGGACGCGAACTGTTCGGCACGGGCTGATAAGCTTCTGCCAACTGTCCTCATGTCGGGCATGGTGGGTCGTGTCGGCCGCTGGCTGGGGAGTGTAGATGCATGGGCTTCATTGACGTAAGCGCGTCAGTATATCGACTGAGTTAACAAAGTGAATGCGAGAGAACATGCATGGGTCTTTTGCAGGTGTAGCTTTGATGTCCATGTTCAGCGTCGCTCCATGTTAACTACAGAAGGATGTTTGGCAGCAACCAAGAACGTAAGATACATGCGTGCAATATCTGAGATGACAATGCAGCTCGTGCATAGGCATGGATTAGAAATGATTTGGAGAATGCTCAGATTGCAGGAATCTTAACGGACAGGCGGTTGACTGGTCTCGTAATCGTTTACCGGGGCTTCGCAGGCATTGGCATCTTGCTTGCGAGTTGGTGTTGTATTCCAGGTGATCGTTATGTATGTGTACATGTCTGGAATTGCGCAAAGGTGTCAATGCGCGTGTGATCTACCCCTGCAAGCCCTGCCATTGCAGGCTTGTGACTTTTGCTGTTACTCTGCACCAGACTTAGTTTGCGCTTCCAAGCAGATTCGGCAGTGATTAAGGTATTGATGCATACCTTGTCAATCTGACTATTCTGAGAGCAGCCATGCTCCTCGAGGGCCTGGGCTAACGACATGCACTGCATGGGAAAGCGGATTGCATACTTATGCTACCAGCTAGAGATATGCGCTGCTGTCTAGGTAACTTCCTAATGAGACCTCTTACTGTGCACGTGCTTGTAGGTTCCAAGCGGGTTACTGCGGTGGCAGCGAGCAAGCCACTCAAGCCTGTCATGGCTCGCAAACGTTGCTCCGTGGCATTGTACGCGGTGCTTGCCTGCGTCGCCGCGGTGATATCTGGTACGTATAAGAAGTACGGAATGCGCAATTGTCTCATAGTTATATGATGGCTGATAGCAAGTGGAGCGGTTGCGCCATGCTGTGCCTGCTTTTAAGGCCTGACAGCAGTAGGCTGATTGCACGAAGCTGACAGCACCATTTTTGCTTTCAAACGCAGGCACGACATCCCAGACGACCACATGTCAGGTTACTGTTGGTGGCTACTCCTCCTACTATGGTCCCCCATCAAAAACAGCCAAGTTTGTTGACCAGACCAAGAGGGTAGCACAAGGGCGCATCACAAAGGTGGTGGTTTACCAGAGCCAGAACTGTATTGTGGGCATCAGAACTCAGTATGGGGCAGATCCAAAGAATACAGCACAGATAGGTGTCAGTGGGGGCCACCTCAAGAACACTACCTTCTCATTGGGCGCAGGAGAGTTCATCAACAAGGTGGATGTCAGGAATGGAACCAAGTGAGTTTCCACCTCTGCCAGAACTAGCGCCTACCCACTTAGCATAGATCGACTGTGCGGCTGTGCCTACCCTGCTGCGGCATGTGGATGGAGGGAGTCTGGATCTAATACACAGCAGTGTATGTAGAGCAGTAGTGTCGGTTCTTGGATTTATGTGCCCAGTCTCTGCTGCCAATTTTGTCACTAATCTAGTTGGTTAGAAACGTCTTTCCAGTGGCAAGTGCAGGAGCCATGTCAGCTTGTGGGTTCCACAAGAGCAGCAGCAATCATGCAGGACTTAGCATGCAAGTTCCTTTTTGCCCTGCATAGTGGGTAATGCCTTGTCTTAGGAAAAGCACCCAGCGTCCTTGGCAGCTTTAAGAGGTAGTAAGATGACATGCAGAAGCCTGCTGATCCCTTAAGGCAGTCGAGTATTGTGCTTATATGTTCGAGTTGTCAACATCACATTCCTGTCACCACCTTCTAAAAAATGACCAGGCAATGCAACATGCTATGAAACAGTCTCACATGATTGAGCCTGCAAAACAGGCATCTAGAGCACTTTGGACCCTCCTACTTCTACTGGTTTGCAGTATGGTATTGGGTGCAGACTTGACATGCCCTGCCACTTCTTCCTAGTCATTGGTACCTAGTTTGGAAACCTCTTGCTACCAGGCCTGCTTACTGGTTGGAATTAGCAGCACCCATGGTGTGGTACTGATGAGGCCGCATTGGGCTGCAGCCGAAACATGTATACCCAGCCCTACATTACGCCACTGCGCAAACATTGGTGACCCTCCTCGTGGGGGTGACGTAGGGGTTGCCTCCCTGCGCTCGATTATAACCAAAGGCTGCGCATCCTGGTATCCTTGTGACGCCAGGCCTCGTATATCTGGGATGATTCTGCTGGAACTACCCATTCTAGGGCCAGTGGATCTTTCTTCACTCTGAGGAGTGGGACGTTACCGTGCTAGTTTAGTGCTGTAATGCCTGGTCCATCTCTATGATGGCGAGTACAACATGACATGGTGTGCTGTTCATTCCATGTATGGCGCTTAGCCCAGGGTGCCTGCCTGATTTGCGGTTCTTCAATGCTATCATGCGCTGATCCACTTCCTGAAGCGCCCTGCTTTCCATGCATGTTTCAGGTGTGTAGAGCTTATTACCTTCACAACTACGAAGAACCAAAAGGCGACAGCAGGCAATGCAGCAAGCAAAGCATCAGCCAAGTCCAGCGGCCCAAGTGCTACCGATGGCTTCATGCTTGCATTCCGAGGCAATGAGGCGCCCCCTGCAGAAGGCAAGAACAAAGGCCCAATCCAGCAGCTTGGTTTTGTCTGGGGGAAGAAGCAATGCAGTAATGCAGCAGGTGCCGGTGGGGGTGACTTCAAAGTGGAAAGTGCCCCTGAAACTCCTCAGAGTTCTGCCCCGCCCCCCAGCAGCTCTGCTAGCCCGGCAGCAGGTTCGCTGGCAAAGTGCCCGGCTGCGAAAGCACAGTGCGATGCAAAAGCTGAGGCTGTGGAGTTTAACGCTTGCTCCTACGTAGCGCCTTTCACCACCGCATCTTGCTGGGGCGGCTGCTGCCGGTCGGCCGGCAAGTGTGCCAGCAGCAGCTGTGCTATCTCCGGTCTTGGTCGCGACGTTACCAGCGTCATCTGCTACGGCATAAACGCTGGGCTCAGCATTGGCGGCAGTAACATCTGCAACGGCTTGGGCTGCAAGCTTGCGGTGCCTGGCTGCATCACCGACACCTTCGGCGGCAACTGTGTCGGCAAGGTCGTCGCCACTGGTGCTGCGTGGTCCCTCGATAAAGTGGCGGCGAAGTACCTCGGCTACCCATGCTTGGACGCCACTCCGAGTGAGATCACTCTTAACAGCAAGGGCCAAGCATCAGAGAAGGGTGGATACGTTTCAAAGCTGTGGACCATCTGCGACTGCATGGACCAGGCTGCTACATCTTCCATTGCTGATGCTGCTGGTGCTATCAGTGATGCCCTTGGCTTGCCTGGTTTGGGTAGCGAAGGCTTAATCCCCACCCCTGGCAAGCTTCTTGGCCTTCTGTTCAAGAAGACCAATGCCGACAAGAATGATATCTTCCAAGGCCTGAGCAAACTGCTACCAAATGTGGACAAGGAAGCTGTGGATTTTGACAAGCTGATCCCACAGCTTGATTTGAACTCAATCTTCAAACTGCCAGAGGTCCCAAGGGTGAGGTTAAGAGTTTGCTAATTTGTGCATTGTCTTGTTGTGGTGTCAGCTCTGCTTGTAAGGTAGTGACTGCACTGCACTTTAACATACCAAATGTGTGCAGCAGGCTTGGTGCCCTTATGTGGCAAAACAGATGCCCAACTTGGCAGCTGCATCCATTTTGAATAAACTGTGCGCCTAGCAGGCATGGATGTTAGTCATGTACAGAGATGAGTTTTTGCACCCAGAATCATATGTGTTGAATGCACAAAGCAGCAGTGAGCAGAAATGCAGCAATGTACTACTTTGATTGAATCCCTGTTGATCCGCCATGCCTGGCAACTGGTATAGTATATGCTGTTGGCTCTGCACACTGGCTCATCCTCGTGTTTACTGGCAGGAGAAGCTACAGTTCCTGCTTACAATTGTGAGGAGTCCTCAGAATGACTGACTAGTGTTGGATCTGTCTGCCATGAGCATATGCTGCTATGCTATGCTGTGTCTGCAGCTGATGGTCGCCTGTTGCAGTTTTGGGAGTCAGGATGAGAGAAACAGCACCAATCCTGAGCCTTTTCCCTGTGTGATTGTGATAGCGTGATTCTCAGTTAGTTGCTGCTATTGCCTGCGTTTCCAACTGATGGTTCCACTAGATGTCATCATCACCTGCATTCAAGATATGCTGCTTTCTTGGCCATCTTTTCGTATAGATTAGTAATCCATCGAGAGATCTTGCCTGTCTTAGTTCAAAAGGCCCCTGGACATCACCTGCTTCTTCTGATCTGTGCTCATCTCCCTCCTCAGCTCACCATCCCGGAGTTCAACATTACCATGCCTGCCAACATCTTTGGTGGGGAGCAGCCAGATGTGAGCAGCTTACTGGACGCCCTTGGCGGTGATAGGATGTCTGGTCTGGCCACTCTGCTGAAGGGCATGGGTAATGAGGACTCAAGCAGCCCACTGGTAGCTCTTGGGAACTTGTTGTCTGCCTCACAAGACGGATCCTCAGATCCATGGAAAGGTGAGCGTGTTGGGGGTTGGTGCGGGGTGGTGCGGTGAAATAGGTGGAATGGGAAAGTGGCTAAGTGGCGTTAGAATTGGAGTCATCGGATTCACCGCAAGGTGGGATTGAGACCATGGTCCAAGGCATAAAGAAGTATGACATAGGGTTGTGACTGTTTCTTGCTAAGTGTGCTGCTGTAGTTCGCGGCGTTCGAGAGGGGGGAGGTAATTGTATGTAAGCTGGTGCTGGTGGCATCATGGATGGATATGTCTTCATTTATAAGGCATGGTGTCCTGAAGCAGGTGGCCTTAGCGATCCTACACTTGTGGTAGAGGTCCCGCACCTTCAGCTGTCACTGTGAAACAAAAGAAGTGAAGTAAGCGCATAGATTACAGGGTAGCCCTGAGGCCCTGACGCCTTATGACTTTTAGTAAATCTGAAAGATGTAGCCTGGTGTGTTTGGGCGTTTTAATTTTAACAACCCTCTTGCACCCCTCCCCTTCCCGTTTGCCAGGACCTTGCTTTTTTTCATAAGGGCCTTCTCAGTGAATGTAATCATGGTATAGGCCAGTGCTGATGCTTTTCCCACAGGGTGTCATTGGACCCATTGGACGAGTAGGCAGACAGTAGCCACAATGGGTTTGCATGCATTGACAGAGCTTGTCATGCAGTTATCATGGCCGTTGATGCCTTCTTACATGCCCATTGGAGAAGGGAAAGTGGCTGCTTGAGAGAGTTGGCGCACACTGCAGAGCAGCCGCGTGACGTGAAGACCAATCGAGTGGGTGCATTCTTTTGATAATACCAGGGAGGGCACATTATACCCAGCATTGTTGAGACTATCTGCAGCTCTTGAATGTTTGTGGGTCTTTTCTTCATGAAGTGGCTTTTATGCCAGCATCCAAGTGCATGTGATCTTCCCAAGTTAAGGTGTCTGGCTGAGCCTCCTGCACGCCTCAATTTCTACCACCAGTCTTTCCTCCCAGCCCATCCTGATGTTAACGCATACCTCCTTGCCTGGGTCTGTACCCCTTTTGTCCCTGCAGCCCTCCAGGGCTTCATGCAGACCCTGCCCTCTGACATTGCCACCCCCACCGGCATCAGCAACTTCATCAACTCCCTGGCAGCTCCTGCAGATGGCAGTCCCAGCCCTCTAGCAGGCATCGTAGACTTCATCAAAACCCTGCCACCCCCAAGTGATACCGAAGGCACCGGAAACCTCATCACAGATCTCATCTCTAACATACCCGGGGTCAGCGGCTCCGAGAACCAGCTTGGCGGCTTCCTTGACCTCATGTCAAAGCTGCCCTCACCGGATGGTTCTACTGGGAACCCATTGGGTGGTCTTGCTAACTTGGTTTCGGCACTGCCTGCGGCACCCGATGTGACAGATGCTGGTGCTCTGTCTCAGCTCGGCAATTTGCTGTCCCTGCTGCCGAAGCCAGACAGCAGCTCCGATGAGTCAATTCCTGCTAACCCGTTGAGTGGGTTGTCCACCCTGTTGAGTGCATTACCCCTTCAAGATGCAAATGGTGAGAACCCCCTTGGGCCGTTTGCCGGCATGATCGGCACAATTGCTGAAGGAGTTCTCAACAAGGTGAACGGTGGTGGTGCGGCACCTGAGGTTTCCGACCCCGGCAGTGCTCTGGCGAACTTGTTCAAGTCCATAACGTCCATTGGTAGCTCTAACTCAGAGGACGATACCAGTAACCCGATCAGCAGCTTCTTAGCAGGTCTTGCTGCCCAAAGCCCTGACCAGGTGAACCCCCTGCAGAGCATCTTGCAGAACCTGCCATCACCAGACACTATTACGGCTACCGATGGTGGTGGCGCCCTGGGCGGTTTACTGAATGGCATCATCGGCGGATTAGCGTCGGCTGCTCCAACGGCTGACTCTGACGTCAGCAGTGTAAACCCTCTGGCTGGGTTCCTAGCTGGGTTGACATCTGCTGCGGGTGGTGGTGAAGGGGACAGTGACCCACTTTCAGGGATTATGTCAACTGTGGGTAACCTGGTGAGTGGTGTCACTAGTGGTGGTGAGGGGGGTGGGATGAACCCATTGGTGAGTGGGGTGCTGTCAGCTGTTGGGGCGCAAGCTTCTAAGAGTGAAAACCCCTTGGTGTCTTTCTTGGGAGGGCTGGCTAGCAACATCCCTGGGGTTGGGAAGTAATTGTTTGTGTCACGTTATAGCCACAGTCGCATGTGTGCAGTGTTGAGCCGTTTTATTGTTTGATTGTTACAGTAGTTTTGTACTTTATTGATTGGTTGTCAGCAATCATTTGCAAAGCCTGTTGAGCTTCTGCCCTGTCATCTGCAAGTGAAGGCATGCATTTTACTGAGGGCCGAGGGTGGATGCAAGGCTCACTTTGGGAGGCCTAAGGGAGGCTCTGTCAAAGGAATGTACTAGTTACATTTCAGTTGACTGGATTGCTGTGAACCTTGGTCAAATTGTCACTCAAAACAGGGGGAAATAACTGCGCCTGGCAATGGCATAATATTTATCTCTGGTGGACTTAATAGGGGTTGTTGCATTCTGGCACACATTGTGTCTATCAAGGTGGCAACAGATTGAAGCTTACGCTTGCGGTTGCTGGGTTCGTCATGGTCCGCTGCAGAGGGCAGGTTCTGCTGCTGCTGCTGCTACCACCATTTCAACCTCAAAAGCAAGGATGTCTGTAGAAGTGGACGGTAAACTATGGGTTTGTGCGCAGCAGCCCTGGAAGGCATGTCTGTTGTTTCCTCTCCGCTTTGTGTATGTAGTACTAGCAGGCAGAGTCACAAATGGTCAGGTCATGGATACCGGCGGTGAGTGTAGAGCGGCATGCTCATGATATCTCTTCAATCGGCAGTACGAATAAGAGTTAGTGGTGTAAATCGGGCTGAAACAGTTCTGCAACTGAAATGCAGATTTGACTGTCCTCGAACTTCTGCACTCACACAGGTTAAATTTCGCATGCCTCTGTTTCATTGCAGTTTGTAGAGTTGCCGAGGGCTGTGTCTGCCGGTGGCTTGGAGCTCAGTTGGAGCGGCTAGTCGGCTACACCAATGAAACTAGTTTTCCTCACACCGCACCGCACCGCTTTTCTGCACCGCCCTATTGAAAGCCGTGCATGAACCGCCCCGCTTTCACGGAGATGCCATCTCTGTCGGCTGCGCGTGCGTCCCGGCTATCAAATATTACGGGATGGTGCATCCATACTGATCAGATACCAATAATTTCGCAACGATCAAAACTAGACCTCGGCGACCAACATTGAACATTCACTTGAAAAGTGCTCACAACGTGCATCGCTTCAGTTTACCGTTTCTATCAATACGGCCCACTAACCCATGTATGAATGACTAGCAGTTCCAAAGCAATGGCTATACAACAAAACGCTGCGGGATGACAGATGCACGATGGGCAGACATACGTAGACAAAAAGTAGGAGACTTATTCAAATGGCCAGACATGGATGGACATAGGATAAATATCCAAATGGGGTCATTGGCAGTTACCCATCGACCCGATCACTCATACAAGCTGCCCACCCTGTTCACTCCGCCCCCACTGCTGTGCTTCTTATGGGATCACTCCCTCCTCGCCATAGATTCACTGCGGCCATGTGCCATTCAGAGGAGTCCTCATCACAGTTCCACAATCTGCAGGCTTGTTAACCAGCATGGCACCCTGACCAATATAATTGACCTACGCTATGCGTGCCTCTCTGCCTTGCCGCCGCGCTGGCCTCTGACTTGCACCAAGCCACCCAGTAGCCTGCTCTGCCTTTGCTCCCTGTAGTCCCCTGCCCCTACACACCCCAGCATGCCACACAAGTCTCTCATACGATGTCAACTGCTGGCTACCTATCGTATGCCCCCTGTCATATCACAGTATTAGTCATGGGTGGCTGCCCCCACCTGCATATTCCGTCTCACAGCAACCCTTAGAAGTGTGACCTGCTCCAGTAAACCATATCTGCTGGTAATCTGCAGCTACTTTGGGTCACTCTTGCTACACAGCAAATCCACTTCCCCACCTCCACCGCTGCACTAGCTTTGTCAAGCCAAGCAGCCCCTTTTCCCACTAGATTCAGTATGTTTAATCCTAAAAACACGCCACAAACTGCAAACCCCGCAGAGTTCCCCTGCTGCCGCTGCCATACCACCACACACACACACACTTCACCTTTGACTAATGTCTGCTATTCAACCTCCCGGCTGTCTGCTGCTGCTGCTGGCCCCTAGCGCCCCCCTGCCTCCCCCTCCCCAGCGTCCCCTCTGCCACCGCCTTCTCCACCTGCTTTAACAACCCCGCATTGATGTTCTTCTCCGTATTACTCATGGGCGCAACAATCCTGTGCGTGGCATTGATCTTCATCTGCTGCTCCAGCATGGCTTTCAGCGCTACCTTCTTGGCAGCTTCAGCCTCCTTCTCAGCTCGTCTCCGTGACTGCTCAGCTGCCACCTGACTCTTCAACTGCTCCACTACTTTCTGCAGATCATAAGAAAGCAGCAGTGACGTCATGAGGTAGTCAATTGTTTGGACCCTAAGCTGCCTGAACTTCCAGGTCCTAAAACCCTAAAGTAATAGCATGCATGTATACGTTGAATTGGGAGGTTGAGATGCTGCCTCCCTAGATAGGGCTGTGGCCTAAATCTGAACGTGCTCCACCACTGTCTCTGCAGCAGTGGCAGCACGATTATATGAGATAGATCACTGCACAGCTTTTGAGCCGTGCAACACCCGCCACATGACTCCAACCAGTTTGTTAGTGTGTGTTGAGAGAATCCGATACTGATAGCTAAGACGACGAGAACAGAGACGATCAGACATCAAGCATGAGTATACCATGTAAGCAGGAGGACACAGCAGCTGCTAAAGTAGCAACCACGAACTGATGATAGCAGCAAAGAACATCAGCAAATTCAATCACTGGTCAGGTGCCAGCTTGCATAAAGCCAACACACAAATAACTGCTATGCCAGAGTTGAGGATATACAGCTCCCTAAACAAGTGAGGGAGGGAGTGAGGAGGAGGCGGGGAGGAGGGGAAGAGGGCAGGTGGAGAGAGGGAAGCCGCAGGAGGGGAAGAGGGGAGGGGGGAGTAGGGCCTCCTCCTCACTCCCTCCCCTCTTCCCCTCCTGGCGCGGATCCCTTGGTGCTCAATCCAAGGTGCTTGTCAGGGGCCAACACACTCAGAACTCATTCTATTGCTAAACCTCTTTATACATGTCTACCTAATCCATCGAAATCAATTTATCCCCAAAAATCTCACCACATTTGCCTTCATAGCTTCTTCCACTCCTCCGGTATCCCAATATGTACTTCCTCCCACCCTTCATTCCCCATCCGTCCTACCTAGGTATAACCACTCCATCCCTCCTCTTCTCCATCCCTCCTCTTCTCACACCTTTAACCTACCGATCTGCACATCATCTAGTAGCTTCCATTTCCATCTCAACAGCCAATGACCCTCCTACCCAGTGTTCTCCCTGTCTTCTCGTCCATACCTGCTCCTGCACATCCCTCCTCACTGAATGTCCACCCCGCCCACACAGTTTCTCCTTCCCCTACTTCTCAAGCAGGACCTTATGACACCACCACCTGCCCCCTTCTGCCTCTTCCAGCCCTTGTCCACCTGTTCTTTTTCTTCCGCAACTCAGATTTGCAGAATGGTGACAGTCATCCATGCGTCCCTCTCCCCTACCTTTCAATGAAACTGTCCGCTCTTGTCTTGCTGAAATGGTCTATTTCTCCTTCCAGAGCACCCGCCCTTATGCTGTCTCAGAGCGACTGCACCCCCCTGCCCCAACCCCATACCACCCTGTTCCATCTTGCTGCTTTTGTGACAGCTTGAGGTGCGGGGCCTATGGCACTTTTTGCTAGGGCATATCATGAAATGTAATAATACCACCCTGCCCACCTGCTCCTCCTCCTTGACCTTGGCCTTGGCTTGCTCCTTCTCCTTCAGTTGTTGTTCCAATGATGCTGCCAGCTTACTACCTGAGGCCTTGAGTGCAGATTGCCTCCGTGCCTCTTCTGCTGCAGCTGCCTCATCAGCCTCGCGAGTGTACCTGACAACAATAGTGGAGTGGTCAAGGAAGTATGTGTTATTTGATCATATTGGTTGCATTCTCTTCGAGAAACTGTGGGACCATCAAGAACGTTTCTGGCCTTTGGCATACAGTATCTCTGATCACAACAACAGTGAAGCGATCAAGCAGGTCTTAGGGTCATAGCTGATCATAGTGTTTTTCTTATCAGGCCTGAGGCACTCCTTTTGCTGCAGCTGCCTCATCAGCCTCACGAGTGTACCTAACAACAAGAGTGGATAATGGTGGAACAATCGAGCAAGTCTTAAGGCCAACTGATTAATGCTTTTCGTCTGCTACCCCTTGACTGCACTCTCTTTGAACACTGATTCCCGTCGCGCCTAATAATGCAATTCCCTGCAAACAGGGCTACTCATGCTCATCAACTGGATGTCTCAAAAAGTCACAAGGCATTGAACAGCCCCCACTGTCTGCACCCTGCCCTCATTCCCGCGATGGCTCTTGCATTTGGCTAATAAAATCCCTGCACAGCTTCAAAGCTGGTGGTTACACCAATCAATCTCATCCTCCTGCCCCAGCATGACTTTTCAGAAGACATCGTGCTTCAAACCAACCATCTGTCACCAACATTCAAATTTTGGCACACTGTGGCAACTGTAGCAACTGTTCCATCTCGCTGTATTTATGGCGGCCAGAGGTGCACCTTTTGCTATGGCATATCATGAAACGTGATAATAATATAGCAACTGCAGCTTTCCGCAACCAAGCCATTTCCCCGTTCTCCGCTCCTTGCTAAGCCTCCACAACCAGCCTGGTATAAACCTCTCAACTCTACAAACCCTAAACCCTAAATCCACAGGCACTGGTTAAACACATATTACAACCCTCCCTCATCCACCCCGTCGGCATCTGCCCCCACCCCTCTCACTTGTCAATGAACGCAGGGTCAATGCACCTCTTACCCTCTGCACACAAGGGCCTTAAGCATCAATACTAATTTTCACCTATCCATGCAGCCCCCCCCCTTTTTCCTACAAAGAGCTACCGTACTTGTGCTTTTGTTCAAATCTATCACAAAATGCCAATTTCAGTCACCCCGTCCTCCATCTCCGCCGGGCAGCTTGCATTACATCCCCCCCCACCCCACCACCCCCAGAATCTCCCCCACCCTTCTCACTTGTCAATGAGTGCAGGGTCAATCCACCTCTTTGCCTCTGGCCGCTGCTGTGCCTCCTTCTCCTGCTTGGCCTGCCACTCCTTCAGCTTCTCCAGTTGAGCCAACCTTGCTGCCTCCTGCTTATCCAACATGGTTGCATACTGCTGCATCACTTGCTGGTCAAACTCCCATTCCTTTTTCTTGGCCTCCTCCTTCATAGCCTTGTAGATCTCGTTACTGCAGATGGAAAGGGCAGGAGAAGGTGCATGTAATGTTACAATTCATGATATCAATCAATTTGTCAATTAAAATGGAAGGCCAGCTGTGCCAAAACTCACTCAGGACCATGAAGCAGACTAATCGCGGCCCCACTAGACACCTTTAGTCTGAGTTTGGAGCACAAGGGTTGGTAAAATACCATCATATGGAAGGCGTCCCCATTACTAACCCTAAACCCTAAACCACACTGCACCATTCTACTGTGGTTGTGAGCAACAAAGGCCCGGAAGGGGAATCAAGGTAAAGCGGGGGAATGAGGTCAGGTGAAGTAGGGTGGCCTGTGGTTGGATGTGTGGGGTAGGTGTTGGTGGGGGTACACCGCTGCAGCACTCTCATCGTCTGGATCATGACAAACCCCATCATCACCATCAGCAGCCACTTACTTGAGCAGGAAAGTTTTGAGAGCCTCCTTGCTTTGCTTCTTATGTGCCTCCTCACTCTCAAACTCCACCTTGGCCTCATAAGCCAGCCGAGCAGCCAACTCAGCCTCCTCTGCTGCACGCTTCTCTTCTGCCTACAACAATGGCAACCCAGCAAGGTGCTTTGAATAGGGTTTTACCGAGGACTACTACCAAAGGAAGCTGCACAAAGTAATATTTTCTTACGTAATGACGTCCCTCTTCTTCAATCTACTCGTGCACCGAATAGGCCACACTAGCATAGTTCCACATCATCCAGGGGTCCTTTGCCAGCATCACTTCTCCTCCTCGCAGATAAACCCAAACCTCGCCTGTTTTAGCCCCCCCCCCCCCCCCGCCGCCCCTTCTCTCCCCTTCCCTCTGTACTTTTCAGGCCCGACACCTGTCCCTCCATTCTCCTCCCGTAGCTGATCTTCTGCCATCCCCCCTCTGCCACCCTCTGCCTCCTTCCACCTCCCTCCACTGCCCCACCAAGAGACCTCACACGTGCAGCTCCTAAGCCCTAAGCCGTAACGCCAACCTCTGTGATTTGGCTGAGTGGCTGCTGAACCCTTAACCCTAAACCCTAACACCAGAAATCCCACCACTGCTCCTCACCATTCTGTTACTCATGCTGCTCTCTGCAAGCTGAGCCTCTTCTTCCCCCCCTCTCATCTTCGCCATCTCTATCTCCTCCATCCCCCACCCAGAGACCCACAAACCTCCGCAGCACCCACCAAAACCCTAAAAGCTACCCCTAATCCCTTCCACAACACCCATCATCCTGACCATTCTCTTCCTCATGGTCCTTTCTGCAAGCTGAGCCTCCTTATCCACATTGAACCTCTTCACAAATTGCCCCTGCAGCTCCTAAACCCTAAACCCTTACCCCTAAACCCCACTGTCACTCCTTACCATTCTCTTTCGCATGCTCCTTTCTGCAAGCTGAGCCTCCCTATCCGCCTTGAGCTTCTTGATGGTTTCCCTTTGCAGCTCATTAACCCCAAACCCCTAAACCCCACCGCTGCTCCTCACCATCCTCTTCCTCATGCTCCTCTCTGCAAGCTGCGCCTCCCTATCCGCCTTTCTGTGACTTGGCTGTGTGGCTGCTCAAACCCGCCTAAACCCTAACACCCAAACCCCACCACTGCTCCTCCCAGGTTCTTCTTCATGCTCCTTTCTGCAAGCTGAGCCTCTCTATCTGCCTTGCGCTTCTCCATGATTTGGCTCTGCAACCCCTAAACCCTAAACCCTTGCCCCTCAACCCCATCGGTGCTCCTCACCATTCTCTTCCTCATGCTCCTTTCTGCAAGCTGAGCCTGTCTATCCACATTAAGGTTTTCCCTGATTTGCCTCTGCAGCCCCTAAGCCCTAAACCCTTGCCCCTGAACACCAACGTCACTCCTTACCATTCTCTTCCTCATGCTCCTCTCTGCCAGCTGAGCCTCCCTATCTGCCTTGAGCTTCTCCATTATTTCCATCTGCAGCCCCTAAACCCTAAACCCTTGTCCCTTAACCCCACAGTCACTCCTTACCATTCTCTTCCTCATGCTCCTCTCTGCCAGCTGAGCCTCCCTATCTGCCTTGAGCTTCTCCATTATTTCCATCTGCAGCCCCTAAACCCTAAACCCTTGCCCCTGAACACCACAGTCACTCCTTACCATTCTCTTCCTCATGCTCCTCTCTGCCAGCTGAGCCTCCCTATCTGCCTTGAGCTTCTCCATTATTTCCATCTGCAGCCCCTAAACCCTAAACCCTTGCCCCTTAACCCCACTGTCACTCCTTACCATTCTCTTCCTCATGCTCCTCTCTGCCAGCTGAGCCTCCCTATCTGCCTTGAGCTTCTCCATTATTTCCATCTGCAGCCCCTAAACCCTAAACCCTTGCCCCTTAACCCCACAGTCACTCCTTACCATTCTCATCATCATGCTCCTCTCTGCCAGCTGAGCCTCCCTATCTGCCTTGAGCTTCTCCATTATTTCCATCTGCAGCCCCTAAACCCTAAACCCTTGCCCCTTAACCCCACTGTCACTCCTTACCATTCTCTTCCTCATGCTCCTCTCTGCAAGCTGGGCTTCCCTATCGGCCTTGAGCTTCTCCATGATTTGCCTCTGCAGCTCCGCCTTCCTCTTCTCATCCTCCTCCCATGCCCTCAACTCTGCCTGCTCCTGTTGGTGGTATGCTGCATCCTCCGCCCTCTCAGCATCTTCCTTGGCCTTCCTCTCAGCTACCTGCATGCAATTCCATACTGTACTTAGGCATTAGGAGGTTTAGAGGGTATAAGAATCTTCAGCATCTTTCTGTCAGCATTTCCTTGGCTTCCTCTCAGGTACCTGCAATCACACCCATGCTGTGTTTAGGGTTTAGCGGAGGGTTAGAGAGGTTCCAATTTTATTCCCTCAGCATCTTCCCTTGCTTTCCTCTCAGCCGCTACCATACTGCACTTAGGGTTTAGGGGGTTTAGGAGGTGTAAGAGGCTTCGGCATCTTTCTCCCAGCATCATCCTTGGCCTTCCTCTCAGCTATGTGCAAGCACACCCATGCTGTACTGTAACCTTAATTTAAGTATTACTTACACCTGGGCCTATCAGACCTCAAAGAGTCTCAAGTACGAGGGAAACTCTCAGTACCCCCAGTGGGCCAGCAGAGCCTTTGAATATTTTTGTCCTAGCTGCTAAACCTCATGTCTCAGCATGTGGCTGCATACCAAAGATTCCGTATCTTCTTTTACCTCACTGCTTTCAGCAGCTTGCCGTGGACGGCGTATGGCGCCTTAGCTATGGCATATCACATAACGAAAGAATAATACCTGCAGGAACACCATACTGTCTCTACCTGTGACTGTCAGCACCGTGTTCTGTCACTAAATCTGCAGCAGCTGCTCCTATGCTGCTTTCAGCAGACTTGACAGCTGACAGGTCCGATGCAATTCCGATGCAATCGGAATTAATGATAATATTAACAATTATAATAACAATGATAATAATAATAATAACAATGATAATAATAATAATAGTAATAATGATAATCACCGATGCAATCCTGAGCTGGGTGTTATCCGATATCAACATCAGATCACGTCACACTTACGTCCACCCCAGTCACTGTCAACGGCATCCCATAACTCCCCTCCCTTTGTGCCCCCACATAGCCAAGCCGCCCTCACACAAGCGCAAAGAGCAGCAGGAGCCCTGCCAGAAGCCCCTGTCCCTGATGTATCTGCTACTGCTGCTGCTTCACGCCCAGATCCTAGAATTAGGCCCAGCAATAACTGTGACCTTCTGCAACCGAGTCTCCTGCTGAATTCAAATGGCCTTCACCAGTATCACTCAATGAAGCACACACCAACCATACAATCCAGTCCATCTTATCCCCCCACATCACCACCAGCAACAGCACATGAATCATTCAAGAAAGACTAGACATGTGGCATCCACCCACCTGCCTCGCCAGTGCCGACTTGAGCCTTGCTGCTTGTTGTGCTGCAGTTGCCGCCTCTGCTGCATCCTTCTCCTTCCCTTGCATGACGTGCAGGGCATAGATCTTGGCCCACTCATCACCATCCTGCTGGGCACGCTTCATGGCAGCCAAGCTATTGCGCCTGTGAGCAGGATGAAAGGTCTCAGGGCGTAAAATAATTCATTCATTAATCAAATGCAAGACTACTAGCTATGCCAATGGGCCAAATCCCAGGTCAGAAATACAAGGCCCCTAATCACAGCTATGAAGGCTGACAACAATGATTTACTTGCCCACACACAAGCTGAGGCCAGGCTTCAGGGCTTAGAACCGGAACATCCTGGTGTGGATGGACACGTACAGCTATAGCTGCAGTGCTGCTGGATCTCCCTGTACATTTCTAGTTTAAAGTTCAGGCTTAGGGTTCAAGGTTGTCCTACATCAGTCAAGCTCTTGTGGGCACATAGGGCCACTTATGGGGGTTCAGGGTCAACCTTTTGGGATCCCCCATAGACTGCAAGACTCTACCCAACAGCTGCCCAAAATTTCATGCTTGGCAACAAGGCCCACTGCATCATTTGGCCAATGTGAAGTGCTGTTGTCATATGGAACACCTGCTGGTCTTGTGGCCAGTCCAGCTGCTATCTCTGCTGAGACTCCAATGCTTAGATGCTTGTCATTCGCATCAGTGCCTGAGTTTCTTCTGGTGGATGTTGCTGCTGTCTGTCACTGTCTTATGCTTGCAAAAGCTGCTCTTACAAGTGCTGTGGCTGTTCCTGCGGCTGCCCCTCTCCCTCTGCTGCCAGTACTTGCTCTTATGCTGGAAAGGATGGTTATACTGCTCATGCTGCCACTGTTCTTGTGGGTGCCCCTCTGTCTCTGCTGCTGCTTGCCCTCTGTTTGCATCCTGCAGCTGGTCCTGTTGCCAACTAATTAATTAGAAGACAAGACCAGCTATGCCAATACCAGTAACTACTTCAACCCAGGCCATGTACACAATCCTCCTGATGACGAGGAAGCTGTTGCTGAAGCCATTGCCATTGCTAGTGGTATCGCTGTCATTGCTTCCAAGACAGCAGCTGCCCCTGCTACAGGAGCATGCGCTGCTCCTGTTACTTTTGAGACTCTTGCTTCAATGCTCTTGCTGCTGCTGCTGCTGTCACCGGTTATCCTGCTGCAGCTTCCACTGCAGGTGCTTGCTCTTGCTCTGATACTCACTGTGGGGTCTCTCCTGTCAGCTTGGCACGTATCCTGTCCTCTAAAGCAAACAGGTCTGCCTCCTGCATACAGCAATGCACAACAGCAGCAATTGCTCAGTATAACCAGCACCAAATCACCAGCATCATCCTAGATATCCGCTGCAGCTCAAAGACTCAGCCTTCAAATGCTGCGATAACGGTAAGATTGCTTCAGGTTCAGAGTTCTTGTAGGCCTTCATATTGAAGTAGCAGCCTGTGTGGCCAGCAGGTTTTACAGCTGTTCAATTGCCAAAGTATTGACAATGTCCATGCTGCAGCTGCTATCACTGATGTAAAGAGGGCAAGTGCATATTGTTTGCGTTCTGCATGGCCAAGTGCTGAGCCTGCTGCACAGCTGCAGGTTGCTGTAAATTCACTCACTCGCACACTAGCAGCTGTTGACATGAAGACCTGAACCTCCTTGCTGATGACCTCCTGCATCTTCACATCCTTGCTGACCTCCTGCGGGAAGATGATACGTCTTTTTTGAGTGCTCAACTCCTTCTGCTCTTGTTCGAGCACAGGGTTGACATGCCCAGACTGTAGGGGCCAAAGGGGCTGCTATGTCGTCTGCTGATACGCCCGCTGTGCAGTGATCAACTCACCACAAAGCGCTCCCTCATCTTCCGTACTAGCGCCTGAGTTAAGGCGTCTAAGGGGCTGTCTGCAGTTTTTGCCTGTGAAGGATTTGGGCACTTTGAGGCCACTGATGTCCATGCCATGCCAGAATGTTCATGCTAGCTAACAGCTTCGCACCGAGCGGCTTCCTGTGCTAGTACGTAGGTTTCCTGCCCTAGTTGGTGGCGTAGTTCCTCTCACGCCCAACCCCAAAGCACCGGGTTGCTCCATTGTAGCCACTGTCCCGGCTGTAGACGATATTGTCAACTGTAATGCATGCTTTTAATCATTGATTTGAGCAACTGGACACACAATCGTGTGGTGATTGCTGTTTATGCAGGGCCTTTCGCAGCCCAGCTGTTTATGAGTGCGTCTGAGCTTCGAAGTGACCTCTAGTGCTACAGCCAGGAACAGAAGTGACTAGCAAGCACCGAAGGCATGAAACTTATTCAATCTACACGCCGTAGCCTAGACACACGCTGCCAGTTCGTTTACCTTGTAGATTGCATGATGCAAGGTTTGCCATGGTGACCATTGTCGTCACCACATACAGAAGGCGCAGCGAGCCAGCTCTGAGCGTCCCGAGACACTTTCCGGTCCAGACATTCGGGCATTTAGACCACACTAAGGGAAACAAGACGCAGGCTCATCCAGCGGGCAGGCAACCAACAGTTGGTCAGGATGTGGCTACGGCACGAACTGTGGACTTGGAAGTCTTGACAGGCGCAGGTAACCGGGGCCCTTCAGGAATAATACACAAGCTCTAGAACCTTTACACGATCCTTCGGGGGCCTCCAGCTTGTACCCTGCTTACACTCAATGTTTCGACCTGCCATTGGTGGCCCTGCCTGCGAAGCCCTTTGCAGCAGCTTCAGCCCCACTAACGAAACCCCCTCCTACCAATCTACGACCACCCGTTCGCGTGCCTCCACCTCCTCCGCTGCCTCTACTGCTGCCTCCAGCTGCATGTGCACTACCGCTTCTGCTGCTGCTTTGCTGTGTCTCCTTGCTGCCATTCGCTCCAGTATGCGGCGCTGCAGTCCGGGTACCCCTCTTTTGCCCTTGCACTACATCATTCCCCCTTCCACTGAACCCTGCACCCTTCCCTATGGCACCATATGTTGCCCCCTGGCCACCAGCAGCAGCAGCAGCAGCGGCGGCAGCAGCACCAGCCCCACTACTGGCAAGAGAGTCTGCTGCAATTACTGCCAATGCTCTGCCAGCTGAAATCGCAGAAGCTGCTAGCTGCGTGATAAGCAGAGCTCCCCTCACTCGTCTGACTGTGGTGGTGGTTTGCTGCACCCGCTCACGGAATACAGGCAGCAGCACCTTCAGCTCAGCGCGTGCCCTTAGCCCTGCTTCTAAGTAACCTGCAAACATCAGCATGACAGGAAGCGGTGTGGCGTTTTAAATATGCCTCCCTGGAGGTTATCGGATCAGAGTAGAGTGCGGACAGGAAGGCAGGGATCAGGCAGGCAGTGCTGGAATGGAGAAATGAGGATACAGCAAAGCAACTTGCAACGACCACTGCAGACCTAGACCTTGTCCTGTAGTATGCTCAGTAGTAACAGGATAGCATGTGTCCCAAAAACACCCAAGTCCTACGATCACCAGAAGCAGCAGCAGCATGTTTAGCGTAGCACCCACCCCAGGCCCCGTTGCATCTGGTGCCTGCCAAACAGCACACGCCATAGAAGCAAGAGCGCGTATGTTCTCCTAAACCTCGATGCACCAACTACCAGAAGCAGCTGCACCATTAAAAAGTAAGGCCTGCTTTTCAAGCAACTTCTGCAAATGATTAGGATGGCCAGCAACAAGTATAAGATAGATAGCTGCATATTCCCTTGGACCATGCAGCACCTGCCACACGATCAAGGGTAGAAGGAAAGCCTACATGTGACATGGGACGAAGCACCCCTAAGGGACAATTAAAAGGCTGCAGAAATCAGTGAAGGCAGATTGATCGTACTGTACCACTATGATGATTGCAAGTGCATGGCGGATGGATACAACAAGATCCCACAGAGATCACAAATTTTGGCAGTATGGGACCATAGGACTGACAAGTAACCAACTTCTAGCCACCTCGCCTCAATAAAACCTCCTTTTACAAGCTGTCGGTCTTCAGCTCCAGGCATGGCAGCTTTACCTGGCTTCACTATGTATCAAATGTTAACCCTACCCCCAGCCAAACCAGGACAGAGACAGTATGAACATAGCTCAACTTCCATACACAGAGCCCTGACAAGTGAATGGACCGCTGTCATAGTGGCTGCATGGCTGCCAATCTGTGATATAATATATCATTCATACATACCACATGCAGCCACCTCCCCCTCACCTCTTGCTTTCGTCTCTTGGGCTGCCAGCACAGGCACTAGCCCTGATCCGAGCATTGTAGCTCCCTGACGAACCGCTGCCTCCGTGCCTGACACAACACGTGCAGTTGCCCTGTAACAAGCAGGAGGGATACCGGATGATGAAGATGCCGAAAATCTAGCATGCAGGAGAACTGTGCTGCTAAAACACTGTCACGCAATATTTACCGTTCCATACTTCAGTTTATATTCATGTTCTAGCATCCTTTGGTGATCTTACACAAGCAGGACATGGTTCCACCATGGGATTTTTGCCGACCTTGCGCATCTCTGTAGTCAACTAGAGCAGGGCAAGCCTTTCCTGCTAGAAGCCCTATCCTCCCGAAAAGGAAGCTGGAAGCAATGAAGTTGGTTGGAGGGATAGTAACTGGATGTTACTGCAGATCACACTCCTGCAACCTTCATTTGCACATAAAAGCTGCCAGAAAGGGTCGATCATATAAAATGAATAGTATTCGCTGTGTCTCCACAAATTATTAGGGGTCGCTGCATACCCTAACTGAGCAATTGTTCCATGTGTGCAGAGCCTATACTGTAGCAGCATGAACACAACCTTTTTCCTGCTGCTCAATTTACATTTGTACCATGACCATACCTATAATCCCATAGACATGTTATTCCACCTTGTGGTTTTTGTTACGGCTTGAGGGACAGGACCTATGGCACTTTATCTACGGTATACATGACAACTAATAAGTACTCAATAGTCACCCCCAATCTGCTGGTGCTGCTTACCTGATCCCCCCACTCAAATCATTCCCCAGCCCACCCAGTTCTGAGATGGCATCACTTAGTTCCAGTCCCGTGAGTCGCATTGACGCAGCTGTTTCTGGTAGCTCAGTCTCGACTGTCTGCACAGGCGGATTAATCAGCACAGTGAGGAGAGGGATATGTAATAAAGTAAGCATGCCCAACATGTTGGGTGGCTAGAAAAGCGAAGTCTGATACATTTGGCATGTTTTCATGGTCATGCTGGTCAACTGCTTGCAGCCTTGCGCCCTCTGTCTGCACATATTGCTGTGACACAAGGGCAATGCTGACCAACAAGCGCAGCAATGTGCACGCTGGCATTCCCAGCAGCTCCCATGTTGACTTTACAACATCCACCTAAGCCTTCACTTGGACAAGTACAGTTGCTGGGTGGCTCATCTACGCGATGGGCAGCTGCAAACTTCTGCCATGCTCCCCGCTGCTGTGCCTTAGATAAGGCACAATACCAAGCACATCCACGCCTACGCTGCCACACCTAGCAGCTAATGGTAGTTTCTTTTACAGAGCCCAGATCAGCCCTCCAATGGAAATGGCGTAAAAACATTGGAAGAGTTTGCTGTAATCTCAGTCTGCAAACTTCTGCTGCTGTCACTCACTCGCATGAGCGACTCCATCTGCTGAGCAGCTCTGGCCATGGACCACAGCAGAGGGATGGAGGCCAGGAGGAAAGCAGCACCAGCACATGACAAGATGAAGAAGGCACATGAGCTGATAGTGGCTGGTAGGTGGGATGCTATTACTGGCTGCGCTGCTTCAACTGCTGCCTGAGTAATGCTGGCTAGCGGCAGCCATGCAGACGCAGTGACGGAGCGCCTTCGGGGCGGATGATAGATCTGCCTGCGGGGAGGTGCGGTAGGGGTTCAGAAAGGGTCATCCTGGGAATCCATCTAGTATGCCGCAGGTGGGACGACAACACGTGAAACGCGGTGACTTACTGAGGTATGCGCGGTGTATGCGTGCATCCTATTGCGTAGATGCTATCTGTCCGTTTAATCCTGCTGCTACGTAACGCACGCCGTTGGGACGGCCAGCATCTGCAGAAGGGTCTTGCAGTACCTTGGGACTTTACATCCATGATCCCACTGGGACATGGAGAAGACATTTGAGCTGTTATTGGCTGCCAAATTGAACGACCAGCTGTCAAGCGTTGGGGTCAGGGCATGGAGACATCTGAATGTGGTCGAGAAGAGCACCTATGCAGCAGCCCCTGTGAACAAGTTTCGCCATCGCATGGTGGCAAATGCAAGCATGCAATATGGCCTGGGGCAGCTTGGTAGCGTGTTTCGCAACAATTGCGTAACCCATCAGCAGTACCTCTCGCACTTGAGCGGTACGATCCTGGCGTTGTCCAAAACGGGCCGAATTGCAAAGACATGATAATCTGATGACGGCAGGGCAGAGTCAAGTCTGTAACAGGACTAACCGTATGCAGTGGCACATGGCCACCATCCCGACGAGATACAGTAAGAACTTACCAAAGCCAGTAGTGCACCTTTGTTGCTGTAAGCGACGCTATTGACTGCGAGAGAATTATGCTATGCATGACCTGTGACACGTCAGGTGCTGGGCACAAAGGGCCTTACAGGGCCCGGTGGAGCAAAGCGGTCCTGGATATGAGCATCATCTGTCGGGATCTCCAGCTCATATACCATTTGAAACAGCGTTGGAGGATGGACCGACTCAGGTCGTAAGGGACCACGACCGCATCATCGTAGGGACGAACCTGGGAAGGTAGCAGACCGATCCGATCCGAGTTGACCAGCAGTCCCTGGCCTTGCTCAATAGCTGCAGACCACTCAAGTACGAGTATAGTATGCAGTTTTCGACACACTAAATATCTAAAAGCTGTGCGTGCTGCTAGAAACATGGCACATATGGTACAATTGAGCAGCATCCCCAACAGCAAGACATGATTACCATGCCGATCTGCACTTCATCTCATGGACAAGCAAAGCATACTGCCGATTAAGTACGGCTACCAGCACAACGTGCTTGCGATCGCTCCTGTTTCTTAATGTTGCTGGCACTCTCATATGTCCTAACAGGTTTGCATTGTTGCTATGCTGACCCTTAGGGGTTGGGAAGGGCCATCGAATTCACTCTAGGTCATGTACATACGTAATACACTGGTTGGACTCCCTTGGTGGGCAGCTGCACGGCCCGAAATCTGTGCAGTTATCGATCTCATACGATATATACATATGGTATATTTGGATGAGGTTTCTTCACCTCAGATTGTGCAGCTAAAGCTTCACCTGCTTCTGTTATCTCTCTTGCAGGTGGCATCCTGCTCCCGCAACAGTTATGGCAGGTACCCCAGCAATAAGCAGAACAACTCCCAAGCAACTTACAAGGAAAGATCCGGCCCTTGTCCTTGTACCTTCAGCATGTGCATGGGGCTTCTGCACAGCACTACTTCAGCTGAGGCCGTACAACTACAGCGACACCAGCAGCAGCCCTACTGGTAGGAGAGTTGCTCAGGCTCTACCATGCAATGCTAGCTCTCCAGGAAACCAGCAGCAGCACCAGTGAGGGGGACACTGTGAGTCCTTGCAGAAGCACAACCTTGGGCCCTCCGCAAGACCACGATGAGCTGCTTGAGTCTGACATTGCACAGCTCCAGCCCGTGCCAGCTGATGGTGTGGTTGCAGCACCAGCAGCAGCACCACTGTGATCACCACCAACAGCTGCAGCACCAGCGATTTTTACAACAGTGAAGAACAGCAGCAGCAGCAGTAGTGCTATGATCACAATTAGCAGCAGCTGCAGCACTGGCATCTCAGAACAGCAGTGGCAGCAGCAGCAGCAGGAGTAGCGGCAGCAGCAGCGGTGCTTGGGGGATTCTGGGTGTCCAACCAGCAGCACAGCCTTGGCGGCGCCGCAATATCAAGGTGTGCTGCTTGAGGCTGCCCGATTGCCCAGCTCCAGCCCGGGCCAGCTAATGGTGCAGCTGAAGCAGTAGCACTAGCACCACCAACAGCTGCATCATCATCATCTGAAAACAGCTGAGAACAGCAATGGCAGCAGCAGCAGCAGTAGCAGCAGTTGCGCTGGGGATTCTGGATGTCCCAGCAGCACCATTGGCATCTCACCAGGAGCAAAATGTGCGGCTTGGTTGCACTATGGGACAGCTTGAGCAGCAGGTCAAGCCAGGAGGTTCTCAGTGGTTGGTAGTGGAATGCGAGAAGTGGTTCAAATATCCCTTCTCCTGGGAGGGGCCTGTGGTAGCTTTGCTGCAGATGTGGCCGTTGGGGGTCACACAGGCGTCTCACCATAGCGTGTATGCTCTCCACCATACTGGGTTTCCTTTGGGGGAGCAGGAACTTGACAGGTGAGCTCGCATTCTTTTGGGTGCTTGGAAGTGAGATGCTGAGCATAGGAGACCAACAGACAAACTTGGAGTCTGCAGCACTCTAGACCCACCCCAACACCTAAACCCTCAGCTTTAACCCCTTGTTACCCCTCTGAACCCCCAAAGGCCCTCACTGTTCGTCCCTCTCCTAAGGGCACGTCCTGCTATGGCTTTGCACCACCCAGCACCACACTCATCCTGACCATTGCAAACGGAGCTTTTGTAGGGTGCGCAGAAGGTAAACTGTTCAATGCAGCCGTGATCATAGTGTTTGCTGATGCTGCCTTCAGTAGACCTGGTAACAGCTTGCAAAGTTTCTTTCAGGAGTAAAACCTGGGCACTTCTGTATTAAGGTCATTTTATGTGGCATACTGCACTTGCGTAGAGCCAGCATGCGGGTGTTCAGATTCCAGCTTGCAAGGTGCATTGGAAGGGAAAAATGGCAAAGCTATGTAGTACCTCTACTGCCAAGCGACATGGTTGCAAGCGGCATTACCAGACAGTTATGTACTGCTTTTAGTGTGTCGTCTGTGTTAAATAGTTGGAGCACTGTGATAGACTGTGGACCACAACTGAGGCGTATGGTGGTGCCCATTGAGCTTTGTTGCAAGCTTCACGCATGCTATATGAGACAGTCCTGTGAGAGTCAGGGAGTACTGATTGCGTCATGTACATCTTCTGTTACTTTGCAGCCTTTCAGAAGCTGACAACTTGCTATCAAGCAGTTGCATTGCCTGATTTTGGAGAAGGAGGGCAACTTTCAGCAAGAGTCACATGAATCAGCAGCCGCTTTTGGGGGGCAGCTGCGGGTTGCAATGGGCAATGGTGCACCTACCAAACAAGTGGGCGTCAGCAGAATGGGAGAAAGGCACAGGGTGATACTGCTGGTGCTCTGCTGCCTGTGGGTGGCGCTCCACAACAAAGCCCTCATTGGTAGCACTGAGAGCTTCAAGCACAGCAAATTGAAGTCCAGCAGCTGAAATTGGGGCAGTTGATCTTAGGGATAAGGAGAATACATCAGCATGTAACGGGGCAGGTCTTGGCCATGGGCTGTGTTAGTAAGCCTGCTGGGGGGCACATTACTGCGATTGCCTGTGAGCTGGGAGGGATAGTGCCATGGGATGCAATCAAGGCCGCCTTGTGGAGCACTGGCTATGCATGTTTGGCGGTACCCTCAAACAGCTGATGAGCACTGAAGTGGGTTTACAGTGTTGCTGGAAGACTAAGAAAGGTGAACAGGGGTGAGATTAGCACTGTACATTGTATGCGGTAACAGATGTTGAGGAGTGCCTCTACACCCTGTGCGTGCCTGTCCAGCTTGTCCAGTTGTAATCAGTGACCAGGGCTGGTCCGTCTCATGCAGTATTTGTAAATCACAGCCATGTATATGACTGAAGTAGTGAACAGCCTGCAGCATCAGCTGCCGCAGCCAGGAATGCTCAATATGATTGCATTGCACTCCAAAAGTTTGAAGGCGCAACAATGCTGCAGGGACCAGGCTCTTGGTAGAGCACGTGCATGTATGCCTGCCTTTGTTATTTGTGGCATACAGAATATGTTCTAGTATGTGGAATTGACATCGCTACTTGCTAGTTGCTAGTTGCTAGTTGCTAGTGAGAGAGGGACACCTACCTAGCTTCAGGGCATATGTCAGGTGGAGTATATATGAAAGAGACAGGGCTGTTCGGGAGGAGGGTGCTAGGAATAAATCTACTTTAGCGACATATATGCAGCATTACAATGACGATATCAATTATTTCAAGCCGCAGCCATATCTGTGCACAGGCCCTCTGAGCAAAGGCATGGAACTCATTATGCAGCTGCGTGCAGGTATTCTTCCTCTCAACGCTATGACAGCAAAATTCGGTAGGCAGAGCGCTAGCAGGCAAAGTGCACGTAGGGAGTGCTGCAAGTCCTGTGATCTTGGCCCTGAATTGGGAGGTGAAGTTGAATCTCCTGAACACTTCTTGTTTGACTGTCCTGTTTACCAGGCACAAAGGCAAAAGCTGTGGGAGAAGCTGACTTCTGACCCTGATGTTGCTGCAAAATGTCAGATATTGGATGGCAAATCTGATGAGGAGAAGCTGCATAGCATGCTTAATGAAGAGTTCTGGGGTGTAGACGTCGATGAGGAGTCTGGCTTAGTATATGGCCCTTTCAAGCATGCATTTAAGTGTATAGCTAAATATGTTGCAGCTGCTTGGAAGATTAGGAATGCTTATGCTCACCCTTCTGATGTGGCGTGAGGTCCAACCAATGGGGTTTGTTACCAACTATTGCTTGCACCCGGGCTTACAAGCCCTCCTTGCTTTCTTAAGTAGGAGGGAGGCTCTTACCCCCATTGGGGCAGTGGAGGTTTTGGGTGATTTTGACCTAGCTGCTGGACCTCATGTTTAGGCATGCATATATTGTCATACATGTCGAAGTTTACCCGTATTCTGTTCCACCTCGCTGCTCTTTGTGACAGCTTGAGGTGCGGGGCCTATGGCACTTATTGCTATGGCATATCATGAAATGTAATAATAATAGTTGCTAGTTGACTAGTACACCATGCAGTCACCTGCAAAGGGCGTTCATCTTCAGTGACGTGTCAGATTGTATGTATCATTGGCATACTTTGTGAGCTTATTGTTATCTGGGCTTTTGTGCCCTTTGGAGCTACCTGCTTGCAGCTATGGCCATGATTAAGCTGTTGCCACGGCAGTCGTAGTAACTGACGCCGGTCTATTATGTTATTTGACCAATCACAGAAGTGCCACTGGTTTCTTCAACGCACAAGTGGTGACTTCTGTTATTGTGCACGTATTCCATCTAGAACCGCATGATGGTTGTCGTATCTGACGTCAGCGGAGTGGTTGGCATCGTCAGTTGACTCTGAAGGACACAGTGATTAAGCACACCATTGAATGCTCAAGCTACAATAAACCATGTTTTCGGGCAAGCTAATTATCATCTGTGGGGCAGCGGAAAGCTATGGTGGCGCAAAGCTGCTGAAAGGGTGTAACCTCAGGTCACTGGTTGTCACCTCTGCTCGTCACCTCATCAAGCCGGGCCTGTCTGCAGCGCTGTGCATACCATTAAGCCCTCTAACAATAACGTGTCCGCCAGCTTAATGTCGATGACCATCTCCTATTAGGTTGGAAACGTAACCTGCTGGCTTGCATCGTTGACCAGGTGCCCCCCGTTCTTCCCGCCGTGATACTCTGTGTGTACGGGCATGTCTAGTCAAGGAGCCTTTTTGGAAGATATCCAACTCCAGTATATCAGCTAAATCCACCAGTGGACCTTGAATGCGTGGCTGTGGCCTGGCCAGCTAGTCTGTCGTGGCCATAACTTCTAGCCTAGCCTCCGCAACCAAGGTGAGGCCTTTAGCACGCCTGTTCCTTCTGAAGCGGGCACTCGAGGACCTCCAACCCTTCGACAAGACAATAGCATGCTTGTGGCCAAGCATGAGCACTGCGCCTAGACTGTACGACCATAGCTTGAGCTAGCTGAGACATGGTTCCTGCTGCAGGCTTCAATGCATACCCTCAAACATAAGTACTTGAACTCACATCCCACTGGCAAGCCAAATACGATGATGCTTATTGCACCTGCAGGAATGCAATGTCTAGAGACTCAAGCACCACCTTCCCCAGTCTGCCCCTTGAGCTCCAAGAGCTTGTGCTGGCTCAGGCCTTGAAGCAGCTCGATACAAAGCATCAGTTTGGTGTTGTCCCCACAGTCAACCAGCAATGGCACGGCATTGCCCTCAGCACCTGCCGTAGCCTTCAGCTCAGCATACCTGCCCAGGATGCAGCCAAAGAAGAGCAGTTGGAAGCTTGGCTGGCCACGAACACGGATGTGCTGCTCGATTTGGACCTCAAGTTTGATCAAGAGACGTATTTACCAAAGTCGCACAGCTTAGGTGACAGCTTTAGCCTGACCATGGGGCAGATGGCACAGCTGCGGACCTTGAAGCTAAGTGGGTGTCATTTCCACCCCGAGTTATCCAGACTTAGAGAGCTGACCCTGCTGCATTTCGACGGTTGCATGGTTTCTCCTGAGGACCTATGCTCTCTTTCTCAGCTCACTGCCTTGCAATCCCTTCGAGTGTGCCACTTGCGGTCGCAGCCGTACTTCTATTTTCAGAGACCCGACGTTACCATGAGAGACATGATGAACAGCATCTGTGAGAACCACCAGCAGCTTACTTCATTGGAGGTTTTAGTAACTGCCAACGGCTGCGTGTGTTTAGATCCCTTCCCTTCTCTGTATCAGCTTAAGGAGTTGCAGCAGCTCAGCCTCCCCAGCATGTTGGTAATGCCCCAGGACCTACAGCAGGCAAAGCAGCTGCCATGGGTGGCTGCAACTCTCCGTGTGCAAGGTGGCAGGCAGCTGCTTGAAGTTGACCTGCCTGCATGGATCCAGCAGCAGCAGCATGCAGGTCTTCTGGAGCATTTGAGCTTGAGATATCCCAGCCACATCGAGCCAGCTCAGCTTCCAGCAGCAGCAGCTTCTCGTGCTCTTTCCTCTCTCCCTTCAATCATGCACCTGCAGAGTGTCAGGATTTATCGATTCGACTTGACGCAAAGCAGCCACGACATTGCCGCTCTGACTGCTCTCACGTTCCTGGAGTTGGCCGGGGCGGTCTTGGACGGTGAGGTGCTTGAAGCAGTTGCCACATTGACCTCTCTTAGCACTCTGAAGCTCAAGGACAACGAGATGGTGACAGCAGGCCATGAAAGCTTCAGCATCCTCACTGCAGGCCTTTGCAACGTGAGTTCCTTGTATTTGCGTGGAGACATCCTGTCAGCTCCCAATCTGGCTGCTATGGCCAGCAGCTTGAAGCAGCTAGGTCTGCTTGAGTTAGGCAGCTTGGTGAGGCTTGAAGACGCAGCCTGTCTCAGCAGCCTTGTAAACCTCTCCTCCTTGACGTTCCAGAGGCTGCAACTGGGTCCAGGAGAGTGTGCTGGTGCTGCTGTCACGGCTTTGACCAAGCTTTCCAAGCTGGTATCTTTGGTCATTGTGGAGCAGGAAAGGCAGTTTGCCGTGGAAGATGTCTTGGCGCTGACCGAAGCCATGCAGCTGACAACAATTAGGATCTGGTATTACGGGCCTACTTGCGGCAGGGCGTTCTCAATGCAGGTGATTTGGGGCAGGTTAGTTAATGAAGTGCATTGCAAGGGCCTTAAAGACCATACAACATGATAAGGAGAGTGCCAAAGTTGGCAAGGCGAGACAAGCGGAGGCATTGCCGCTGCTTCAAGGTTACCGCCATACTTGACAGATGTTGCTGTTATCATTCTTGTTACTGGGTGCCTTTCTCAGTGAGTCAAGTTAGAGATGGCCCTTGTGGTACATCTGTTAGAGTACAGGTTCAATCTCTTAGTGCTGCAGACTAAGTACACGGAGCCCATAGTGCTGCAACGTGATGAACATCATTACACCCCATCAAAAACTGGCAGATCGTTAAGACCTCACATGCCTGATATGCTTGGAACCAGGTGGAAGCGCTTCGCTGGCAAGTGCTGAGGGAGACTGTTTACCACATGAAGCACTGCTTGACACAGTCACCATCTGCAGCAGTGCTATGAGAGGCTAAGGAGCTGCAGTTGGAGGATTTGGTTGCACAGTGTGAAGAACTGAAGGCTCAATGGCAGGCAGTCCGTAGGAATTCAAGTGGGTCATATGAAGGTGCTGGGCTGCACTCAGTGAGGGTATGCATCATGCTTAAGGGGGCGGGCCTTGCTACTGCCGTTCTATATGAGCAGCCTAGGGGTGTATTCACTCTGCTGTACCGTATACTGCATAATTAATGGATATTTCCATTCCTGCCGTCTATCTGTGAGGGGCCTGGCAAGAGCATTGCCCAGACTTTTGTAGCAGGTACAATGTCTTGGCGCTACCTCTGACAGCATGTGTGTTAAACACCCTGGGACTTCATGCTTCAGGGACTGTTGCGAACGGAAACAGAGGCTCACAAATCTCCTGATAGAATGTGCCTTGCATAACTGTAGCCATGATCGCTTTCTTTGTTGGCATCTCAGCACCTTCTCCAAATAGATACCCTTAGCATGCAGCTTTCCACCAGGGCTTGCTTCTCTGTTTTGTTATTGAGGATGATCTGCACTATCACATACAGTTATCACATGCTCCGGTCTTTTCTGATGAGCCATACATGTGCAAACTGCATCCTACAGGTGATTCTGAGGATGAGCGACACTATGATGAACTGTATGGTGTGCCAAAGAAGCCCTATGCACAGGCAACCGCTAGGATGAATGTGGCACGAGCAAAGAGAGAGGTAAGTAGGCGAACAAAGAGGTTTACAGCACCACAGCGACTCTACCTAGGACCCTGCATTTTGCCCTGGGTTTCTTGTAAGTCATGGGAAACTAGCTGTGGATGTGAGTCCTGTCTTTTGTTCATATGCATGTTTGGATGCACAAGCAAATCCTTTTTGATGGTGCAAGCTAGCTGGGGCAGAACCTGAAAAGTTTACAGACATGTTTTTTTAAGAAGCTGCAGCAGTATGATAACATTTCATGGTATGCCATAGCAAAAAATGTCAATAGGCAGTACTTGTGTTCAGAGGTGACTGGCTTGGGATTGTCTTGGTAGTGGATGGAGGCAGTATGACACAGCCCGGACATGGGCTGGGGTTTTGGCAACATCACAAAGCATGAAACGGCTGTGAGCTTGGTAAGGAGACCTGGGCAATCTTAAACTTTACAGGGAGCATTAGTATGACTGATAAAACAATCCTTCTGCTTCACTGCCTGCAGAAACAGCAAGAGATTGCAGCAGTTGTGAAGCAGCTATACCTGCACATGCTGGAGGAGAAGAAGCAGCAGAAGGAATACCAGCAGCACCACAGAGAAGCTCCAGCAGCCCATCACCAGCAGCAGCTGGTGAACAAGCAGAAGCTGCACAGGACCTCATTTGTGCAGGAGCAGGAGCAGCAGCAAGGCATACCACCCCAGCAGCAGCCACTAGACCAGCACCAGCACCAGCATGGTGCAGTGGGCATTCATGAAGCAAAAGTGGAGCAGTCTCGCATTGTTCAGGCAGCAGCTGATGGTACTGGTGCCCCGCTGGTTGTATCAGACAGGGCGAGCAACCCTACAGGACCTGGTGGCACAGACCGGCACCTGTGGGAGCAATTGATCGAGAGGCTGGGTTCTGTCTACAGCAAGTACCTCTAGTTGCCAGAGGTTGAGTGTGTATGTGGGTGTGATCAGCAGGAGCAGGAACAGCAGCAGGAGGACTCGTCGTAGGTGTCGCTGTGATTGAAGCTGTTTATTCACAGTTGTCTAGGGATGTGGCAGGGATGGCGGCTTTGTTGAGCACCAAAGTACTGGTAGCTGTACGAGAGCAGCTTTGTCACCAGGTCTATGAGGTAAAAGGGGTAGTTTGCATTGTGCCTGCGTTAGTCTGCTGTCTTGGCCGGCAGTGCATAGTGGGACAGCCGCTGAGATCAGGCCGAACTTGCCATGAGGCAAAAAAGGGGTAAACAGGTATTTGGAGATGGTATGACAGACCCTCCTATGCACAGCGCCTATCCATCTGGGAGTGTGGGCAGGCGTTGTATACCGATGCCTTTCCCTTGGTTCTGATGCGTTCCCGAATCGCGTGTCCATGGCTCCCTGCAGACTTGAGCATCCAACATAATGTCTTTCATGGGAGTTGAAATGATATGGAGGGGCCAATTAAAAATAGAGCGGGCTGTAGCAGCAGGCGGCTGGCACTACAACAAGTATTGCTTGGACAGGTACAGTTCCCTACTGCTGCCGTTGCTGCTGCTCTGATACAGGGGATGTTTGGAATGTTTTGTATTCTCGGTGAGTGGCAGCATGTGCTGAAGGGGAGGGTGGAACCTTAGTGGCTTACAGCTTATTGGATGCTGCTACTCTAGGCTGTGTACGTGAGGAAAGTGAGGCAAATATGGACTGTAGCAGATAGGATTTTGTCTGGTTTTCAAATGTTGTTTTGCTGCTGACTAGAGAGCTGCATTTGTCATGGGCATGCATGCCAATGTTTCCTCACCTAAACCACAGCTAGTCGAGCAGGACATGTGGTTATGGTTGCCGGCCACTAGTCCTTCTGACAGAGTCTTATCTCCCCGTGGCCTTTGCTGAGTACTTGAAGTGCAGGTAATCATTGAGATTGGGTGCGGCCAGCGCTAGTTCTATGTTTGGCCAGGGCAGTGTAATAAGCTAAAGCCATGTTTATGACTGAGGTGCCGAATGAACCCACTTCATCATCAACCGCAGCAAGGATTGCTGTATGGCCGCATTGCACTCTGGTATCCGTGCACGACGCAGTGCCGCTGCAGTCAAATGTTGCAGGGACAAGGATCGTGACATGTGCATGCATGTGTTTCCCTTTGTTTGTGGCATACAGTACTGTATGTTCGGGTGTCTTGAGATGACGTTGCTACTTGCTAGTTGGCGGGGCTCTGTTCTTTGCTTAGCACACCACGGAGTCCTGCAAACTACTTTCACCTCACTCATCCAATGCAAACTACATCCACCTCATAATTTGTGTGATTAGTTTTGCCTGGGACTGTTGGGCCCTTTTGAGCTACCTGCTTGCAGCTATGGCCATGGTTAAGCTCTTGCCCAACAGTCTGGGCATAGTAAAAGTGGCGCCGGTCTATTTCATTGTTTGACCAGTTTCAGATGTGGATTTGCGGATTTTCAAACGCGCAACCAATGATGTTTGTGACTGTGGATGGCTTTCATCTGGAACCGCATGATGGCTTGTGGTATGTGACATCAGCGGACTGGTTGACATCCGGTCAGATGGCTCTGGCAGGGATCACAGTGGCCGAGGACACTGGCAGTGATCAAGCACCCCATTGAAGGCTCAAGCTCTAACAACAATGTTATCGGGCCAAGCTCAGTATCTGGGGGCCAGTGAAACTGACTCTGGGGGCCAAGCGCGGCGCAAAGCTGTTCAAACTAGTGTGTAACCCAGGTCACTAGTTGCCGTCACCCGCTGCTCGTCACCTCATGCCTCCTCACTGCAGCGCTGTGCATACCAAGCCCTCTAGCAATAATCATTTTGCCTCCGCCAGTTCGAATGTCGATGACTGTCTCCAATAGCCTGGAAAGTGCCCTGCTGGCTTGCATCGTTGACCAAGTGTCCCCGGTTAACCGTTCTTCCCGTGATACTCTCTGGCATGCAATCTCATGTCTTTAAGGAGTCACTTCGGAAGATAAAACACAACAGGAGCAGCTATTACCACACGTGGTCCTTCAATCTGTGGGTGTGGCCTGGCCAGTTAGTGTAGCCTGGCATCCGCAACCAAGGTGAGGTCTTTCGCAAGCCGGCCCTCGAGGACTTTCAAACCTTCCACAAGATGATAACATGCTTTTAACCAAGCATGCGCACTGTGCTTAGACTGTCAACCATAGCTTGACCTGGCTGAGACATCGGTTCCTGCTGCAGGCTTCCATGCATGCCCTCAAACATAAGTTTAAGTACTTGAATCCAGATCCCACTGGCAATCCTAATACGATGATGCTTATTGCACCTGCAGGAATGCAATGTCTAGGGGCCCAAGCACCACCTTCCCAAGTCTGCCCCTTGAGCTCCAAGAGCTTGTGCTTGCTCAGGCCTTGAAGCAGCTCGATACAAGGCATCAGTTTGGTGTTGTCCCCACAGTCAACCAGCAATGGCATGGGATTGACCTCAGCACCTGCCGTAGCCTTCAGCTCTGCATACCTGCAGAGGATGAATCCAAAGAAGAGCACTTAAAAGCCTGGCTTGCCATCAACACGGATGTGCTGCTCGATTTGGACCTCAAGTTCGAACAAGAGGCGTATTCAGCAAAGTCACACAGCTTAGATTGCAGCTTTCGCCTAACCATGGAGCAAATGACACAGCTGCGGACCTTGAAGCTAACTGGATGTCAACTTCCTCATGCCGACCACTGGTTTGCAGGACTTAGAGAGTTGACCCTGCTGCATTTCGACGATTGCATGGTTTCCAGTGATCTATGCTCTCTTTCTGAGCTCACTGCCTTGCAGTCCCTGCGAGTGTGCAACTTGTTGTGGCAGCCAGACTACTACAGCAACGCTCCCGAGGACACCATGACAGATGTGCTGAACAGCATTTGTGAGAACCATCAGCAGCTTACTTCTTTGGAGATACGACTCAGTGGCCCCTGCTGCATGTTAGAGCCCTTCCCTTCTTCTTTGCATCAGCTGAAGCAGTTACAGCAGCTCAGCCTCCCCCATACAATGGTAATGGCTCAGGACCTTCAGCAATCAAAGCAGCTGCCATGGGTGGCCGCAACCCTCCGTGTCCAAGCAGACCATCAGTTGATTGAAGTTGACCTGCCTGTATGGATGCAGCAGCAGCAGCATGGAGGTCTTCTGAAGCATTTAACCTTGAGATATCCCAGCTACACAATGCCAGTTCACCTTCCAGCAGCAGCAGCTTCCCGAGCTCTTTCCTCTCTCCCTTCCATTACGCACCTGCAGAGTCTTGGGATCTATCGGTTCGACTTGACGCAAAGCAGCCATCACATCACCGCTCTGACTGGGCTCACATCACTGGAGGTGTGTCGGTCGTTCTTGAACAGTGAGGTGCTTGAAGCAGTTGCCACGTTGACCTCGCTTAGCAGTTTGAAGCTCATGGAAAATGAAGTGGTGACATCAGATCGGTGCCGAGAAAGCTTCAGGATCCTCGCTGCAGGCCTTCACAACGTGAAATCCTTGTGTCTGAGTGGAAGTCTCCTGTCAGCTCCCGATCTGGCTGCCGTAGCCAGCAGCATGCAGCAGCTAGATGTGCTTGAGTTGGGTAGCTTGGTGGGGCTGGAAGATGCGGTCTGCCTCAGCAGCCTTGCAAACCTCTCCTCTTTGAAGTTCCAGAAGCTGCAAATGGGTACAGGAGAGCATGCTGGTGCAGCTGTTACTGCTTTGACCAAGCTATCCAAGCTGGCGTCCCTGGTCATTGTAATGCAGGATAGGCAGTTTGCGGTGGAAGATGTCTTGGCGCTGACCGAAGCCATGCAGCTGACAACACTCCGTATCTGGGCCTATGGCTCTTACTTCGTCTGGGACCTCTCATTAAAGGTGATCTGGGGCAGGTGCATAGCAGGGCCTTGACAGGACATGCTGTGATAAAGGAAGTGCAAAAGGTGGTTGTTGCTGGTTTTAGGTTATGAGCATCTGCTGAGGGATACTGCTGTTAGCATTCTTGCTGGGCCAGTGCATCTTGCAGTCAATGTTAGCTGGATAAGAGTTTGGTCTGTACGCGTTCATCACTGGATCTGCTCATGCTGTAGATATACACTCCATAGTGCTGCAATGTAACCAAGGAGCCAAACACCCTATCAAAGCATGGCACAATGCTGATACCTTTTATCTCTGGTGCACTTGGAACCAGGTGGAAGCGCTCCGCTGGCATGTGCTGCGGGAGAGTGTTGGCCACATGATATATGGCTTGACACAGTCACCATCTGCAGCAGTGCTAGCAGAGGCCAAGGAGCTGCACCTGGATGCTCTGGTTGCAAAGGGTGAAGGTTTGAAGGCCTCATGGCACTCAGTTCATGTGGATTCTCGTGAGGGACATGAAGGTGCTGGGCTATTGTTGAGGGAGGGTATGCATCAGCCTTGCTGTCGCTGTCCTGTCCGAGCGGCAAGGCACCCTAGCAGCCTAGCGGTGTACACTTACTCCTTATGGTGAATGTGAACTCACACTTCCATTATGCAGTCATGCCGCAAGGATCTGGGGGACCTGGCAAGAGCAAATTGCCCAGAGTTTGGTAGCAGGGGCAATGTCCTTGCATTGCCTTTGACATCATATGTATCAAGCACCTGGGACCTCAGCTTTAGATGATTGCTGCAAAAAGGAACAGGGCCACAGAGAATTTGCTTTTAGAATATGCGTTTGTAAATCAGAGCCATGACAGTTCTTCTCTGCTGATGTCTCAGCACCATGTTTTACAGTGAATGCCTGTAACATGAGGTGCTTGCTTCCGTTAAAAGGTGGTCTGCATTTATCACAGGTTGCAGCCTTTTTAGTATAAGGCATGCATGTGCCATCTGCATTGCACAGGTGATCCTGAGCAACACTCTGATGAGCTGTGTGGTTTACCAACGAAGTCCTATGTCCAGCCAGCTGCAAGAATAAACGTGACAAGAGCAGAGAGAGAGGTAAGCAGGATACAGTAGGGGCTTGCAGCACACAGCAGCTCTGCTTAGGACCATCTTGCATCTTTGAAGTCATGGGGAAGTAGATGTGGATGGAGAGTCGTGCGATCGCCGGCTCATCTGCATGTATGATGCACAATCCTTTTCAGCTGGAGACGCTGGAGACGCTGGAGAATTTGAAAGGTATATGGGCATGCTATAAGAAGCTGCAGGCAGTAACTTTTCCAGAGGTGACTGGCTTGGGTTTTTCTTGATAGTGGATGAAGGCAGTATGGCACAGCCTAGACATGGTTCTAGCAACATCACAAGGCATGATACACTCAGTTATGATTCGCTAAAAAGACATGGACAATGTCGCCCTTTAAGCCGAGCATGCATATGACTGACAACACACTCCACCTGCTTTATTGTCTGCAGACAGGGCAAAAGATTGCAGCAGTTGTGAAGCAGCTCTATCTGCACATGCTGGAGGAACAGAAGCAGCAGAAGAAGAACCAGACGTTGCATGGGACTTCATCTGTGCAGGAGCAGGCGCAGCAGCAAGGCATGCCATCCCAGCAGCAGCCAGACCAGCACCAGCATGGTGCAGTGGGCATTGATGAAGCAAAAGAGGAGCACTCTTGCATTGTTGAGGCAGCCGCTGATGGTGCTAGTGTCCCGCTGGTTGTATCAGAAAGGGCGAGCAACCCTACAGGCCCTGATGGCGCTGGCCCTCAGCCAGCATCTGCAGGCACAGACCAGCACCTGTGGGAGCAATTGATGGAAAGGTGGGCTTCTGTCTACAGCAAGTGCTTCTAATTACCATAGCAGTACGCTTTGCTTTGAGCGCTCGAAGGTGGGGCATATCTGCAGGTGAGGGCTGATCTAAGCTGCTTATGCTCCAATTCCCCTGATGTCGTTTGTCGGCTGATTCATTGTGTAGCTCAGTTCCGTGCTCCGTAGCTCAATTGGCATGTGCATGGCAAGTAGATGGGTTGCGGGCTCCATCGCTTTGAGAGGAGGGAGCCTCATACATGACAGATACATGGCCGCATCGTGTTGGCAGGCGCGTGTGAGTAGGCCATGATGGAATGGCAACACATTTAGGAGTTCTGAAAGATCTTGGCTGAGCCTGGATGTGCAATGGGTGGGTTTTGTTTCACCGTGGTGCTTCATGAAGCTGGGTAGAATTTCGGATATGTGTGATTGATCACACTGGAGGTGGAGGTGTATGTGGGTATGATCAGCAGAAGCAGCGGAACAGCAGCATAAAGGCTAGTCTTTGCTGTTGCTTTCATTTGAAGCCGTTTTCCAACGGTAGTCTTTGGGATGTGGCAGGGATGGCGGCTCTGTTGAGACCAAAGTAATGTAGCCTTATTGAGAGCAGCTTTGTCAACACGCCCATGACTAGGTAAATCAAAGGGATAGCTTGCATTGTGGCTGCATTAGTCTGCTGTCTTGGCTGGCAGTGCATAGAGGGACAGCCCCTAAGATCAGGCCAAACTTGCCATGATGCAAAAAGGGGGTAAAAATGTTACATGGGCAGGTGCTATGATAGACCCTTCGATGCGTAGCACCTATCCATCTGGTAGTGTGGGCAGGCCTTGCATGCCGATGCATTTCCCTTTGGTTTCCAATTGCGGGTCCATGGCTCCCTGCAGACTTAAGGATCCAACATGATGCATTGAATGGTAGTTGCAATGTTATCAATGGAGGGGCCAGTATGAATAGTGCGGGCTGTAGCAGCAGGCAGCTGGCATGACAAGCATTTCTTGGACAATTAAGAGTTCACTACTGCTGCCGTTGCTGCTGTTCTGATACATGCGATGTTTGAAACTTTTTGCAATTTGTGAAGTGAGTGGAAGCATGTGCTAAAGGGAGGCTGCAACGCTGATGGCTTACAGCTTGGTGGATGCTGCTCCTCTAGGATGTGTATGTGAGGAAACTGAGCTGGAATGTAGCGGAAGTACGATCCTGTCTGGTACATTGCTTAATGTTGTTTTGCTGCCGACAGGAGGCCGCTGCAATTGTCATGGGCATGCATGCCAATGTTTCTCACCTACTTTCCTGCTTGAGCCAAGACATGTTGTTCTGATTGCCCACTCCTTCTCCCCGTAACCTTTGCTGAGTACTTGAAGTGCGGGTAGTCGTCGAGATTGGGTGCGTCCAGTGCTTCTATGTTTGGGCGCCATGGCAGTGTAATCCAAGGCCATGTTTATGGCTAAAGTGGTGAATGAGAACCCTCCATCATCAAGGTTTGCTCAGTATGGCCGCATTGCACTCTGGTGTTCGTGCACCGGCGCAGTGCTGCAGTGGGTGCTGCAGGAATTAGGCTCGTGACACGTGCATGTATGCATTCCCCTTGTGGCATACAGTTCATGTTCGGGTGTTCTGAATTGATGTTGCTAGTGGCTAGTTGGCTGGACTCTGTTCTGGGTGTGCTTACTAGGCACACCATGGAGCCCTGCAAACTACTTCCATCTCATCCAATGCAAACTACATCCACCTCATCATGTATGAGCTTGTAGCTGTCTGGGCTTCTGTACCCTTTTGAGCTACCTGCTTGCAGCTATGGACACTTGTGTGCATGACTTCTCAACACTCATGTGTGTGTGTGTGAATCTTACATTGGCAAACCCATCGGCACGCGTGCGGTGCCATAGTTCACCACAGGGGTGGCAAAGCCACTAACACAGATAGAACCAAGAAAAACTGAACACCATCCACCAGTTGGAACTCCATGATCATGCATGTCCAAGCAGATACAATGATGCAGAATACTGGCCCTGGAAAAGTGCACACACAATTTTTATTTTTTAATTTTTTAATTTTTTTTTGGGTTTTTGATTTTTTAACTGGCGGCCTCCCCTACTTTTTTGCCAGGGACGGGGGTGCCACGGGTTTCCGCAACGTCCCATTCAGCTGTTGAAGGTTCTTAGCTGTGCATGTATTCCATCTTGAACCGCGTGAGGCCTTGTGGCATTTGACGTCAGCGGAGTGATTGACATCGTCAATTGACTTTATTTGGAGGAGAATATGATGAAAGACCCCAAGGACGGCTCAAGCTACAAAGAAAATTGTTATCAGTTAAGATTATAATCTATGGGGCAGCGAGACAACTGTGGGGGCTAAGCGAGCAAAGCTGTTGAAAGTGTGTATGGTAACTTCAGGTCACTACCGTTGTCACCTCGTGATGCCTGTTTGCAGCTGAATGTTAAGAGCATGTTTACAACCCTTTCAGGATGGTAACGTCGTGGCCGCCTGCTGTACTGTCGATGAAGGTCTTTAACTAGCCTTGAAAAGAAACCTGCTGGCGTGCATCATTGACCAGGCAGCTCCCGTTTATCCCGTGATACTCTGTGTCTGCGGCCCATGCAATATCTGGCCGGTAAATATTCTTTTGGAAGATAATAACAGACGCCAGCATAGCAGCTATTTCCCTAGTAATCCATGAAGCATGGCTGTGGCCTGGCCAGCAAGTCCGCCGTGGGCATAGCTTCATACGGGTCTAGCCTTGCCTCCGCAACCAAGGTGAGGTCTTCCGCACGCGTGTGCACGCACGCTCTCTGAAGCCGGTACTGGTACCCATCTATCTCTTCTATTAGGAAGTAGCGTGCTTGTAGCCGAGCATGGGCACTGGGCTTTGTGCTTAGACCTATCAACCATAGCATGAGCTGGCTAAGACATGATTGCTGCTGCAGGTTACCATGTGTCATCTGAATTATGACTGTTTGACTGTTGATATTTCACTGGCATACTGAGTGTTACGATGCTAATTGAACTGCAGGATTACAATGCCTAAGGACTCAGGTACCACCTTCCCAAGTCTGCCCCTTGAGCTCCAAGAGCTTGTGCTTGCTCAGGCCTTGAAGCAGCTCGATACAAAGCATCAGTTTGGTGTTGTCCCCACAGTCAACCAGCAATGGCATGGCATTGCCCTCAGCACCTGCCGTAGCCTTCAGCTCAGCATACCTGTCAAGGATGAAGCCAAAGAAGAGCAGTTGGAAGCTTGGCTGGCCACCAACAAGGATGTGCTGCTCGATTTGGACCTCAAGTTCGATCGAGAGGCTTATTCACCAAACCTGTATCCTTTAGGTTACAGCTTTTGTCAAACCATGGAACGGATGACACAGCTGCGGACCCTCAACCTAACTGGATGTCAACTACCTCCCCGCCAGTTCTCCACCCTCAGAGAGCTGACTCTGCTGCATTTCGAGGATTGCATGGTTTCTCCTGAGGACTTATGCTCTCTTTTTCAGCTCACCTCCTTGCAGTCCCTGCGATTGTGCCCCTTGTTGTGGCAGCCAAGTTACTACGGCGATGACACCATGACAGGTGTGCTGAACAGCATCTGTGAGAACCATCAGCAGCTTACTTCTTTGGAGATACGACTCAGTGGCCCCTGCTGCATTTGTCTAGAGCCCTTCCCTTCTTCTCTGTATCAGCTTAAGCAGTTACAGCAGCTCAGCCTCCCCCATACGATGGTAATGCCCCAGGACCTTCAGCAGTCAAAGCAGCTGCCATGGGTGGCTGCAAGTCTCCGTGTCCAAGCAGACAGGCATTTGACTGAAGTTAACCTGCCTGCATGGATGCAGCAGCAGCATGAAGGCGCTCTGAAGCATTTGTCCCTGAGGTATCGCAGCTATATAGTGCCAGTTCAGCTTCCACCAGCAGCAGCTTCTCGTGCTCTTTCCTCTCTCCCTTCGGTCGGGCACCTTAAGAGTCTCGGGATCTTCCGGTTCGACTTGACGCAAAGCAGCCACCACATCACCGCTCTGACTGCGCTCACATCGCTGGAGTTTGGCGGGACAATATTGGATGGTGAGGTGCTTCAAGCACTCGCCATGTTGACCTCTCTTAGCACTCTCACGCTCAAGGACAACAAGATGGCAACAACACTCGACCACGAAAGCTTCAGGATCCTCGCTGCAGGCCTTTGCAATGTGAATTCCTTCCGTTTGCATGGAGACATCCTGTCAGCCCCGAATCTGGCTGCCGTAGCCAGCAGCATGCAGCAGCTAGATGTGCTGGACTTGGGCAGCTTGGTGAGGCTGGAAGATGTGGTCTGTCTCAGCAGCCTTGTCAACCTCACCTCCTTGAAGTTCAAGGAGCTGCAACTGGGTGCAGGAGAGCATGCTGGTGCAGCTGTTACTGCTTTGACCAAGCTTTCCAAGCTTGCGTCATTGGTCATTGCGCAGCAGGAAGGGCGGTTTGCCATGAAAGATGTCATGGCACTGACCGAAGCCATGCAGCTGACAACACTTCGGATCTGGGCATACGGGTCTACTTGCGAGAGGGAGTTGTCAATGAAGGTGATCTGGGACAGGTTGACTTGAACTGTGTTTCAGGGGCTTACAAGACATGATATGTGACAGCCAACGGTGTGTTGCTGCTCCTATGCTATGCCAAATTTTGGATTATACTATTCCTGCTGAGCAGGCACCTTTTGCAGTGAGCAGGACCTTTTGCAGTGAGGCACTAGATAAAGGGGTTTGGGGTCTGTATGTGTTCACAAATCTGTTAATGCTGCTGAGACGCAGCCCATACTGCCGCAATATGACCAAGAGACCTACACTCTCTTCAAGAGTAGCATAATGCTCACACCTTCATGCCTGATGTGCTTGGAACCAGGTGGAAGCGCTCCGCTGGTATGTGCTAAGGGAGGGTGTGGGCTACATGAGGCAATACTTGACACAGTCACCAACTGCAGCAGTGCTAGCAGAGGCCAAGGAGCTGCAGCTGGAGGCTTTGGTTGCAGAATATGAAAACCTGGAGGCCCAATGGCATGCAGCCTGTAGGAGTCCATGTGAGTGATGTGAAGCTTCATTAAGGGAGGGTATGCACCATTCTGAGTGGGGTCTTGATATCAACATCCTTACTACGAGCAGCAGGAGAGTCTAGCAGCCTAGCAGTGTACTCATACTCCTGTATGTTGACTATGATTTGACACTTCATTATGTCGCAAGTCTGCAAGGGGCCTGGCAGGAGCAATTGCTCAGAGTTTTGTAGCATTTGCAGTGTCTTTGCGTTTCCTTTGACAGCATATGTGTACAGCACCGTGGGACCTCACGCTTCATGATTGCAAACAGGAACCACAAAAATTGCTGTTGGGATGTGCCTTTGTAGTACCAGAGCCAGTACAATAGCTCTCTGATGGCGTCGAGCAACGCTGTTTAGGTATTGATTAGTATCCATGTCTCCGCGAGGTGCTTGCCTCCCTCACTTATCGACGATGATCTGCATTTATCATCTTCCAATGTTTCCTGATGAACCATGCATGTGCCAACTGGATCATACAGGCGGTGATCCTGAGGATGAGCAACACTATGATGAAATGTATGGTTTGCCAGAGATGTCCCATCTACAGTCAGCTGCTAGGAGGAACGTGGCAAGGGCAAAGAGAGAGGCAAGCAGGCTAACAGAGTGGGTTACAGCACCACAACTGCTCTGCCTAGGATCATCTTGGGTTCCGCCTTATGTCTTCGTGTGAGGTCATGAGGAAGTAGTTGTGGATGGAAAGTTTTGTCATGGACTCATATGCATGTGTGAATGCACAATCCTTCTTATGGTTCAAGCTAGCTGGGGCAGAACTTGAGAGGTTTAGGGGCATGTTCCAAGAAGCTGCACTGCTGAACCTCCTTGCAGAGGTGGAGGCTTACATGACTGGGTTGAAGTTCAGGAAGCTGCCTGAGGCAGTGCTTTTCACCGATGGTGACTGGCTTGGCTTTTTCTTGGGAGTGGATGGAGGCAGTTGTTACAGCCTAGGCATGGGCGGAGGTTCTAGCGACATCACAAGGCATGATACAGGTATGATTTTGCTAAGTGAACCTAGTCGATGCCGCCCTTAAAACCTAGCATGCAGATGACTGACAACACACCCCACCTGCTTTGCTGGCTGCAGAAAGAGCAAGAGATTGCAGCAGTTGTGAAGCAGCTCTACCTGCACATGCTGGAGGAAAAGAAGCAGCAGAAGGAAGCCAAGCTGCAGCAGAGAGAGGATGCAACAGCCCATCAGCAGCAAGGCATGTCATCCCAGCAGCAGCCAGACCAGTACCCGCATGGCGCAGTGGGCATTGATGAAGCAGAACAGTCCAACATTGCTGAGGCAGCAGCTGATGGTGCTAATGACCCGCTGGTTGTATCAGAGAGGGTGAGCAACCCTACAGGCCCTGATTCCACCCGCTTTCAGCCAGCATCTGCATACACAGACCGGCACCTATGGGCGCAATTGATCGAGAGGTTGGGTACTGTCTATAGCAAGTACCTCTAGTCAGTACCAGAGCAGTAGGCTTTGCTTAGAGCGCTTGAAGTTGGGTGGCATAAGTGCAGGGCTTATCCAACCTGCTCATGCTCCAGTAACAATGGTTCATGCGTTGCTCAGCTCAGTCCATTGGCATCTGCATGACTTCTGGAAAGGTTCTGGGCTTTGTTGGTTTGAGAGGCTCTGGAGAGGCTCTGGAGGTGGCCTTCTATATGACTGATACATACCACTTGGTCTCGTGTTAGCAGGGGCATGTGAACGGGCCTTGCAATGGCAGCACATTTAATTTGGGGTCCATCTTGGCTGACCCTGGATGTGCTAGGGGTGGGTTTTGGTTCACCACAGTGGTGCTGCATGCCAAGTGGGTCGTAGATAGGGTTATCTGATACGCGCGAGTCATCACACTCTCCTGATTGGAGGTTGAGGTGTGGATGTCGGCAGCAGAAGCAGGACCAGCAGCATAAGGACTAGCCATGACTTCTTAGAATGAAGCCTTTTACCAAGAGCAGTCAAGGCCTGTGGCAGGGATGGCGGCTTTGTTGAGGACTAGGGTACTGATAGCCGCATGAAGGGGAGCCTTCTCAACGCATTCAGGGCAATGTTGCCAATGGGGCGGTTGCATTTGAAAGAAGGGTGGTTCGGGCATTATGGCTGTGTTCGCCGTCTGCCGTCTGGCTGGCAGTGCATTGGATCCACCAACAGTGGGAGGCACCTAATGTAGTATAACTCATCAGATCAGGGCAAAATTGGCATGGTGTAAGAAGGGGGTAATGAAGGTAACGGTATGTGGGTATCAATATGTGTTCTTTGTTTTATGGGCAAATGAGTATGAGCAGACCCTGCTTTGATTGGTGGTGTTTACTCTCCAGACCATACATAGCGCCTGTTCATCTGGTAGTATGGTGCAGGGCTTATACCGGTATATGATTCTGATGGGCTTCCCTTGCGGGTCCATGGCTCTCTGCAGCCTTCAGCATCCATCAAGTCTGAAATGGCAGTTGTGATGTGTTATGGAGGGACCAGCAAGGATAGAGTGGGCTGTAGCAGCCAACGGCTGGCATGACAAGTACTGCTTGGACAGAGCATAGAGTATTAATGCTGCCGTTGCTACTGCTCTGATATAAGGGATGTCACACCTTGTTTGTCTTTGTTTGGTTGGGACCGTTTTGCAGTCTGTGAGTGGCAGCATGTGCTGAAGGGGGGGGGGGGGGGACAAAACCTAAAGAATAACTGCTCAATGGATGCTGCTACTCTAGGATGTGTATGTGAGGAAATTTAGGCTGGAATGTAGCAGACCGGATTCCTGTCAGGTGCACTGCTTGTAATGTTGCTTTGCTCCTGACGGGAGGGCTGCATGTCAAGGGCAAGCATGCCTGCGTCTTCTTCACCTACTTTCCTGCTCACGCAGCACATGTGGTATGATGGCCCGGTCCTTGTACTTAGTACATTCGTATATCCTTGTGTCACCTGTGCTAAATACCTGAAGTAGGGGTTGTCATTACAACTGGGTGGCCAGTGCTCCTCAAGGATGTTGGGCAGTTCACATGTGTGAAGAATTCTGGGCTGCAAGTTATTGTCCCAGCTTTACTGCCTGGTGATACAGGCAGGAAATTGACTGTTCTAAATGCCCATTTGAGCACCTGCACAATCCAAAATTGCTGGCCAACCTACACTGTAGGAGACCTCAACGACCTCATGTCTAGGCATATGTTGTCATACATGTCGAAGTTTACCCGTATTCTGTTCCACCTCGTTGTTCTTTGTGATAGCTTGAGGTGCGGGGCCTATGGCACTTAATGGCATATCATGAAATGTAATAATAATAGGAGACCTCAACGTCTGGTATGGCGCATGTGTTCAACCAGGGTCACTCCGGCGACTTTGCGGTGCCAGTGCTTCGGCGGGAATAGGTCACAGGCACTCATGCGGCTTTGCATGTTCTCTATGCTGTCTTTGCACTTGTCGCAGTCAGGAGAGTGCCATCTAAACCCCTGGTAGTTACTCCGCTGGGTTAGCACATGCATGATGCGATACTGCCCTACGTAGATCAACTGCGTTAAATCGAACACGTTACCTGAGCTGCTGTCGTACGAGAAACCGTCGCCCCGTGCGTCACTTCGGTGTCACCTCCGGCGAGATTCATCAATATTTCATGCTGTCTGTTAACCTTGAGGCTTACCTAGCAATGTCTACAATTTATTGCTGCATCACAGACTCCCTGGACGCAAGTTTGCAGGCTATCAGCTGCCTCTGTGTCAAGCACCATGGCCCTGAAAGAAACGCCAAACTTTGCAGATCTGCCTAACTCATGGCTGGAACACTTTTTCCAGCACATCATATCAAACCCTGGAGGTCTAGCCAGTGCAGCAGCCCTCAGCCAGACTTGCAGCTCACTCCATGCCCTGGAGAGCTCCTCCGTACCCTACTGCAACATTCACATAGAGCAGCCCATTAGCAGCTCGGATAGCTCCTTTTAGTGCTGGCTCGCCAAGAGGAAGGGCAGTGTTTCTCGGCTGACACTATCTGTCAAGCACGAGAACGAGGCCGATACGTGTAATAACTGGGAGGAGCCGTACAAGCTTCTAGCAACCATCCCTGATGTCCATCTGACACTGGTTGTATCGGAACATGGGTACTATCAGCAGATGACTGCTCCAGAGGCATGGAAACTAAAGGACTTTGCCAAAGCTGCTGCACCCTGCAAGTCCTTGTCTCTCAGTGTGAGCAACGACTCTGAGTGGTCATTAGACATTCGGTGCCTTAGCAGTGTGGGCCACTCCTTGGTTTCCCTCAGCATTGACCACGGGATGGAATGTCCTGTAACGTCAGGGATCGAAGTCTTCAGCTGCCTGACTGTGCTGACTGAGCTTAAGCTCAGCGACCAACTTATAGTCCTCGGAGAGCCTTGGGAGGACTTGGCCAGTCTGGCCACTCTCAAGGGCCTCTCCCTGGATATTAGTGCTTCTGGTGACCCCTCCCCGCTGTCAGCCCTCACAGGGCTCACACGTCTGCATCTAGGGTTCGTAGTGGTTGGAGAGAATGTCCTTGATGGGCCGTCCTTCAGGTTCACCAGCTTGCAGCCACTCAGTGGTATGCACCATTTGGAGGAGCTGTCTTTGACCTTCTGTTGTGAGGTGACCTCACTCCACGGGCTGTCTGGTTTGAGCAGGCTGAGGACCTTGTCCGTTAAGGAGTCCTGGGAGCTAAGCAGCTTGGTGGGGGTGAGCACAGCGGTGATGTCACTGCAGCTGGATACTGTACCAGGGGTTGGCACCATGGCTGGGGTAGAGGCGTTGGGACAGCTGCAGCAGATTGACCTAAGTTGTTGCGGGCTTACTTCGCTGCAGCCCTTGGCTGGTCTCAGCAATTTGCACACATTGGTAGTGCGTGAGCCCAGTGTCTATGGTGATGATGTAGCAGCGATGGTCAGTTTGGACGGCATTGAGGGGCTGACCAGCTGCTTAAGGCGGCTAAATTTGAGAGATTGCCGGGTTTTGAGCAGCTTGGTAGGGCTTGAGAAGCTGTCAGGGCTGCAAGAGCTAAGTGTGGATTGTTGTGGGGTGACGAGCTTGCAGCCTGTGGCAGAGCTTAAAGCAGGGGGCCTGACCATGCTGAGTGTTACATCATGTAGGATGGTTCAGGAGGAGGTCCTAGAGCTGCCACATATCCAGCCCACAGCTCATGTTGAGATCCGTGCTAGCATTGTGAAGGAAGTGGTGCTGGCAGGGGGGGTCTCCAAGGCAGTGTCGCCACATGGTATGCTATTCGGATAGAAAGGGGTTAGTAATCTGGGGCAAAGGAGGCGGTGCGGTTGGTTATCGACTAGTAATGTCTAGGTTTGTCTTGCGCCCTTGCGTTAGGAAGTCCCTATGGACAGAGTGACCTCGTCAGAACGTTGGGATGTGGCCATTGTTACAGAAAACTGTGGTGCCACCGCTTGCTAGGTGGTATTGATTGATGGGGGATTATGTATGTCCCTGACCTCCAGCATTGTTTAAGGGATTCCTATCAAAACATGTCTTAGTGCAGCTCCATGTACCTACCTCTATCAACACCTCCTTTCTGGAACCATGGCATAAGTACCGCCTCAGGCCATTGTACAATCATGTGGTACGGTGACATGGCTTGATGTGGTTTAGAGCATTGGTTGTAACTCATCTGCGTCGGTGCTTTTTACTCTTAGCTGTATATACAGGTAGCTGAGCTAGTTGCAGTTGCATTTACTAAAGTGGGGTCATGCAACGGTTTTGGTAGCTGTTGGGTATGCATATGGCATCACGGGGCCCCCGGCGTGGGGCCAACTTGTAATCTGTAATCTGTGTTCTGTACTGACCTGCAGATGAGAAGCAGTTGGACCTGCTGCATGATCTCCAGGTGAACTTGGAGAGGACAGAAGTTGTGGTGTATCGAAAGGCTGGTAGCAAGCTGGCGCAAGGTTTACAGTGGCTCTATGATGGAAAGAATGTGCAAGTTTTGGACTCATTTGCTACTACCTAGGGGTGGTGGGATAACTAGCCTGCAACCTGTGGCTGATATGACTGTGGGCTTGACCAGCCTAATTGTTGACAATTGCAGGAATGTGCAAGGGGATGTCCTAGAGCTGCCACAGATCCACTCCCTAGCTCGCGGTGGGATCTATATGAGCAGTATTAAAAAGGTGATTTTGCCGGGCGGGGTCCACCTTGGAGGAATCAATGTACGGGGTTGAAAATGGTGAAGGCTTCAGAGTATGTTGAGTAATGTGTGCAGTCACTGTGTACTGCATTGGGGCATAAGGAGTGCTTCTTGGCAGTGGCCACCAATCTAACGCTGTTCTGACAGTGACCACCAACCTAATGCTGTCCTGACAGTTATGCAGGTGGATGTTGTTATGCCATAGTAGTTTTCTTTGATGGCCGATGCAGCCCAGGCCTGGTCCCCATGTGTCTGGGTAGTGTTGTCCTCTCTTGTGACCGACTTGCATCTGCCGTACCAAGGCAATGCTGGGCTAGGCTGGCTAGCTTGCTATGGCTCAGTGACTGGTGCTTTTGCCTACCTGTATTCCAAAAGAAGTGAATGTGTTGCATACTAAGTGGTCACCATGCCAATTAATTGTGAACTAGAGCATATGGCACAATGGCTGGTCTGGTGCACATCGATGACTGGCACCCACTTCACATGATGCACGGTGTTCCAAGGCTATCCTTTCAGAGCTGATTGTTTTTAGGATTGTGCAGGCAACCAAGGGGTCACATTTTGTATGCCTGGCTTCTTTTCAAGGTCCAATATTCAATGGTGGTGCTTCTCTCATAGCAGCATTGTTGCAAGCTTGTTTTTGGTGGGCTGCTGGCGCTGAGGGGACGGACTTTGGGTGCACTGGCAATGTGTGCTTGCAAGTCATTGAGAAAAGGACACATCGGGAAGTTGCAGCTGAAGCTGGGCAGCCCCCTGATTTAGAAAATGCACAGGATCATGCCAATGGGGTTCAAGAACAAGGAGAGGTGGTTGCATTTAGGTTAGATGGGGCACTGTTTAACTGGCATTTGGACGTTGTTAACATGTGAGCAAGAGGTGCATACAAGGGTCCTGATGGTTTCACGCTAAGTATCTTCTGTATGGCTGGGGGCCCCATGTGCGCCACTGTTTTTGGAAGCAGCTAGAAGCAGCAGGACTACCAAGGGCTGAGGTGACATGCCTTGCTCCTGTAGTTGGGGCATGAGCTTGAAGAATTATAATGTAGTGGCTGTTTAAGTTAGCAGAATGAGTGGTAAGGTGATCTCTATGCAGGGCCTTTGGAAAGCCTCCTGTCAGTCAATGCAATCATGTACGGTAGAGCTCCGACCTGTTGTCACATGATCGGTGCACTCTCTAAGTAAAGCCTGGATTTGTAATGCTGGCCTGCATGAAATGGAGCTTGGACTGGCTTTTGCTGTGCTTTACTATGATTGTTTGTTTCATACCTGTGCATGGCAGTGAGAGTGGGTTCATTCCTAGCTTCAGCAGAGGCACAGTGGACTGTCAGAAGGAGACCCAATGTGATAGCTGGGCCATGTAGTGTTACCCTGGCAACACTTTCGTTGTCTCCTGTAGCAAGTGTTGTTTGGCCAGGTTTCTGCTATGCTGCAGTCGCGATCTTTATGGTTGTAGGATAAGCATCTGGGTTTGGCCATGAGGGTGTTGCAGGCAGCACTGGTTGAGTCATCATTGGGCCTCTCTAGAATGATGCAAAACTATTCCATGTGGTCACTGAGTGTTCATTCATGAGGTGGTGGGTGGCAGCTGAGCAGCAGCCAAGTGTGCAACAGGAAGAGGAGCTCAGAAGAAGAATGGTGTTGTGGCTGTGTCAGCAGGTGTCTGCCTAGTTGTTTGGATAGCAGCCCTTGTCCAGGAGTATTTGTGCATGGTGACAAAGGCAACAGTAGCAGCACTCATTAATAAATGTGCTTGGTGGTCGTCTTTTGTGGAGCTGCAAGCCAGGCAGCAGCAGCGCATTGGCTCTTTTCCCAATGTACTGTTTTTCAACCCAGGCAGGCGGCAACACCGCTACGTCTGTATCGTGCTTCTTGATATTCGGGCATTCAATCTTCTTAACCACTGTCACCAGAGGGATTTAAACAATGAAACCTTGTGCCTTGTTGTGAAAGGTGCATGTGGTTTCATAGATTGCAGCATGGCACTCGGGAGTGACATTGTGCAGAATAGGTGGGGTATCATGTTAGTGCCTGCTTGCAATCATACTTGTAGTGCTCTAGAGCACCGTGCACCCCCCAGAGCTGGTGGGTGCACGGGGCTCGAGTGAGCTGACGGGAGGGAGGGAGATGTCCTCGGTGCAAGCTTGGTGCCATGATGTCTCCAGTCATTTTGGGATTCAGAAATTCTGTTAGAGCTCCTGAGACAACCGAGCCTTATGTGATCGATATGTCCTTTGGCTGCAGGCAAATGCATTTAGCTGTTGCAGTGAAAATCGTGGACACATGTTCAGGTTGTTGCAGTTCTGCCTGCACGGTGAAAGCTATGACATTGCATACAGAAATTAAGGGCATATGTTAGCTGGGTCATCCTTACTGCTAATTGTGTCAGGGGGCCTGCTTCGCGGCGCACCTGTTCAAGGTTACAGCATTTTGTGCTGAGATGAGGGGTCAGTTAACCAAGTACTGCCTGGTGGCTGGAGAGGCCTGCCGGCATGTGCAACTTTGCGTCGTGGTAGTAGCCAGATTTTACATGGGAGATGTCTATCTATCAGTCACAGGTCCTCAGCATGACTAGGCTGATCACACCGGCTGGTATGTATCCCTGCCTTGAATCCAAACCGCTCATAGCTCTGCTCCATCGCTTGATTGCTGATCCTTTTAACAAGGACTGTGTGGCCAAATAACGACAATCCGAGCAGCCTGGCCTTGGCGTACTGCTCACGAAGTACATGGGTCACCGGGAATCACCAGGCATCACCTACGGCAGCCGTTGAAACGGACCCATCAGGAGACAGCACCACTTTATAGCTTGTCTACATGCACCAGCATCCGTATCGACCTTCTTTACAGCATGCCCATGTAGTCTGCTGGGACCGCTCCCTCCGTTAGTTTCAGGCCGTCACTTACTTGCAACTTAGAAAGGAGACCTTTCCCCACGCACTAAAGGACGTCTTCATGTTCCCGTCATTGCGGTCAACTAGCCCACTGTCGCCACCAGGAGAACATGGTGTTTCGTTAGATACTGTTGTATTGATCAGCGATCGCCAATGAAACAAGGAGGAGCAGCAGCAGTTATCGGCAGAGCACCTAGCACCATGTCCGCCAACGCGAGCCAGGAAGGTTCATTTGTGGCATTGGACCTGCCCAGGCCTTGGCTTGCAAGCCTCTTCCAGCATGTTGCCTCAGGACCTGGGGGTCTCGCCAGTGCAGCAGCCCTCAGCCAGACCTGCAGCTCACTCCATGCCCTGTCAGAGAGCTCAGCAGTGTCTTACCGCAACATCCATGTGCGTCAGACCATCAGCAGGCCAGATCACCCCGTCTGGCCGTGGCTAGCAAATCGACAAGGCCGTGTTAGTGGCCTAGAGATGGATGTGGTGGTTGAGAGATATCCTACTCTTCAAGTGCCTGATTCTTCTCTGCATGGGTCTGATGATGCTGATCCTGAGGCCGTTTGGATGCAGCCGCTGCAAACCCTCTCAGCCATTCCTGGCCTCCACCTCACTGTGTCTTGTACTGGTACCATAGATTCTCGGGATGAGCCTTTCATGGAGGAATGGCTGAAGCCATATGGGTACCTCATCAATGCCTTAAGAGCAGAAATTGATGTGGATGCAAAGTGGCTTTCCTTGAGTGAGTTCTGTCGGCCAGCTGCACCTTGCAGGTCTATTGAGCTTACTGTATTACATACCTCTCGACAGACACTCAACTTGAGTGATCTTGCTCCTGTGCTCGGTTCTCTGGTCCAGTTAGGTATCAAAGGGGTCGAAGGCAGGGGGCTAGAAGAATTGGGAAGTTTTGACACCCTAACCTCCATGCCACAGCTCACACGTCTCTTATTGACTCACCTAGATCTAACAACATATACAGTGGATCCCTGGGCAACCTTGGCCTTGTTGAGCAGTCTGGGAGATCTTACTATGAGCGTTGCTGCATATGGTGACGCCCCGGGGGCGTTCAGCTCAGCCATGTCTGGGCTCACGGGGCTGTCGCGCCTGGAGCTGGGCAGTTATGACTGTTTTGACGAGGGTGAGGCTGCAATCTCTTTCAGCTTCAGCAGCTTGCAGCCCCTCAGTACACTGCAGCAGCTGGAAACACTGCTGTTGCATTATGATGTTTGCGGGGCCACCTCCTTGCAAGGCTTGGCTGGGCTAAGCAGGTTGGAGCGGCTCGAGCTGTCGTATGCTTCAAATTTGGTGAGCTTGGAAGGCATTAGTGCAGCAGTCACACACTTATCCATTGGCGAAGCAAAAAGGTTGCACGACCTTTCTGGCATTGGCATTTTGATGGGGTTGGAGCACCTCTGCGTGAATATGTGTGGGATTACCTCACTGCAGCCTCTAGCTGGTCTGCGCTGTCTGCAGAGTTTGGAGGTTCTCAGTTGCCCCATGACCAGCCTAGAAGGTCTTGAGGGCACCCTGAGCACCTCTTTGCAGTCCTTGAAGCTATGGCGCTGTTATAGTCTTAGGCAGCTGTCTGGGCTTGAGAGGCTTTTTGGTTTGCAGCAGCTGGATTTTTCTGGATGTGGGGTCACCAGCTTGCAACCGCTGGCAGAGTTGACCGGCGATTTAGTCAAGGTATCCATTGGTTATTGCGAGTCTGTGAAGGAAGTGGTGTTAGAGCTGCCACACACCCAGCCCACAGCTGATGTGCAAGTGTGGAATAGCAATGTGAAGGAGGTGGTGCTGGCAGGGGGGGTCAGGAGGGCAGTGGTTGACCGTTGAAACATGGATGGATGGGGCTGGAGCCGATCAGTGCACTAGTGAGCTAGGACACACTGTACTAGGACTTGCAGTTATGTCTGTAGGTGAAAGCAAGTAGGTGTTGGACCGTTGTCTTATGGGCATTGTTAGCTGGGGAGGAAGACTGGTGCGGGCCCAGCATTCTTTCCTCCTCCCATCTAGGGCCCCTGCTGGTGGTTGCTCGTGTGTTTGGGAGCGGCGATGTCACTGCAGTTTGCTTTGATATTAGTTCCTATGGCGTGTGTGGTTCAGACAAGCGGCAGATGGTATGCACTCTATGCTGTTGTGACTTACTACCTTGATGCGTCTGCCTCTCCAGTTTTGCTTGGGTTCATCATGACTATAGCACTTTTTGCTATGGCATGTCAGGAAATGTGATAGTAATGTGATAATAATGCACCTGTGTATGAAACTCTTGGGTCCACTTTGTGTACAGATGTGAAGACCGCAACTGTGCTGGATGAGAGCATCTTGTTGCAACTTAGTTGCAAGACCGCGAGACACAGGGTTGTGACTGTGAGTTTTTTTTGTGACAGCGCGCTTTCCGTAGGTGGGCTCTGATCATTGCTGCCCTTTGCAGGTTTGTTGACGTATCATAGTTAAGCGTGTTTGGCTGCTTAAAGGTACTATCTGGGCTGGGAGGTTCAGAAGATTGTGGCCTGAGAGTATCTTGAACCCATGCTTGCAGTGCTCAAGTATGTTGTCAGAGTCTATGGGCAGCTGCCTCACTTTGAGAGCCTGAGTGCTCTGCAGCTGAAGAGGACATTGAGCCAGCACCTCAAACATGGTGCTACTGCAATGATATGTGGAAACTGTTGGGAAGTCTGGATCACATGCCCATGGAAGCGGAAAGGGATATGCTGATGTGCGGGTGTTTGGGTTGCAGTCTTTGTGTAAATTAAACGGATACTTGGGGTACTCTATAGCTGTGGATGTCATGAGGGGTGGAAGATGTACTGAGACTACCACTGGTTCACCCGGTGGTTGTGTGACGGCAAGGTGCCGAAACAGGTGGTTTTAGCGGGGGATATGTTCGGATGCAAGGGCATATTGGTGCCACAGGCTGTTGCTTTCCTAAAGCCTCATGCGATGCTGGACATCATGTTTTTGAGAGTTGATCACTAACCAGGGACTAGGGCTGGAAGGACCGGAGCTAATGGGAAGTGGCTGCTTGTGGTCCGTACATGCTGCTGGTACAGACATTGTGAGTAGTCACATTCCAAAGATAAATATAATGAATCAACTTCATGTTCGTGTTTTGCGTTAGATGATTTGCAATAGCGGGCCTCTGTCAATAGGAGCTCAAGCCAACGGGGTTTTGCTGCAAAGCCTGAGTTGTAGCTGAGATCTCACCATTGATGGCAGAGTGGTGCTAATGGGTATTGCTGTGGGATGGTGCACACGACTTGGACCATGAGTTTTTTCTTTTTTCTCTCCAGGGCAATCTACTGGTAGGCGGTGTGAAGCATGTCAATGTTGCAGTACAGTGAAGTAAACATGCTGTTCTGCAACCTTTGTGTTCTTTCATGCTGCGTTCTGCATGGCTCGGCCAGTGGTGGTTAAAGCAGACATGGGTGAGCTGGTACGACCTAGCAATGAACATGATGCCTACTTACCCTGATGTCCTTCAAATGATAACATATGATATGGTATTCTGATCCACCTCGCTGTTCTTTGTGACAGCTTGAGGTGCGGGGCCTATGGCACTTATTGCTATGTCATATCATGAACTGTGTTAATAATGTTCTGCAAAGGCTGGATGGGGGCGTACATGATACTGTGGACTGTCCAAGTGGAAGTAATGGGGATCAACAGCATTCAAAATGCGACAAGAAACCTTGTGAGTATGACATGAGGTTGCCTCTGGCATGGGCCCTGCTGCCGGTTGCATGTTCTGCTGGAAGGCGCAGTAGTTATGATTGCTCAAAGTAGTTCATGTTCAATCCTGGCGGGACTGCGGCTGCATGTGCTTTCTGCAGTTCCTTGATCAATGTTGTCTGGTGTGGATGACTCTTGTCACAAGTGCCACGTTATTGGTAGCTGCTGGTCATGCAGTAACATGCCTGATACATGCAGAGACACTTATGCTGATGAGTAGGAGGTGCCTGAGAAATATGGGGGAGATCTGGTAAGGTTCACCTGCCACAGTCGGCAACAGCAGCCATCCAAGGTACTTCTTCTTTTTGTGTGTTAGGCTTACACGTTGAACTTCTTTTGTAGGTTGGCATGCAAGAACTGAATTGAGGCAGTGGGTTAATGAGAAAGCAATTTAGTCTGGCTGGGCGGGGCCGGTCAGCCTGCTCCGGATCTGTGTGGAAATGGGCTGTTGTTTATGGGGATGGGTTTGGAAGGGAGAAAGCGGTAACTGTTGTACGAAACCGGATGGGAGGGAGACATGTGTCTTGTTTTTTGTTTTTGCAAAGGACACGCTTGAGAATGCATGGAGCTGGGTTCCTCCTTGGTTTGCTTGGAACTCGCACACCCTCAACAAGAGGCCAAACAGATTTGAAAGAAACAGTGTTGTGTTTTGGCGGTGGCTCTGGGGCCGAGGCTGTCAAATTGGGTGGTTTGATGCCTTTTGGTGCTTATATGTTGCCGGCCACCTGACAGAAGTGTCCTAAGATACAGCTTTTTGATAATCTTTCTGGCTGGGATGTTTGGTTGGGGAAGTGCTTGAGACATTTCTCTGTAATGCTACCAGAAATTTTGATTGTTATATCATGGCATGATGGGTACCGGTATGTGGCAGTATGTTTGGTTTGCATGTTCTGGTACCTGCGCCATTGCGGTGTGCAGTCCGGAGCTGCTTTAATTGGGGTTTGTGCAGCAGCTCACTTTTAGTGATCAATGCCTCCTTCTGCTGCTCATGGTAATCATCGCACCTGCTGTTTCATCTGACTGTACCACTTTATGTCCTGCATGAAGGAGGCTTGATTGCTGCTGTGAGTAGCGTTCATTGGCCCCTACATATGTTGTGCTGTATTTGTGTGCATGTCTGTGCTTATCTCATGCGTGGCTACGATGTGCATAAGTGGTAGGGAGTGAAAAGTTAACCTCAAACATCCTTCTTTAGAAGTATCTCGTCCTCAGGAGTGTGCGCATAGACGTGAAAAGGGATTGTGCTAGCAAGGGCATGAGTGCAAGCGCTAAATATTGGGCCCAGGATAGGTAGGGCAATAGCAGTTCTTAGCTGGTCTAGTAGATGGAAGGTATGCAGCAGTCTTAGGATCGAATCCTGGGAGTACAGCAGCAGCAGCAGTCTTTCTGGTTGAAGCAGAGATACATACACACCCCTGCTTGTAACAGGCATGGCACTTAGCATTGTAGCCCAGCTCACTACTGCGAGTAGCGGAATCAGTGTCGCAGGGAGCTTAAAACAAAGTCTGCGGCAGGGACTGTGGAAGGAGTTGCTGCGCCAGAGCTGGAGCAGTGGGATCCTCGCAAGGACTGCTATGTGATGCGGCTTTGGATACTTTGGGGGTGCTGCATTGAAGCAGGCGGGAGGCGATGAGCAGACATGCTGGGTCGGCAACACAGGTAAGGAGGGAGGAGGGCAGGCATAATTGGTGCACTGGGCTGGGTTGGGAGTGGGGCCCACATGGGTTGGGAGGGGGAATCGATGGACCTCTCACTAGGGTCTAACAGAAGGAGGCATTGGGACATGCAGGGTACTTTGGTAGATGTGATTGGTAGTGGGCATGCTGCTTATAAGTCAGCAGTTTTGCTTCGAAGATGCCAAGAGTGAACATGTAATGGAACTTGACGCCAGGCGGCTCTCCCAATGTTAACCTTAGATTTTTGTTTGTTTGTTTGTTCAAGCAGGGCTCTCTGTCGCAGGGCAAGAGGAAGTGCACGGCAGTAATGCTACGGAATAATAAAATCTTCTTGACTAGGCGGTCTTGGCATCTAGGTTGGTGCTTCTTTTGATCTGTAGTATTTCAAGGTTATGGCCTCAGGGTCCATGGGGAAAATCAGCTGCCTTAGTTGCATGTTTTGTACTGATGAATCGAAGCTCTTTGCCGTGAGCAGTTTGGGCAACAGTGGTTTAGACCAATCTCCTTGATCCATGGGGCTGGGGTTATGATGTTCAGTCCAGGGTTGTAATTTAGCAGGCCTGGAGCGGCTGGTGGAGTCTCCAGCATGTGGAACTGATGTCATGAATCTATTTCATTTCATGATATGCCATAACCTATAGATTCACTGTAAATGCTAACTAATGGGTCCGATCAATTCTGTCATGCACTTTTGCAGCTTGTTGCAAAGTGATTGGGCTGCATCCCCGCCTGGGATGGGACAAATTGCCAAAGGAAAGTCTGTGAAATCCAGCTTGTACTACCGGAACAAGCTCCCTAGTTTAGGCTTGGGTTAATGATAGATGTTCAGTGGCGTGTGCTTTCAAAGCATTTTCACGCGACTTTCTGAGCGTACGGGGTAGCTGATTTCTGGCAGTGGCTATGGTCAGCATATCTTTTAGAGGATGCAAATCCCCAAGCAAATTTGCCGTGCTATGGAAAATGCTGTTCCACCTCCCTCCTTGCAGGTTTAGTTCCTCAATTCCAGCAGCATTGCAGCACGAGCTGGCTCTGCGACTGGTTGGCAACCCCCATGTTTCACTAGATTAATTTGGAGCATATTCTGCTAGTAACTGCTGTTGCTGCGGCTCCTGTTGCTGCTGCAGGGATGTAAGGAGAGTTCCATGGTTTGCAGTCCATCTTTCAAGCGTCTGTATCCCTGATGGAGCCTGCTTTGTGCGGTGACAACTGCTACATGCATATGTCGGCAGGATCAAACATGCTGCAGTAGCTTGGGACTCAGGTGAGTGTGATCACTAACGCTACAGCGGAACCTGCTACTGGTGGATGTGGAAGTACACGGTGGCAGCAATAGCTGCTGTCACAGTGAATTCAAGCAAGGAGACCCGCTGGGAACATGCCATTGGTGCCAAGGGGTGAGAAGCAGCCATATCTTATACAGGAAGCCACCTTCTTGCATCCGGTATTGCAGAGACCAGCAACCTCCATGAGGTGCCTGGGCTGTTACGTAAGAAGAATGCGGAGCACGCATGAGGTTTGTAACTACCAGCCATTGAAGATGAGATAAACAATGGCACTCATCGAGGGATCTAGGGTGGGCTGGTGGCAGCCATGGTGTCAGTTTTGGACAGGAACTTGAGTATGCCGTTGGAGCCTAAGTTGGCTCCTTGTGGGTGGCGCTGCCCCCACCGGCGCCCCGCTTTGACGGGGCCATTTGGTAATTGGTAATTGGTAATCAGTCTAGCTAGTTAGCAACCAGGAGCTGGGCTTATACATGGGGCAGCAATTGAAAATTGATGTATGCGTGGGTCCTGTCTGTCTTGACTCCTTTCAGCTTGGATCTGATGCTCTGGATCTCTCCTCCATTAGAACAAACTCGGTTAGACCAGCAATGGCTTTGAATCCCGCAACTGTGAACTGTAATGCTCACCGATCTGTCTTCAGCTTTCCAGCTGATCTCCTCCTCCTGGTTTTGAAACATGTCCTGGTAATGATCATGATTGCTCATGGTTGCTGTTGCAGGCAACAAGCAGTAGGAAGGTGCAAGGCAGCATGCTGGAAATTGAGGAATCTCGCTTAAATGCGCCAGCTACTGCCAATAGGGGAAGCCATGCAGTAAATGCTACGCTACAGCTGCTGTCTGTGAAATATTTTTTGGTTGTCAAGCCAGAGTGATAGTTTGAGTTGGCTGGATTGAGGGCAATTGCATGCATAGCAGCTGCAGCAGCAACCACAGTTGTCAACCACCCGAGGGCGGCTCTGTACCTTCAGGCTGGAGCGGTTTGGTCGATATCTGATGTCCTCTGGTCGCATGAAGCGAGTTACTTGACTGTTCGTGCTGCTGCTTGCTGTTTGCAAGGAGGGGCCTGCTGAATTTGAGCCGCTCTGGTGCTGGCTTCGTCCTTGCACCTTACGGAAGCTAGGTTGAATTTGTGGCAAAAACTGTAATCTCTGGCTGGCAGCGGTTGAGACTATGAACATGTGACCAGTGACCGGGCCAGATCAGCTGTCGTTGTGAGTGCTGATATAGTCAGTATTGCAGTTGACAGGCCTGCATGGATTAGATGACAGCCTCTGCTCTGTTCTTTTATGAGTTCCGGGCGGTGAGTGAGCAGCAGTGACAAACCGGGCGGTGAGTGAGCAGCAGTTTGCAGTGACCTTCATTAGAACGGCGCCCAAGCCGGGTGTCGTTGCCCATATCCATTTGGACGGGCGCGGCCATCTCCATCTCCACCACCTCCGCCTCCGCCGAGTCCTACGCGGATTCCCAGGGTTTGAGGCAGGACCTTTGGGCCATGCAGTACACTTCTGCGTGAGCCCAGGAAGACGTTTTCGACGTCAGGGATGAAGATGCATTCCATGCTAGCACGTTTACGTCTCACAGTTGTGCTCAGCTGTATTTCATGCTCCTCGTAGATTAACGATGGCATGTATCGCCTTGCGACAAAGTCTTGCACGCCTTGTCAACTTGCAGTCCACGTACGCCTTACTTCTACTATATAAATATGGGATTTTACAGCCTTTCTGCCTTTGAAGTGGCGATTCTGTGTTCACGGAGCTGGGCCTTGATTTTCCTTGCCTGCTTGCTGTCAGCTTACAAGCTTGTCACGGGTCTGAGAGCGTTTGCTAAGCATGAACTGGGGACAGTAATGGAAACATACTCATAGCAAACCTTCCCAGTACTGTGGAGAAGGTCATGGTGAAAAAGGAGCCAGGAGCAGATGAGGTGAGGCCTTGGAAAGCCAAAGGGCAAAGGCGGGTGAATAGAGGCATCATAGTGCAACCACAAGGACTTGTTTGGAGGCATTCACAGATGGGAAGCTTGCAGCTGCTCCTGAACTGCAACAGTAGCTATATGGGATGAAGCTTGAGGCAGGAGGATGAGAATGACCACAGCAGCAGATGCATGGACTTATCAACGCTAGCAGCAGCCTAAGCAGCAAGAGGAGCATAGTAACAAAGTGTAAATGTGATTTATAAATTCAGTCAGCCAACAGGTTGGCAATCTACATGTTTGTAAGGAAATTATGGTAAATGTGGCTGGTGTAGGGGCAGCAAGAGGTGGAAGCACAAGGGAGCATGGGGACGGGGGAGGAAAGCAGGAGCAGCACCTAGGTGTTCTTTTGGAGGCTGTTGTGTAAGCTTAGCGGCAGGAGCAACAATTCCTGGGGTACAGTTGGCAGCAAGCTTATTGGTTCTGCAAAACGTGTCACGCTACTAGCAGGGCAGGTGATGGAGGCAGGGCCAAGGGTACTATCAGGTGCAGGAGGGAATGCTGGGGTCATCACATGGTAGGGTTCTATGGTGCGAGGGCAAGCACTGCCCCTAGGGGTAGTGCAGAGAAGTGTTGGGGCACGTGGCCAACCACACCAGCAGTTCGCCCTACGAAGGAAGGGGGCTGCAGCTACCTGTAAGGATATTCAGAAGGGGTGCATACAATTTCCCTGGGCCAGTTGGCTCAGCTGCAACAAGCAAGCCAAAAAGGTAGCAAAAGCAACATCAGCACATCAGGTGCAAAAGTCGCAACAGCTGGCAGCAGGACATGCGCAAACACCTGCAACTACAACAGCCACAGCAACAGTACCAGGGGGGCCTTGGTTATTAGCAGGGTTATGGTAGTGCTTCTTTAATTGTATGACAGCAGCATGGGAATAGAGTAAACCTTCATCAACAGCGGCAGCTGCTACTGCTGCCACTGCTGCTTGAGGGTACCAGCCGTAAGTGCAGGGTGGGGTAGGGGCAGGGATGTGGAACTGCTTCTTGCATGATAGGGCAGCAGCACGGGGGTGCAGTAAAAGCGACTGCAGCAGCTGCTATTGCTTCTGGAGGGCACCAGTGGCAAATGCAGGGTGGGCTTGGTGGGAAGGGATGCAGTCTTGCCGGGTTTAGCTTTGGACGGCAGGCTGGGGATAAGGTAGAAGCAGCAGCAGCTACTGTGGTGGTGGTGCATATTAACAGCAGATGCAAGGCAGCTTTATTGGAGTACAGTATCTTCAGGAGCAGGTGATGTCAACAGTGAACAACAATAGCAGTATTGGCAGTGGTCAGACCAGGGCCGGAGTCATCAGAACAATTGCACTAGCGCAGCTAATACAGCACCAACACGACAGCCACCAACACACTGCATGATACTATCGCCAAAGGGGTATCAACGGGTCAGTGGGTGGAAGTTACACCAAGGGTAGATAGAAACGGTTAGACAATTAGGGGTTGTGATGCTGCACCGTACCTTGTTCTTTTTAAACGTGGTGTTGCCTCACGGGCCCACAGGACCTGGAACGGCTTGGAACAATGCAGCAGGCAGGTGCTGCCTTGCCTATGCCTTACTATACAGGTAGCAGCAAGGTACTGATCAATTAGTCGCAGCAGAGGTATGAGATGACATGCTGCACATGCATCCAGAGGCAGGGTCGACACATTAGCCCACACTAACTGTGCTGTATGTCGTATTTTCGATACCTTTTCTTCTGGACCAAGAGGTGATATTGCTGAGACATTCACTTCTGATGGACCAGGTTCCAGTATTTCTGCCCATGGAGCCTAGGTTGGCTCCGTACGGGCGCCCCCTTTGAGGGGCCATGATGTAATCGTAATCGTAATCAATGTACAGCATTGCACTGTGTTTCACCATCACAAGGCTGCAAAGTAAGCTTTCGTAGCCGTGGTGTCACTGCCAGTCTTCCGAAGTATTCACTCTCATGTACCAGCACAAGGACAAGCTGTGAAAACTTTGCAGCAACTGCACATCATCTGCTTTACTGCCTTCACATTGCACACTTTGTCTCAGTGGTGCAAATGCATTTATCTTCACACCACTGCAATGTCACGAAGCAAAAGAGGGTGCAAGCATGCATATCTGTCCATAAGGGCAGAACAGCGGCTTTATTGAACCTTCATACTGCATAAGAACGGCACTCACAAAAGCACCACACGAACAGATGATCAAACAAACAAACATTTTAGTCGTGGAGCATGCCATCCAGCCATGCAGTACCCTACTACAACTGTCTCTGGCATCCACAGCACAGCAATACACTCTCTTATGATTGCGGAGCTTGTCACCCTTTTCACACCCAGTGCATAATTGCATTGGAGCTACTTATGCAGGCGTTCTGCTATCCTTCATTTGGCACAGCCAAATGTGCTAGCCAGCAACTACAATGCATACTTAAACTCCTTAATGACAGGCTACTGTACTGGGAATAAGACCTTCCAGCTAACATCATCTGCACGTTTGATTTATATTGTGTGTGGCACATGCCTCCTTTCCTTTGCACATTAAGCATCACTTGCCGTGATTGAAGATCCCTGGTAAAAGATACAGCCATGGCTTGAACAGGCCTGGCAAGTAGCAGATGGGTATATGAAATATACAAGAAACAAAACAAAAGTAGCCTGCTTTCCCTGTATGCCTGCATTCACGTGTCCCAGTGGTCCCTAGTCCTTGCTTTCATGTCCTACCCTTGCATTGCTTGTCTAGTCGCAGCCCATCCAGCCTTAGCTTGCAATCCGGACATCACGGCAGGGTATTGGGGTTGTTGGCCAGTCACAAAGCATGCAGTCTGTACTGCTCTTAGCTATGTAGTTCTGCTAGCTCTGTTGATGTCTGACTGTCTCCGCTCTCGTCACCTTAGCTCTCAGCGTCGGTTTCTCTCAACACACACTAACAAACTGGTTGGAGTCATGTGGCGGGTGCTGCACGGCCCAAAAGCTGTGCAGTGATCTATCTCATGTACATGAACTTAACTGTTTGCTGTGCCCGTCTTCCTTGAGGAAAATAGGAACTCTCTAATTGCTGCTATTCTGGTGGAGACCTGCAACTTCATGTATACAAGCCTGTAGCTATGTATTACTCAACTCAAAAACTGTGCTATGCCACCAGTAGGGTGCCCTGTTGCCTCAGCTGCTAATCCTTGCTGCCAACCGTACCCGAAAGCTTGCTGCTCCTGCCGCTTAGCTTACACAACAGCCTCCAAAAGAAATAATAGGTGCTGCTCCTGCTATTCCTCCGCCGTCCCCATGCTCCCTTGTGCTTCCACCTCTTGCTGCCCCTACACGACCCACACTACTCTGATTTTCTTACAAAAATGTAGGTTACCTGCCTACCTGCTGGCTGCTGACTGTCCCTAGAAATGACATCTACCTTGGTTAAAATGCTTCTCTTGCTGTTTAAGCTGCTGCTAGCATTGACAAGTCCATGCATATGCTGCTGTGATCATTCTCATCCTGCTGCCTCAAGCATTGTCAGATAAAGCTACTGTTGCAGTTTAGGAGCAGCTGCCAGCTTCCCATGTGTGCATGCCTCCAAACAAGTCCTTGGGGTTGCAGTGCATAGGATGCCAATAATCACCCTTTGCCCTTTGGCTTTCCAAGGCCTCACCTCATCTGCTCCTGGCTCCTTTTTTCCACGTGTGTAACCTTCTGTTCAGTCTTAGGCAGGTTTGCTATGACGGAGTATGTTTCCATTTACTGTCCTCACTTCATATTTAGCGAACGCTCTCAGACCCGTGACAAGCTTGCAAGCTGACAGCCAAGTAGGCAAGGAAGATCAAGGCGCAGGTCCATGGACGCATGGACCCCATTTAAAGGCAAACATGCTATGTAAGACCACATTTGTATATTAGAAATAAGGCGTTCGTGGACTGCAAGTTGATGAGGCGTACGAGACTCTTCAAGGCCATGCATGCCACTGTTGGGTTACGAGGAGCATGGGATGCAGTTAAGCACAACTATGAGACATAAGCTTGCTAGCATGGATTGCATCTTCACTCCTTGACGTCGGAAAGGTCTTCCTGGGCTGAGGCAGAAGTGTACTGCGGGCCAGAGGGCCCTGCGTCAAACCCCAGGAATCCGCGGAGGACTCGGCGGAGGCGGAGGTGGTGGAGATGGAGATGGCCGCGCCCGTCCTATCCATTTGAGAACATTCCACAAATTAAGGGTATCTGCCACCATTGATTGCGTCGTCTCCATCCCTGCAGCAAGACCACCCTAAGCACATGCCTGGCCCGTTATGATGCGCAAGGGTTTGCGCGGGCATCACTCGTATATCCTATGCCTCGACAATGATATTCCTCCTGGGAGAAACCTTCAGCACGCTCTTGGTCACCACGATCAGGTATGGGATGACGTTGTTAGCAGTGCCGGTGGTGGTGTAGGCGATATGCAGCTGGGTCCCGCGAGCATCTGTTCCGGACCGCAGGCGGTCTCCGTTCTCTGTGGGGCCGACGTTCAGGCAGAGAGGGTGAACAAAGAAGTCGCTCAACCAGGAGCCCATATCTCCCATGTACTGGTCGTGGCCTCCTACCGAGTCCAGGCCTCCCAGTGTGTGAAGGACCTCACCAAAAACATCAATGGGGGGCATTGGGTAGGCGATCAATGTGTTATTGACACTGTACTGTCCTGTGGCGAATGTGGTGGTGGTCATACCGGCGCCGCGCTGGAAGTACCATGAGGTCCTGGCGTTGGGGGCTAGGTTTCCAAGGGCGACGGCGCCAATGTTGGTGGTGTAGTCGCTCCTCAGGAAGGTTGCCAGCGCCATGTCCACACAACCGGAGCTGACGTTCAGGCGCACGGTCTGATTGACAGACCCCACATTCCGAGTGGTGGCGACATATGAAGTGAAGGGGATCTCCAACGGAGAGTCTGCCATTCGCTTTGCCAGCAGGTCGTAGTACAATCCGTCGAGGTCCAGTGTCCTCACGGTCATGTACGCCCTGGTGACATTGTACGTGGGAGCTGGTGCGGCCGCTCCACCCGCATACAGGACTGATGCGGGCGCGAATCTTATGTCTACACGTACCTGCCCAAGGGCCCCTGCAAACAGCAGCGGGGGTGCGGCGCTGGCCAGGAAGCCCAGCCAGTTACTGACGACGTAATTCGCGTTGCTAATGTACCCAGGATTGGCTGGGTTTCCCTTTGCCAACTCAGCCGCCTCGTCGGCATAGTTTGACATCCTTTGGTTTTGTGTGATATTCCTCAGGGGTGCTTTGTCCCTGCCGAACCCGTAGTCAGCGAGCAGCTTGAAGATCTGGCCGTATTGGTTGGGCGTTTGTGAGATGACTTGACCGTTCACTGAGACAGTGATCTGGTCAATGAGAGTCTCGATGTGCTTGGGGAACACAGCAAAGCTGGTGGCAGCATTGGCGTTGGTGGTGGTGGTGCTGCAGCCGGTGAGCTTCAGCTGCAGTGTCCTGAGATCCAGGATGGCCCCCTCAGGCAGGTTGAAGGATACTGTGTCGTTGGGGGTCACAGACTCGTTTCCAAGCGCGATCAGCTGGCGGGTGTTGCTGGAGACGTTTGATAGCCTCTGAGCAAAGTAGGCCAGAGAGCGGGGGAAGCCCGTGGACACATAGGGGTATGTGCCGCTCATACTTGGCTATAATCGTTGGTGACATATTTTTCGCCCGCGGGGACAGTCAAACGATGCCCATCACGAAGTTGTTGTTGTTTCGTTTCCCCACGAGGCGCTTTGACTTTTAGGAAGCTTTGACTTCAGGAGGGAGCTCGGGCGCCTTGAAGCCCTTGAGCTTGATTTTGAGCGCTGGCTTGGTCTTCCACGCGGCAGGCGCAGGTGCAGGTGCCGGTGCAGGCGCGGCAGGTGCAGGCCGCGGGCGCTGTGGCTCTCGGTACGGCGTCGCCTTCAGATCCGCCAGGACGTCTTTGCGGTATGCCACGGTATCCAGCACATTCCTGACGCGCTTTTGATGGGCCTATGCCTTTCGGGCATCCCTCACCCTCCCTGGCGCGCTGGCGAAGCCTGGTGGTTTGGGGCCTGGCGGTCTCGGCGGTGGTGGCGGTGGCAGGTCCCCCACCATGTCCGCGGGCTCCTCTTCACTGATGCGGCGGCGCTTGTGAGGGCGCGGGTTGGAGTCAGGTGCGTCCCTGCGGCGACGGCGTCTGTTATCAGCCCTTGGCGGGGTGTCTATCTGCGGGACTGTCTGCGCCCCCGCATCCGCCTGCCTTGGTGGAGCGTCCGCCTGCATCGAGTCTCGCAAGCGTAGCTTGCTCGAGGAAGCTGAAGCTTCCGAGCCCGGGTCCGGGTCAGGGTCCTCGAATTGTGTGCCTGCTTCCGCGCTGCTTGTGGATGCTTGTGTGCCTGCTTCGGCGGTGCTTGGGGATGCTTGTGTGCCTGCTTCCGCGGTACTGGGCGCCGCCTTTGCGGCAGGGAAGGCCTGAGCCTGGGAGTCGATGGACTTCTGCATGGCAGCCATCTGATTCGCCAGGTTGGTCTCCCCGACGTTTCCAAGCGTGAGGGGGCTGGTCACAGCGCTCATGAGCGGTGTCGTCGTTGGGACGTAGTTGCTGATAGGCGGGGGATGCCAGTAGGGCGCTGCCACGACGCCCCCGCCACCGCTTGATTGCTTGACGTTGACGGTCACCCGCGTCTTCACTTGTCTCTTGACGGTAACCCGCTTGCCCTTCTTCTCCTTGCGTTTGCGCGACTTCTTCTCAGGCATTTACAGGTAGGTCAGAGAAGATACACACACCCCACCAGGGCACAAAGGGCGCCATCCACGGTGCGGGTCTGGAAGTCCTTGTCCAGATTGCGGCGGGACCAGTCCATGTGATCTTGCCCAGCGTCCACCCGCACACATAGGGCTCCTCCTGGCGCTCCCCATACCCCGCCAGGTCGGAGGTGGTGATCAGGTCGCCGTTCTCAAAATCGCCGCCGCGGGCACACACCCACACCGCGCCCTCCCCCAGGCTATTGATCTCCACGCGGTCGGTGTCGTAGGGCGCTCACGTCGCAAAGGCTCCTTGCTTGAAGACCCGCCTCTTCTTCCCCCCCAGCTTGCGGGCGGGCTTGCCGTCCTCCCCCCTGCTCACCTTGGCCTCGATGAGGTTGTCGGGCGCGGACACCACGCCGAATACACGCTTGTCCCGCCGCTTCGTGCACAGCTCGATCGTAGGCAGCGCCTCGTCCACGGTGATGTTGTCGATCTGCCGGGGCTTCACTGTCTCTTCCAGGAGGGAACAGTACCTGCCAGTGGCGATCACCACCAGTCCGGTGGCATCCAGGACGTCTTGGGTGGTTTTCAGCCCCTTCTCCGCCACACAGCGACCTCCCCCTCTAGGTATGTGACTGTCCTCAGTCACGTGTACGCTTACGCTTTGAGCGTGTGGAGGGTGGTTTAGAGGTAGTAAGTGGTGTTGCCCTTTTGTTGGACTGTTCACGTAGGAACTGTCGCATGCAGTAAGTCAGGACAATGTAAGTTAGCTTCAGGCTCCCAGCTGTCATAGCTGTGATCATAGCCTAGCCATTTAATGTAGTATTCAGTAACACTTTTCTTGCCTCGCTTAATGACACGAGAGTCAAGAATTCTTTCCACTTCATATTCAAGTGAGCCATCTTCCATTAAGATGGGTGGCAAAGGTCTGTAACCACCTTTGTCATTGTACTTTGTCAGTAAAGAGGCATGAAACACAGGGTGTAGCCTCTGCAAAGTGTCAGGTAAGTCCAATTTGAAAGAGATGGCTCCCACCTGTTCCAAAATGGTAAAAGGTCCAATCCATCGAGGAAGGAGTTTGCTAGAACCTGGATGTTTCAGGTTTATGTTCTTCGTACTGAGTAAGACTTTCTGTCCTACTGCAAATGAGACAGGTCTGGCATTTTTGTCATAGTAATACTTCTGTCTGTCCTGTGCCGCTTGCAAACATCTGCGAGCACGTGTCAAGACAAACAAAACAAACAGAAATTTAAGAACACTAATTGATCTTGTGTGAATTTATGCAACTTAGGCATCTCCCTTTCTGGAGGGTGACTCATAGAACGAGTCGGTAGTTGTACCGTAAGCGGTGTGGATGGGTGCCTTCTATAGTTCATATAGAAGGGAGTGCTCTTCAAACCTTCATGATGAGCATTGTTGATAGCAAATTCTATCTGAGGTAGATGTTCATCCCAATCATCCTGAGTGGGACTCACATAGTGACGAATCAGATCTTCTACAACCCGATTCATGCGTTCCGCCTGACCATTCGACTGTGGATGGTAAGCTGTGCTGAAACATTGCTTTATGTCCCAGATTTTACACAATTCTCGGAAGAACCGTGATGTGAACTGTGAGCCTCGGTCTGAGATAAACTCACGGGGTAAACCATGGTATCTAAACACATGGTCAACAAACAGTCTAGCTGTTTCAGGGGCATCACATTCATTTGTGGTAGGTACGAAGTGAGCCATTTTTGTGAACTTGTCCACAAATGTCAGGATAGCATTGTAGCCATGTTTAGTTTGTGGCAGTGCCACAATAAAGTCCATTGACACTGTTGTCCAGGGTCCTTCGGGAACTGGCAGTGGTTTTAAGGGTCCCATTGGCTTCACTGGCATGGACTTGTTTCTTTGACAAGGTGCACATGCTGAAACAATTTCAGCTACATCAGCCTTCATGTTAGGCCACCAGAAATATCTCTGGATTGCTTTTACGGTCTTGTTAACGCCGTAGTGTCCACCATACGGTGAGGAATGACTATCAGTTATGATTGCGCGCTTTAAGTCATTGTCGTTAGGCACCACGATGTGTGCGCCCTTCCACCAGACTTGCATCTCCTGATGCAAATCGGCCGTGAATGTAGAGTCAGTGAACCGTGCGTCAGTAGTATAGGCCCTAATCAGCTCGCGAACAAACGGCAAGGAATCCGAATTGTCTGACGTGGGGGCAGACAAATGGTGAGAATGAGCCGAGACCCCAGTTGCCTGGTCCCCACGGCCAGCTAACAACGTATTGACAGAGTAAGAAGGTGGGGCTTCGTGTGGCGCACGACTGAGAGGATCAGCCACATTGATGCGTCCAGGCCGATATTCAAACTCGAAGTCAAAACGTGAAAGCTCATCAGCCCATCTCGCATGCCTTTTGTTATGCAAATCCTTTTGGGTGTGAAAGTAAGTGTTTGGGTTATGGTCAGTGACCAATGTGAACTGTAGACCAGCCATGCGAGGTTGGTCCAAGTAACAACGCCATAAGTTACAGGCGCGGACTACCGCAAGCATTTCCAGCTCGGTAGTTGTGTAGTGTTGCTCCGCAGGAGTACACTTTTTACTGTCATATGCGACGACACGGTCGCCTTGCATAAGTACGGCTCCAACAGCTAGGTTGGATTCAGAGGCATCCACAATGACTGTGAATGGTTTAGTAAAGTCTGGAGACTTTAGAATAGGTGCATGTGTCAATGCATGTTTAAGTTGCTCGAAAGCGTGTTGACATTCACGCTGAGAGCCCGTGAAATTCAGGCGGCGGGTGTCCAGGCTGTTGTCATCAAAGTAGGCGACTGTCTCTCCGGCTTGTGACGTTGGCGTGACTCCATCCGGCCACCAAATAGTCCACGAGAAGTTGCCAAGGTGATCGGTTCCATCGATGCCGGTAGCCAGCTCCCACTCCCAGTAGGGTGCGGCGGTCCCATCGCATACCATGCATATGCTCTTGCCTTGCATCAGTCGTATGCCTCGGTAGGTAAACTCCCCCGCAGTGGCGCCAGCGATATCAAACCGCAAGTTGTTGTCAGTGTCAAGACGCAGGTGGCCATTGTCATATATTTTGCTCCCGCCATAATTCCAGTAGAGGCCGCTTGCCGCCGCCGATGAACCTTTGATGGTCATTTTGCTGTTCGTGTCAACCGTGAGCAGGTCTACATATGAGCTGTCAGACCCTGCCGTGCATTTGCTGATGTTGAAAGTCGCGGCAGCCAAGCTGCCCAGGAAGGCTCTCATGGTTCCGCCAGCGAATTGCCCGACGCCATAGGAATCGCCGACGCCGTACCAACACTGGATCATCCGGCCTGGGTCCGTCACTGGCCAATTCAGTGAGCTCCTTGTGGCGCCATAGGCTGGCGCGACTTCAATTTGGTCCACGTTGTTGACCCGGAACTTCAGGCGGCCCCCCAGCGGGGCGTTCATGTACGTAGTCTTGGCCGCCCCCAGCTCCTGGAGGAAGGCATAGTCCGTGGTGGTGGTGGCTGCGCTGGCGTGACACCAGCGCGCCAGGCCGGTGAAGCCCATGTCCCCAAGCTTCACCATGCTTGCCCCCAGGTCGGCCATGGTATGGGTGTGCGCCGCAGGAGCAAAGGTGGCGGGGATGTTCTGAAGACTTGCATAGCTGCCCGTGGTCGCCACCGTTGCCAGCCCCGTGACTTCCACCGCTGGATGGGTGTGGTTGCTTGGTGCAAAGGTGGCTGGGACGTTCAGCAGCGTTGACCAATCGTGGGCGTGGTTGCTGAGAGCATACTTGGTTGACAACAGGACGTTGCTTTCGTATAGCGAGTCGGCATTGGCGGCGCCCCTGCAGTCCAGCCAGTAGGTCCCCGGATTGCTTGTGTTGATACCCACGCGGCTCAAGAAATACAAGGGTTGGAAGCTCTTGGAGACGTTGTTGCAGTAGCCATAGCCACATATTTGGATGTGGCCAGTTCCGAAGCCTGCATCTTGCCTGGGGCTGACAGCAAGGTACGTCACACCATGCCCACCGCCTGAAAGTCCGTAGCAGTAGTTGGAAACCTGTAATTCCCGGCTGTTCAGCAACGTTGCATTGCTTGCACATACAAGCACATGGTTGTTGGTGCTCACGATTTGGCCAGCTATCTTCACAGTCCCGTTGAAAGACGCATTACAACCCGTATACACGGCGCCAGCGTTCATCGTGAAGTACTTGTCCGCCTTAGCAGCGACCGCCGCGTTGCTGGCTGCCACCGCCGTATTACTGGCTGCCACCGCCAGGTTAGAGGACCATCCCGCCACGCCCTGGGCAGCCACCGCCGCGTTGCTGGCTGCCACCGCCGTATTACTGGCTGCCACCGCAGTATTACTGGCTGCCACCGCCACGCCTTGAGCAGCCACCGCCAGGTTAGAGCTCCATCCCGCCACGCCCTGGGCAGCCACCACCGCGTTGCTGGCTGCCACCGCCACGCCCTGAGCAGCCACCGCCAGGTTTGAGGACCACGCCGCCGTATTAGTGCCCCACGTCCCCTGGGCAAGCGGGGCAAGGGCGGGGACGTTGCTGAGGTCGCCCCAGTCCAGGCGCCCCTTGATGTAGGGTGTGATGATGCCGCCGCGGGCAAGCACAGGCGGCTCTATGGTGTAGAGCGGCAACCCGTCGACGTTGCAAAGCGACACGCGGTTGGAGAGGGTGGCGCCGCTGATGGCAAGGGAGGCGCTGGCCCACTCGACGTCGGTGAGGTTGCTGCAGCTCAGGATCTCCAGGCCGTTCAAGGAGACCCGCCCGCGCTCAAGCACCATGCTGAAGGCGACGTCGTTGCTGCGCCCCAGCGTGCAAGGGCCGCTGACCAGGGGCACCGCCGGGATGGTGTTGGACGCCTGGTAGCTCAGCGCCGCGGTGTTGTTGCTTGCGAATGCCAGGGTGTACCCTTGCCCGCCATCATTCAGCAGCGCCGCAGTGAGAGACACAGGCGCCGCATTGGCGCGGGTCTCAGACCAGCTCAGGACGTAGCCATCGCGCACGGGGATGTTGCAGAGGGTGACCGCCCCCGCGTTGCTCTGGCACAGGCGGTAGGAAGAAGAGAGGTCCGCGGCAGAGCCAGAGAAGTAGGCCGACGACATTGTTATTCAAAGAGGATATGTGTAAACGCTTTCACCTTGTCCAAGGGGCTTTTGGCGCCGCCCTGCACGGCGGGGGCATTCAGCGTGTCCAACGAGCGCACTGTGCCGTTGCACCAACTTCCGTCGTCATCTATTAGCAGCTTGCCCCCCATCCACAGGGACCACTTACCACGCCGGTCGGCCTTGAAGAAGAAAGGGCCAACCTGGAGCGCATCGGAAAACAGGCCGCTTTTCAATGAAAGCGCCTGACTTCCAAAATTGATGATCTCTGTGTACTTGCTGGCAGGGATGCCGTCCGGGATCTCCCGGCTGCTTTTCTCATTCAAGCTGAACTGGTCCTGGTCCAGCGCATACAAGCGGCGGTTTCTGTTGACATACAGGTCGCCATACACGCCGATGTCAGCTCTGTAAGGACAAGTAGCGAGCGGTCTGTGGCTGAGCCTGAAATCCCAGCCCACCTTGACGTCTGCCTGTGTTTGGCCGTCGGGCGCGGCCTCATCGCTCAGCTGGATGCTGAGGTCTGGCATGATCATGCCCTTCTGACTCAAGATGCTGTAGCCCGCCATGACAAGCCCGAGAGAGCCAATGGTCACGCCCGCAGCCCCCAGGGTGGTGTCACTGGAGTTGCTGAGGGACGCCGGTACTCCCTTGATGCGCGCCCATGGGATCAGGCCATTGCTGTCGATCACCGTGTTGTTGCTCCCATATAGCCATTGTGAGTTGCTGTAGGTGCTGCACTGCACATTGCCGCTGAATATCAAGTCTTGGGTAAGCACTTTTCCTGGTGGGACGCATTGGATGGTTGTGCTCGCCGCTAATGTGTTGGCCGCTGTGGCTGTGAAACTCGGGAACTTCCAAAACCAGCTGCAGCACTGAGGGTTTAGGGCTGCTGAACCCTAAACCTGGCAGCATGGATGTCCAGCATACACATGGACTGTACTCAAGAACCAGCTGCAAAGCGGTCGTCTGCCAACCAGTACTGGGATGAGGGAAACTGGTGGTAGGGGTTGGGGCAGGGTGGGTGCTGTTTGAAGTGGATAGTCCCCGGGTCATGCCATGCCTGTTAGGAAGGATGGGGTACTTGGTAGGGAGGCTGGGCAGTACCATGGTGGGGCTGGCTGCCTGCTGTGGTGTGAGGAGCAGCAGAGCCTGGAATCGAAAAGCAGGGTCGGGGAGAGGGGGTGGGGGGTCAGGTGGGTGCTTGTGAGAGGGCCCCCCAGTCGATAGCGGAAGAGGAAAGGAAGGGTTTAGAGGGGTGTGTGGGGCAAGGTTTTTTGGAGTGGAAGAAACGCGCAGCAAAAAAAATCGTAAAATGGTTTTTGGGCCTTTCCTCCTGCACGGGGCCGGTGGCCCCAACCAAAAAAAGCTAACCTGGTAGGGGTGCAGAGTTTCGAACACAAGACCTATCGCATCGCATGTGTCTATTCCAGCCAGCTGAACTATGCTATCTTGTTGTGATGAAACATCAGCACACTCTCAACATTATATACATTGTCAGGTTTTAAAGCTGTGCAAACCATTCGCTTTTTTGTTTCGCCACCCGAAAACTGCGGGAATCTGGACAAATTTGCCTCATACCCACAGGAGATTTCTCACAACAGCAAAGGCTAAGCAAGTCAACTTCCTTATTCATGCTGGCTGCACTCTACTAGTTTCATGGCACCGTTGCTACCCTGGTTGCTGTAGCCGCTTGCAAGCAATTGGTCAACAAAGATGCAACTTTGTACTGCCGGCCCCAGTGACTCACCCGGTGTGAACCAAAACTGTGTGTTTGCTTCCCATTGCTCCAGGGGCAAGCTGGTATGTGACGAGCTCGCAGCAGCTGCAGGGTATTAGTGCCACAGGTGCATAGCACTGCCTTTGATTCAAAGCAACTTTCAACTCATGGCAATATCCTGAGGAAACGAGCAAAAGCAGCAAACAGCAGGGGGAAGAACTTCAGCATAAAGTCTGCCAATATCATCTTGGCTTGGAGCCCTTACGCGTAGAACGCTTGTCATTCAGTTGTAGGAGGTACATAGTTTCAGTGTGTGGAACCATGGACCATAACGCCCAGCAATCTGCACAAGTTTACTCAAAATGTACTTATCTGGTTATGCAGGATAGACACCTTAGAATGGCCTCCAATGCACAAGCAAGAACAACACATGAACCTTTTTGTGATAGGCTACCTTGCAAGTGGTGACGACACTGCAACTGCTTCTTGCTCAGGCCTTAACCCATGCCATACTTGACAGTGTACAGGAGATCACCTTGTAAGTATAGCACGCTCTCGGGAAAACCCCATCCTAGGACATCACCCAAATTCACATTGAATGTGATAAGAGTGCTGTAGACTGTTTCAATACAACCCTGACTATAAGTATACAACTCAGCAACTGGTCTCCTACCTTGTAAGCGAGAGCATTCTGGGAGAGCCAGGGGATGAGCATAACTCCAGGCACCAATTGTGGGGGTGGTCAGAGTCACATGGCATTACCTTGAGGGTGGGGTGCAAGGAACTCATCTTTGAAACAACCCCTGGAAAAGCAGCAGAGGGGCTCGATTTAGTGCAAGACCAACTGTCACTAGTGGACACCCTGAAATGGTCCACGACATTATCATTGTGGATGTGACAGTACATGAGGAGGGCACACAGCTGAAAGGTATCTTATGTTCTTGTAGCAGCAGCTACTGGATGTGCCATCAATTGGCTCCCTGTTGGAAGTCTGGCCTGCCACCACCATGTACTGAGCAGGCATTGCATGGGGCTGACATCTCACAGCATGCTAACCTAGTTTGCATGCAGAGCTGTATGCTTATCCCAGAATGTGTTCTGCAGGGCACAAGTTGCATGAGAAGTACATGTGGATCACCCCGATCCAGAAGGCCATGGAGAAGAAGCAGAGTTAGGAGGCTGAGGCTGATCGCATTGCCTTTGCATAGCCCTGGTCTCACCCCTCATGATTATGGTTTCATAGCTGAGTGCAAGAGGATGTAGCTCGTTCTGGTAGACGGTTTTGATGAGCCTTGGTCCCGGCAGTGTCAGTTGGCTTCAGAAGTGAAATGCCAAACCATACATCAACCAAATGCTGCTAAAGTGACAGGATTTCCAGCTAGAGAACGGAGAGCACATTGAGCAGCGACCTAAGCAGCTTACATGCAGCGCTGGGGAGAAGACGGCCATGACGTGGGGCAGTAGGAGTGAGTGTCGCATTCAGTACTGGAGGTGTAAGGGTCTTTTTCTTGCAATGGCGTTGTCAAGCAATTGCCATGTGTGCTTGCAACGCTGGCGTACTGGCCCGCGAAGGGCGTACACACCCAGTAACTTAGTGTGAGATCAGTGACCCATCTGACTTGGCACCGACAACTCTCCCGTACCGTGACGTTTGCTGCGGTTCAAGCGCATATGCGCAGCAGCCAAGGTAACATAGAACGCTTTGGTGCTGATATGGCTTGCAAAGGAGCTGCGAGTCAGCGTGGCCGGGTAGCGTAACCATGGCCATTGGCTGTCGTGCGTGAAATATACCGGGGCCATCTCCTGTGGGTAGGAGGCAAATTTGTCCACACGAATTCACTGGCTCATTGGCGCCCATGTACACGTCTGATCCCAATGCTGTGCTCATCCAGCTCCCTGAGCTACGGGCTACTGCACCTGCTTTCATACGCTTAAATCTCTTTCGCTTCAGATAAGATACCAACAAAGGTGACTTTTAGTGCACCTAGCGGGTGACTGCAGCCGGCACCCATGCATACGGATACGGTTCCCCATTGAAAACACTGCACAACAAGGGGCCCCACAACAATGCAGTACCCTTGGGCAGTCAAGCACCCCACAAAGCTGCATATAACAAGACATTGAATGCAATGCCTTCTATCTCACCAGTAGAGAAGCGCCTAAAGTAAGACCAAAGACTTGGGCTGTGAAACTCGGGAACTTCCAAAACCAGCTGCAGCACTGAGGGTTTAGGGCTGCTGAACCCTAAACCTGGCAGCATGGATGTCCAGCATACACATGGACTGTACTCAAGAACCAGCTGCAAAGCGGTCGTCTGCCAACCAGTACTGGGATGAGGGAAACTGGTGGTAGGGGTTGGGGCAGGGTGGGTGCTGTTTGAAGTGGATAGTCCCCGGGTCATGCCATGCCAGTTAGGAAGGATGGGGTACTTGGTAGGGAGGCTGGGCAGTACCATGGTGGGGCTGGCTGCCTGCTGTGGTGTGAGGAGCAGCAGAGCCTGGAATCGAAAAGCAGGGTCGGGGAGAGGGGGTGGGGGGTCAGGTGGGTGCTTGTGAGAGGGCCCCCCAGTCGATAGCGGAAGAGGAAAGGAAGGGTTTAGAGGGGTGTGTGGGGCAAGGTTTTTTGGAGTGGAAGAAACGCGCAGCAAAAAAAATCGTAAAATGGTTTTTGGGCCTTTCCTCCTGCACGGGGCCGGTGGCCCCAACCAAAAAAAGCTAACCTGGTAGGGGTGCAGAGTTTCGAACACAAGACCTATCGCATCGCATGTGTCTATTCCAGCCAGCTGAACTATGCTATCTTGTTGTGTTGAAACATCAGCACACTCTCAACATTATATACATTGTCAGGTTTTAAAGCTGTGCAAACCATTCGCTTTTTTGTTTCGCCACCCGAAAATTGCGGGAATCTGGACAAATTTGCCTCATACCCACAGGAGATTTCTCACAACAGCAAAGGCTAAGCAAGTCAACTTCCTTATTCATGCTGGCTGCACTCTACTAGTTTCATGGCACCGTTGCTACCCTGGTTGCTGTAGCCGCTTGCAAGCAATTGGTCAACAAAGATGCAACTTTGTACTGCCGGCCCCAGTGACTCACCCGGTGTGAACCAAAACTGTGTGTTTGCTTCCCATTGCTCCAGGGGCAAGCTGGTATGTGACGAGCTCGCAGCAGCTGCAGGGTATTAGTGCCACAGGTGCATAGCACTGCCTTTGATTCAAAGCAACTTTCAACTCATGGCAATATCCTGAGGAAACGAGCAAAAGCAGCAAACAACAGGGGGAAGAACTTCAGCATAAAGTCTGCCAATATCATCTTGGCTTGGAGCCCTTACGCGTAGAACGCTTGTCATTCAGTTGTAGGAGGTACATAGTTTCAGTGTGTGGAACCATGGACCATAACGCCCAGCAATCTGCACAAGTTTACTCAAAATGTACTTATCTGGTTATGCAGGATAGACACCTTAGAATGGCCTCCAATGCACAAGCAAGAACAACACATGAACCTTTTTGTGATAGGCTACCTTGCAAGTGGTGACGACACTGCAACTGCTTCTTGCTCAGGCCTTAACCCATGCCATACTTGACAGTGTACAGGAGATCACCTTGTAAGTATAGCACGCTCTCGGGAAAACCCCATCCTAGGACATCACCCAAATTCACATTGAATGTGATAAGAGTGCTGTAGACTGTTTCAATACAACCCTGACTATAAGTATACAACTCAGCAACTGGTCTCCTACCTTGCAAGCGAGAGCATTCTGGGAGAGCCAGGGGATGAGCATAACTCCAGGCACCAATTGTGGGGGTGGTCAGAGTCACATGGCATTACCTTGAGGGTGGGGTGCAAGGAACTCATCTTTGAAACAACCCCTGGAAAAGCAGCAGAGGGGCTCGATTTAGTGCAAGACCAACTGTCACTAGTGGACACCCTGAAATGGTCCACGACATTATCATTGTGGATGTGACAGTACATGAGGAGGGCACACAGCTGAAAGGTATCTTATGTTCTTGTAGCAGCAGCTACTGGATGTGCCATCAATTGGCTCCCTGTTGGAAGTCTGGCCTGCCACCACCATGTACTGAGCAGGCATTGCATGGGGCTGACATCTCACAGCATGCTAACCTGGTTTGCATGCAGAGCTGTATGCTTATCCCAGAATGTGTTCTGCAGGGCACAAGTTGCATGAGAAGTACATGTGGATCACCCCGATCCAGAAGGCCATGGAGAAGAAGCAGAGTTAGGAGGCTGAGGCTGATCGCATTGCCTTTGCATAGCCCTGGTCTCACCCCTCATGATTATGGTTTCATAGCTGAGTGCAAGAGGATGTAGCTCGTTCTGGTAGACGGTTTTGATGAGCCTTGGTCCCGGCAGTGTCAGTTGGCTTCAGAAGTGAAATGCCAAACCATACATCAACCAAATGCTGCTAAAGTGACAGGATTTCCAGCTAGAGAACGGAGAGCACATTGAGCAGCGACCTAAGCAGCTTACATGCAGCGCTGGGGAGAAGACGGCCATGACGTGGGGCAGTAGGAGTGAGTGTCGCATTCAGTACTGGAGGTGTAAGGGTCTTTTTCTTGCAATGGCGTTGTCAAGCAATTGCCATGTGTGCTTGCAACGCTGGCGTACTGGCCCGCGAAGGGCGTACACACCCAGTAACTTAGTGTGAGATCAGTGACCCATCTGACTTGGCACCGACAACTCTCCCGTACCGTGACGTTTGCTGCGGTTCAAGCGCATATGCGCAGCAGCCAAGGTAACATAGAACGCTTTGGTGCTGATATGGCTTGCAAAGGAGCTGCGAGTCAGCGTGGCCGGGTAGCGTAACCATGGCCATTGGCTGTCGTGCGTGAAATATACCGGGGCCATCTCCTGTGGGTAGGAGGCAAATTTGTCCACACGAATTCACTGGCTCATTGGCGCCCATGTACACGTCTGATCCCAATGCTGTGCTCATCCAGCTCCCTGAGCTACGGGCTACTGCACCTGCTTTCATACGCTTAAATCTCTTTCGCTTCAGATAAGATACCAACAAAGGTGACTTTTAGTGCACCTAGCGGGTGACTGCAGCCGGCACCCATGCATACGGATACGGTTCCCCATTGAAAACACTGCACAACAAGGGGCCCCACAACAATGCAGTACCCTTGGGCAGTCAAGCACCCCACAAAGCTGCATATAACAAGACATTGAATGCAATGCCTTCTATCTCACCAGTAGAGAAGCGCCTAAAGTAAGACCAAAGACTTGGGCTGTGAAACTCGGGAACTTCCAAAACCAGCTGCAGCACTGAGGGTTTAGGGCTGCTGAACCCTAAACCTGGCAGCATGGATGTCCAGCATACACATGGACTGTACTCAAGAACCAGCTGCAAAGCGGTCGTCTGCCAACCAGTACTGGGATGAGGGAAACTGGTGGTAGGGGTTGGGGCAGGGTGGGTGCTGTTTGAAGTGGATAGTCCCCGGGTCATGCCATGCCAGTTAGGAAGGATGGGGTACTTGGTAGGGAGGCTGGGCAGTACCATGGTGGGGCTGGCTGCCTGCTGTGGTGTGAGGAGCAGCAGAGCCTGGAATCGAAAAGCAGGGTCGGGGAGAGGGGGTGGGGGGTCAGGTGGGTGCTTGTGAGAGGGCCCCCCAGTCGATAGCGGAAGAGGAAAGGAAGGGTTTAGAGGGGTGTGTGGGGCAAGGTTTTTTGGAGTGGAAGAAACGCGCAGCAAAAAAAATCGTAAAATGGTTTTTGGGCCTTTCCTCCTGCACGGGGCCGGTGGCCCCAACCAAAAAAAGCTAACCTGGTAGGGGTGCAGAGTTTCGAACACAAGACCTATCGCATCGCATGTGTCTATTCCAGCCAGCTGAACTATGCTATCTTGTTGTGTTGAAACATCAGCACACTCTCAACATTATATACATTGTCAGGTTTTAAAGCTGTGCAAACCATTCGCTTTTTTGTTTCGCCACCCGAAAATTGCGGGAATCTGGACAAATTTGCCTCATACCCACAGGAGATTTCTCACAACAGCAAAGGCTAAGCAAGTCAACTTCCTTATTCATGCTGGCTGCACTCTACTAGTTTCATGGCACCGTTGCTACCCTGGTTGCTGTAGCCGCTTGCAAGCAATTGGTCAACAAAGATGCAACTTTGTACTGCCGGCCCCAGTGACTCACCCGGTGTGAACCAAAACTGTGTGTTTGCTTCCCATTGCTCCAGGGGCAAGCTGGTATGTGACGAGCTCGCAGCAGCTGCAGGGTATTAGTGCCACAGGTGCATAGCACTGCCTTTGATTCAAAGCAACTTTCAACTCATGGCAATATCCTGAGGAAACGAGCAAAAGCAGCAAACAACAGGGGGAAGAACTTCAGCATAAAGTCTGCCAATATCATCTTGGCTTGGAGCCCTTACGCGTAGAACGCTTGTCATTCAGTTGTAGGAGGTACATAGTTTCAGTGTGTGGAACCATGGACCATAACGCCCAGCAATCTGCACAAGTTTACTCAAAATGTACTTATCTGGTTATGCAGGATAGACACCTTAGAATGGCCTCCAATGCACAAGCAAGAACAACACATGAACCTTTTTGTGATAGGCTACCTTGCAAGTGGTGACGACACTGCAACTGCTTCTTGCTCAGGCCTTAACCCATGCCATACTTGACAGTGTACAGGAGATCACCTTGTAAGTATAGCACGCTCTCGGGAAAACCCCATCCTAGGACATCACCCAAATTCACATTGAATGTGATAAGAGTGCTGTAGACTGTTTCAATACAACCCTGACTATAAGTATACAACTCAGCAACTGGTCTCCTACCTTGCAAGCGAGAGCATTCTGGGAGAGCCAGGGGATGAGCATAACTCCAGGCACCAATTGTGGGGGTGGTCAGAGTCACATGGCATTACCTTGAGGGTGGGGTGCAAGGAACTCATCTTTGAAACAACCCCTGGAAAAGCAGCAGAGGGGCTCGATTTAGTGCAAGACCAACTGTCACTAGTGGACACCCTGAAATGGTCCACGACATTATCATTGTGGATGTGACAGTACATGAGGAGGGCACACAGCTGAAAGGTATCTTATGTTCTTGTAGCAGCAGCTACTGGATGTGCCATCAATTGGCTCCCTGTTGGAAGTCTGGCCTGCCACCACCATGTACTGAGCAGGCATTGCATGGGGCTGACATCTCACAGCATGCTAACCTGGTTTGCATGCAGAGCTGTATGCTTATCCCAGAATGTGTTCTGCAGGGCACAAGTTGCATGAGAAGTACATGTGGATCACCCCGATCCAGAAGGCCATGGAGAAGAAGCAGAGTTAGGAGGCTGAGGCTGATCGCATTGCCTTTGCATAGCCCTGGTCTCACCCCTCATGATTATGGTTTCATAGCTGAGTGCAAGAGGATGTAGCTCGTTCTGGTAGACGGTTTTGATGAGCCTTGGTCCCGGCAGTGTCAGTTGGCTTCAGAAGTGAAATGCCAAACCATACATCAACCAAATGCTGCTAAAGTGACAGGATTTCCAGCTAGAGAACGGAGAGCACATTGAGCAGCGACCTAAGCAGCTTACATGCAGCGCTGGGGAGAAGACGGCCATGACGTGGGGCAGTAGGAGTGAGTGTCGCATTCAGTACTGGAGGTGTAAGGGTCTTTTTCTTGCAATGGCGTTGTCAAGCAATTGCCATGTGTGCTTGCAATGCTGGCGTACTGGCCCGCGAAGGGCCTACACACCCAGTAACTTAGTGTGAGATCAGTGACCCATCTGACTTGGCACCGACAACTCTCCCGTACCGTGACGTTTGCTGCGGTTCAAGCGCATATGCGCAGCAGCCAAGGTAACATAGAACGCTTTGGTGCTGATATGGCTTGCAAAGGAGCTGCGAGTCAGCGTGGCCGGGTAGCGTAACCATGGCCATTGGCTGTCGTGCGTGAAATATACCGGGGCCATCTCCTGTGGGTAGGAGGCAAATTTGTCCACACGAATTCACTGGCTCATTGGCGCCCATGTACACGTCTGATCCCAATGCTGTGCTCATCCAGCTCCCTGAGCTACGGGCTACTGCACCTGCTTTCATACGCTTAAATCTCTTTCGCTTCAGATAAGATACCAACAAAGGTGACTTTTAGTGCACCTAGCGGGTGACTGCAGCCGGCACCCATGCATACGGATACGGTTCCCCATTGAAAACACTGCACAACAAGGGGCCCCACAACAATGCAGTACCCTTGGGCAGTCAAGCACCCCACAAAGCTGCATATAACAAGACATTGAATGCAATGCCTTCTATCTCACCAGTAGAGAAGCGCCATTCCCTACCTCGAGCCCTTCCTTCCAACCGATGAGATATACTCGCCCTTCTTCGGGGGCGGGTCGGTGGAGCTGTTCATGTCGTCGAAGCACGGGACCAGGGTGCATGCCAACGACGTATTCCAGCCGCTGATTACCTTCTGGGAGTGTCTCAAGGATTACAAAAAACGCAAGTTGATGCTGAGCTTCGCAAAGGACAGGCTCCCGATCACTGTGGGCACGTTCAAAGAGCTACAGCGGGGCATCGACGGCCCCTCCTTGCAGGATTGGGAGAGGGCAGCGGTATTCTTCATCGTCAATAGGTGCTTTTTCAACGGCGGTGCCACTTTGGCGGGCTTCTCACACTTCAACGCGGACCGCCTGCAGCGGATGCTACCCAAGCTGGCCAATGCGCGCCTGGAAAACGTTCGGTTCCAGTGCCGAGATTTCAAGGCCTTCATGGACGATGTGCCGCACGACAAGTTCCTGTTTCTTGACCCGCCCTACGACATCAAAGCAGACCACCTGTACGGTCACAACGGAAGCGCACACCGCCGCTTTGATCACGCGGCGCTGGCACAAGCGCTGAAGGGCCGCTCTCGCTGGGTGCTGTGCTACAATGACTCCCAACGCATCCGCACGCTGTACGAAGGCTGCAAGATCATCCCTGTGACCTGGTATCACTCGATGCAATGGGGCGCCAATGGCAACCACGAGCTCATGATCATGCCCCGGGACTACGGGCCATGACTAGGGCGGGCAAAATGGTTCACCCATCTCCCATGAACCATGGGAAACAGGAGCCTTCGCCAAGGAGTCAGTGGGAATCGAACCCACCATCCTACGCTGTGCGCCTGGCTGGCCTTCAATGACTCCGGTGCCACCCGCAACACTTTGTCCAGTGAAACAAGCTTGCGGAGGCGCATGCCGGCACCAGGACTTGAACATGGGCTCGCTGGATGCGAACACGACCTCATTACCGATGGGTGTGGATCCCTTATTTTTGCACCAATATCCTCGACAGGTTTCAGCCCTAAGACCCTAAGCCCAGGTCCTGCTGACCCTCCCCCGCATGCTGCAGCGCAAGCAGTCCCGCGCCCCGGCGCCCCACGAGCTGGCCATCATAAATTATTGATCGTACTCCTGCGCTGCGGCGACCGCCTCTATGCGTCCTTGCTCCCGGTTGCAGGACAAGTGCGCCACCTTGACGTTGTCCCACGTGTGGCCACATGTCCTCCAGTTGACGCGGTCCAGCGTCCACTGCCGCCCCTCTGCGTCCTCGCCCCATCCGAACATCAGCATATCGTCCATGCAAAGTCGCTCGCCCTGTAGCCCGCAAGCTTGGTCTGAATCACCGCCATGGTGGCCTTCCGCGTCTTGCTCTGATATCCTGCCGGCAGCGTGCCGAGGTGGATGTGCTCGGCGCGGGTGTTCCGCGACAGCGCGGTGTTGAGCATCCTGCGCGGCATCTTTTGCCACTCCCAGACAGCTGTGTGCTCATCGATGGTCTCGCCTTGCGCCTTGTGTGTCGTCGAGCAATAGCCTGGCCGGAAGTGCGGGTGGAAGTCTTCGATGCTCCACTCCTTGTCCAGCCCCTCCTTGGGAAAATGGACCGCAAACTTGCCGCCCTCAGCGTCCACCGAGGTCACGACGCCCCGCTGCATGTTGTAGATCAGCTGCTTTGCCTTGTAGGCCTGCTGCAACGTCAAGCCCCTCGTGTCCGCCCCCTTCCGCTTGACCGTCAGCTTCGCCACCACAGGCAGCCCCGGGTACAGCCACGCAATGGTCTCAATGACGCCCCCGCTCAGCACCTTCACCGCACTCTCCGGCTTCTCCTTCTCCATCCAGTATTCGTTCACGTGGTCCGCCACGTCGTTGGTCCAGCTCAAGTTTCGACGGCACTGCTGCCAGTTTTTGTCGAAGTGCGCATCTGGCTTGAAGGCGTCCCCCTCCTCCAGCATCTGCTTGTGGATGGCATTGAGACGGGCGTCACTCCTGTAGATCCTGGTCAAGGTGATGCGGTGGCCCCCAACGACGGCCTTCCACGTCGGGTGATCGAAGTATGGGAACTCTTCATCCTTGACAGGCGGCAGCTGCTCACTGTCGCCCATAGCAATCACAATCAGGCCGGGCTTCATCGCCTTCAGGCAGGCGATCATCTGCAAGCGCCACTCCCCAATCATGCTGACTTCGTCCACCACAATCCCGTCCACCCCCTCGAGGTCCCGGGCAATGCCCGTGCGGCCAAAGGTGTGCTTGGCGACGTTGTGCCCCACGAGCGGGTCGATGGTCATGCCATCCAGGTTAGTCGCGGCGAAATGAGTGGGCGCCACCGCAATGAAGCGCGGGTGCTTCTCCAGGAACATCCGCGCCGTGTACGACTTCCCCGTCCCCCAAGGCCCCGCGATGAACAGCCCGCGGTTCTCCATGGCGAGCTTGGTAATGGCATCGTAGTCCCCGCTGTCCGTGATCTCTGGGTGGTCGATCCAGGCAGGCGCCTCGAAAGGCACCTCTGCCGCAGGCGTCATGGTGTCGGTCAGGTCACGGAACATCTTTGGCACCCCCTCGAGCTTGTAGCCACCCCACCGCGCAAGCTCCTGCTCAGCCTCTGCCTGCACGTCGGCGTCCTCGCTCATTTGGGGAAGGCTGGCGGGGTCAATCACATCCCCGGGCGCCGGGCGGGCATCCCTTGTGGTGGGGCTGTGAAGGACCGCGGCGTCGGTGCGGTAGTACAGTGGCCGCCCCCTGAAATGTCGGCACATCTTCAGCAGGCGCAAGTGGCTCTCGTCTTGGACCTGGAAGGCTATGGCGGCGTTGTGCCCCAGCTTGACCTTCAGGCTCTTCACGGCGTACAACAGCGTCGCGCCTCCATCCAGCTCCATGTTCACCATGGTCTTCCACTCGGTGCCGCTCCACACATCGCTGCGCGCTGCTGGCGACCAAATCTCATCCTTGTGAGCCGCGCTCACTGTGGCGGCCCGGCTGAAGTCGACCCGCATCGTCTTCATCAGCATCCCAAAGGCAGAGACGCGCAGCGTCTTTCGAGCTCGCCGCATGTCATTGACGGAGACACCGGCAGGGAGGTCTTTGGTATGCGTGTGCGCCACGATCTCCTGCATCAGCTTCTGAAACAGGTCCTTGGGCAAGCTCCTGCTGGCCACCGCCATGGAGCGGATGGCAAAGTCCACCCCGTCCTCCGCGGCGAACTGCAGCAGCCGGCGGGTGTAGAAACCATCCCCCCGCAGCACGTTGTGGTTGTCCGCAGTGACGTAGTACAGCCTCCGCTTGAGCTCCTGCACTGGGGTGCCGTCATACCGCTCCGGCGAGTCGTTGTGGCCAAACAGCACCCACTCATCCGACGGCAGGTACATGGAGATGCTGTGTGCGGCATTCAGATCGGCATAGACGGTGTTGCCCCGCTGGAGGTCCTTGACGAGGGCAGTCTCTGTCTTCTCGTGGCTGAGCGGACCGTGCGGCTCCCTGTTGCGGGCATTGGGCGCGGTGAACCACCGAGCAAGCAGGGGGTTGGGCGTGGACTCGATCAGGCCGCGGCAGTGCTTCTCCATGAGCGCCGTCGTCACCTTGCCCAGACAATTCACCCGCTCAGCGTCGATCCCCGCCCTTGCGGCGATGAGTTTGGCAATCGCCGCCTGGCTGTTGATCTCGTACCTAGTCCACTTGGTGGTGTCCTCAGGATCCAAGCAATAGGTGACGCTCCTCACCTCCGTGCGGTCGCCCGCCCCCTCACAGAGACCGATGCTCCGCGGGTGAACTTCCTGGGGCACCGTCAGGGTGCCGCCGTATGCAGGGGGGAGATGGCCGCCATTGTGCATGAGGTCACACAAGAAGCGCCGGGTGTCCTCCACATCCTCCACGTAGACGATCTCGTGCTTGTGCTTCCACTCCTTCTGCGGGGCATCCGGGTCGGCGCTCCTGCCTTGGCCTTTCATCACCACGCCCACAGTGTTTGGCTGACGTCGCGCGATACTCTGCAGCATCTTGGGGTCGGTCACGGGGTAGATGTGTGCGTTGCTGGCTCGGAAGATGACAGGCGGCAGGCACTTGTCCCCACTGGCGGGGCGGACGGTGTGCACGATCTGCTCGCATTCGTCCACCTGCACCAGGCTGCAGTTCACATACCGGCAGTAGTGCGCGAGGTCCTCCGCGTTTGCACCGTGGTCCTGGACATACTTGATTTGAAACCGAAGGTCCGAGCTTGCCGCCGCCAGTAGGGACTCCAACGCCTTCTTGCTGGGCCGTACATAGTCGGCGCTGCCATATTTCCCGAGGGTCCCGGTCATGGCCAGGGCGACGTTGTCGTCGCTCAAGCACACCGCCTTGCAGCCTGTCATGCCGCCATGGTATGCACGCAGGAAGTCGAACACGCACTTGTCCGGGCGGCATGGGTAGTTGGCGGGGACGCCCTTGCGGTGCCATTGGAAGCCGCTGATGGCGGGGGCTGCTTGGTCCTGCATTCGTCGCTTGGTGACGGCCACTGGCGTCATGTTCACTTTGTCGACGACAACCACTGGCGCATCGTCTGTGCGCTTGATGTAGTCGACATCGGCGCTGTCCCTATCGTTGCGGTCCTGCTCCATGTCCCACTCCCGCTCGATATCCGCCGTTGTCGGCATGTGGTCGCTGTCCCACACCACCACGAGCTCCTTATCAAAGTCCTTCTTCCGGTCAGTGTACTTGAACTTCGTCTTGAAGGTGATTGTCCCGACGTACTTCTCAGCGCCCTGGCCCGCGGGGGTGGGCTCGGGCCGCACCGCAGCATGGTTGGCTCTCCACGTCGATTTGGACTCAGCCTTCTCCCGCACACGCCGCAAAGCCTCCTCAACCCCCTCGATGGCATCCCGCTTCTTTGCTGGCGTGAGTTTCTGCAACATCTTCCACACAAAGTTCCCGATGTCCCCCTGCTTCGCCATTATCTACAGGACGAGAAGAAATTGCGGCCTCACTCTCACGCGCTGCGTTTTCCCAGCGTTTTAGGATGTGGCGCGGCACTTCGACGCCGTCGGCCTGCTTGGCCCTCCACTCCTCGTCCTCCTGCTGCCTCGCCTCTGCAAGTCGCGCCGCGCGGTGGGCGCTGATCTCCTCCTTGTGCGCCTCGTAGTAGCGCTTGGAGCGGGCAAGGATCTGGGCGCGAAACGTTTCATCGGCGCGGTAGGCCACAAGAAACAGCTGCCTCCTTCGCGCGTTATACTCAGGCCGAGCACGGCAAGCCTTCTCAGACGCCAATTGACGTTCACAGCGGGGCATGGTTGCGATGTTACCTCTGCAGTGTGCGTGAGAATTTAAGCGGCGATGTTTGAGTGCAGCGCGGGGGTCGGGGCGCGGGACCTTCGCGGCGGAAGGCTGAGGGCGAGGGCGCAGGCTCAGGGCGCAGCTTTCTGGACGACTTGGGCGCAGGGCGCAGGGCGCGGGGGTCAGGGCGCGGGGGTCAGGGCGCGGGGGTCAGGGCGCAGGGGTCAGGGCGCGGGACCTTCGCGGCGGAAGGCCGAGGGCGAGGGCGCAGGCTCAGGGCGCAGCTTTCTGGACGACTTGGGCGCAGGGCGCAGGGCGCGGGGGTCAGGGCGCAGGGCGCAGGACCTTCGCGGCAAATGACTTGGGCGCGGGGGTCAGGGCGCAGGACCTTCGCGGCGGAAGGCTGAGGGCCGGGGGTCAGGGCGCGGGGGTCAGGGCGCGGGACCTTCGCGGCAAATGACTTGGGCGCAGCTTTGTGGACGACCTATGACCAGGGCGCAGGGCGCAGGGCGCATGACCTTCGCGGCAAACGACTTGGGCGCAGCTTTGTGGACGACCTATGACCAGGGCGCAGGGCGCAGGACCTTCGCGGCAAATGACTTGGGCGCAGCTTTGTGGACGACCTATGACCAGGGCGCAGGGCGCAGGGCGCAGGACCTTCGCGGCAAAGGACTTGGGCGCGGGGGTCAGGGCGCACGCTCTGGGGACTTGCTCAAGCACGCGGAAGCACTTCAATACAACTGCCAGGTCTGGCTCACCCACTGCGTGGGCGAGCAGAACGCTCCGTGGAGGCATGGGTATATCGTCGGCATGTCCGGGGAGTGTCGAGGCAGTGAGTCTGTCAAAATCTGTCCTGGGAAGGTCAGCGCAGTCTTGGGGAGTGCACGAAAAGGCAACGGACATACACTGAAACAAGTCTGTCAAAATCTGTCTCCAGCTGTCCCGGAAATGTCCCAACATTTCACAGGGGGAGCACTCAATGTCACAGAAATGTGAAGGAAACACACTGAAACCAGTGCGGAGGTGGGGAAATCTGAAAAATTCGGTGACGTCACTTAGTACTTGAGTATTGTGTGTGTTCTAGGGCCATTCTAGGGCCATTCTAGGGCCATTCTAGGGCCAGTGGATCTTTCTTCACTCTGAGGAGTGGGACGTTACCGTGCTAGTTTAGTGCTGTAATGCCTGGTCCATCTCTATGATGGCGAGTACAACATGACCATCAAAAGCCAACGGTCCAACCTGGAATCCCAACAACAGAGAGGGGCTGTTATACAGAACACAATGAGTTCAGCCATTAAAAGCCTGCCGCACTATCCAACTAACATCAGTACAAACCCCCATGCAAGCCTGCCCACCTTCATGCAAAGCCAGCACCCACTGCAGCTGCAACTTCTTCGCAGTTGCTGCTGACTTCGCCTTCATTTCAGACAACGTGGAACAAAGCCCCAGCACCAGAATAAAGATTTGGTTATTACCTGGCAGCTAAAATAAATAAATAAAACTCTCAATTCCTGCACTCAACTATGCACAAACCCCATAGCAGTCACCTGAAGCAGAAACACATGGCCAGGAAATGAGGGTGAAACCAGAGTAACTTCTGGAACATTGTAATTGTTAACCTATGATCAAATCCCATGCAGCAAAGGTGGCACAACAGCTGAGATGAGATGGATGCTAATAGGAAATTGCACCCCCACTTGAGGTGCATCCTATTGTACATACATGTTCCCAATGCAGGCTCTGCCATGCACTATGCAGGTTGCCCCAGCAGGCGTGAAGCTATTTGTTGAATGCACTCTGTTAACATAGCAGTGCTTGCCCATAGCCTGCTTGGCTATGTTCTTGCTTGATGCACACCTAAGTTGCAGATCTTGCCACATTCAGAATATCCCCAAAACCATCAGAGAGCTTGCGGAAAATTGAGTCAAGGTGAAGCTAGGCAATGATGAAGGTCACAGCTCCCAATGCATGGTTTGCATAGCATACCACTTTTGAGCAAGCTTCTGGCTGCCCGCCTATCCATCATTACTCATCGCATGGTATGTAATAGCAAACGTGCCATAGTCCCTGACACCTCGAGCCGTCACAAAAGCATCGAGGTGCGGGAACAGAATACCCGGCGCTTGCCTTCGGCATGCAATCACAACTGGTGACAAGAAATGCCTGAACATGAGGTCTAGCAGCTATAACCCTAAACCCTCAAATACAGGCTCAAACACAGGTTCAAAACTTCTGGGATGTAGGACGTCTGGGCGTACTGAGTGGGCACCAACAGGTGCTCATAAGTGCACTGCAATGGAAATTATACTTGTCAGGTCTTCATGCTGACTGCCGTGTATGCAGCCGTCACTTGGTCCTTTGCTTCGTCCCTACCTTCCCAAGTCCCACACTGCTTGGGACGCTCTTTCAGTCAATTCATTCAAGACTGCCCCACTGAAAGAGGACCTAGATCATGTTATGTCTCCATCTGATGAGTGCCAGTACCAACAATGAATCACCTCAGCTGCCCCAGGAGCGCCTTCAAGCTCTGCTCCCTATTACCTACTTTTTCCCCCCTGCAACCACTACCAAGTCAATACCACGCAGCGGTATAGCAAGACATACCATTCCTGGAACGTGGATCATAGAGTGCCCAGGGCCAACCACAGCAGTCCCTGCTCCCTACCTAGTGTCCATGAGTCTGCTACAAGCACCTGCCTTTTTCACATTACACAGACCACTGACTGACGGCCCGGCGTTAACTCACTCACTGACTGACGTTGGATCTTGCCCTGGCCCTGCCGCCCCACCTGCACCTCTGTAACACCTGCACATGGCCGGGCTTACTGTGCCCCAGTTTAGTGCCTTCCATTATACCAGTTAAGGCCACTTCGTATCACAAAGGCACCTCCCCAGCATTATAGCAGAAGTTGCGGTATTGTATTGCAACACGGCCTTGCCATCTGTTTGGCTTGCACTACAGCTTGAAAGGCCCCTGGTTATATGCAGTGGGCCACAACTTCCACACATCCACCACCACATACTTACGCCCCCTCTTATGTCTCCTAATGGTCTGAGCGTAGATCTGCCAGCCATCAGTGGGCAGCCAGATGCCCATGACAACCGAGATGTCATCTTCCTTGCCGCCAGCCCAATTGTCCTTCTCCTTCTCCCTGCGGCGGTACTGTGGCTCGCCCTTGGGCGCCTTGGGACTCCACACCTGCGGAACATGCAATGTAGCCCGCTTCTCATTGCCCAGGCATGTCATTCACAAAATGGAATTGAATGTTTGCGTGAGGCAAAATTGGAAAAATGTGCTGATTGTGACATTGTGTGTTTTTGTTTTTTAATTTGAATGTCAGAGCGCTAAACCCTCACCGTGGTAAATGTTGCAGCACGGCTTTGCATACCAGACTCTGCACCTGATGAAGGCCAAAAGGGCCAGAACTGGTAAAATGTATATCCCCATGCGTTGAAGCTTCTTGCAAACGTAACATCACATCACCCACACTTAGGCAGACAGCAGGGCATTTCGTACTACATTTGAGCAGTACTGTGGCTACACTTGGTGCCTTGGGATTTGACATCTGCAAAATGTGCAAAGCAGTGGCACCGGATGATATGAAGAAACTGAACGGCATAGTCAGGTGAGGGTAGTTCAAGGTCGTGGTTGGATGTTACATGACAGTGAGATCCACACTGCAAAAGCAAGGGACGTCGATGGTTCTGCAGCTTTAAAGCATGCAATCTCCAAGTGCAGATTGGTTCCAGTGATACAACGGAGCAAGCTGAGTTTAGCGCGTAAGAAAAACAGTGATAGCTCCTTCCATCCTAACAATGTATAAAAACTGTCAGGATGGTGCAGTCAACTTTGTGTGTGCTAGCTGCTTCACCCATTCCCATGTTCAGTCGATGCATTCCACACAACAGCCAGACAAGTAGCAAACTGAAATGGTTCTAACTAAACCTGATCAGCAACCTGACGGCCAAATTGGTGCACTCATGCTGCTTGTCGATGCCCCTTAACAAAACGTAGACTGTAGATTCATGTAGTTTCAGTGAGGGACTGCTTTTAACTAATAAGCTACTCATGACCCACTTCAAGGCAACCTTCACAAGTACCAAAGCACCGTTGTACTCAACAACTACAGTCCACAATTGATAGGGCCATATCTTAACATTATCGTCCACTGTATATGACCTATACCTTACCATATCAGTATGTACCCACCACCAATTCCTTTTCCTGAGCTGGCTCTAGAAATTTGTAGGCGTTAACTAAAGCACCAGGCTAGATCCAGAACCATGTGTTTGATCACCTCCCACCACGCCCCACCTCCCACCTCCCACCACGCTGGCAATCATACCTGGTTTTTGGTGCGCTGGTCCATAGCGGCGTATTTGTGGAGGTTCAAGCTGATCTCCTTGTTGGCTGGGAGACCTGCTCCCACTTGCAGGTGACAAAGTGCCGGTGAAGGTGCTTTTGACTTATCAACGGCAGCGTCTGTGCCCCTTATGTAGACAGTGCTGCCCCTAAGGATGGGTGTGATCATCAAGCACATTGCAGTGTTGCTTTGCTGCAAGCTTTGCGAGTCTGGCAGCTTAGTGCAGTACGCTGGCAAAACGTCACGGTCAAAGTTATTCAAGGAGGGGTCCTTGATGCTAAGGCGGGGCATAAAAACGCCCCTCACACCTAATTGAGCGAAGCCGTTGTGACTGGTGAACCTCAGTTTGGGCATGATCTCAGCACCTGTTGGTGGCTTCACTCCTACACTCAGGAGGATTCGCGCCAGGCCTGGCTTGTCATCACCAAACTGACGGCCAACTTCCTCCTTGAAGACATATCCGCTGAGGATCTTCAGTCTTTTTGCAGGGTTTCCTCCTGATGCCAAGGAAAGAGAGACATACCAAGGTTTAGAAACAAATCATTATGTTTGAGGCACATGCTTCACAATTTCCTGAGAACCTGGCTGCATGCACATCTGGCTGGAGACCGCCAACCAAGACGGAACTGCCAAAGCAAACCTGTCACAAACAAACTCCTGGTACATCTAAGCATTAAGGGGAGCAACACAAAAGATCCAAGGGTGTTCAGTTGGAATGGGCTTCGTTAGTTTAGGTTGACTTGGTGATACCCGCCGCTTTCTCTGTTGTATGAAGAGTACGGGAGTTGCATGAGAACGCAAGAGATCACCCATTAACATGGATTATCAGTAAAGGGCTTGTAGTTGGTAAGCTTGTAAACGGAGGTGACAGGACGCTGACAGTGACATTGCTTACACTACTGTCCAAAGTTGGCACCGACCACATTTCAGTGAGGATGGAGTAACCATTGATACCAGAACTGGCTACGGAATAATGTGACGTGAGGACACACAGCATGCAGGGAGACTGCCTGTTGTTTGCTCGCAGTCCAACACCTTAGAAGAAGAAGAGCTACGCCAGGCTAGTTGAGTAACTGAGGCTGAGGCGGAGCCTCTGCCAAAGTCCCAGCCTGCGTAAGTTGAGGGAGAGGCAACTGAGGTCAGGAGACCTGGCCTCGTGGCCTCTACCATGGGACATACAAAGAGTTGGGTGGGCATCTCGCCCACCCACCAGTGTTATTTGCGTTTGCGCTTTCATGGGGCTTTTTTCTCTTTACTGTGTTCTTTCTTTTGTTTGGTTGTGTATATCCAGTGGAGCAGGTTTGTTGTTTTGAGGTGAATTGCCCTAATCGTTGCCTTAACGTCCTGTCCATTCACGCCGAGAGCGACAAGGTGGCTGCTAAGCTCCTTGTAGATGCTGCCAGCTACGCCTATGACCAGGGGGATGTAGTGGACGGTTGCATTACGATCCGCTTGTTGAATAGCACTGCATAACCCTTTGTGTTGCTCCACGGCTTGCACCAGTTTCCCTTCCTTGTCGGTATCCCTACAGAACTTCAGCTCCACGATCCAGTACTCGGCGTTCTGCCCATTAGCGGCGGGCTTGTATAGCAGGGCGTCTGGTATAATCTGCCTTCGTACGAGTCCCTTTACGTCCACGGGCATGCTAGCTGGCAAGGCTGTTTCTGGGATCCGGTGGGGCTGCGTCACTAGTCCCTCAGCACTACAGTGTGTGTCTCTTCCGAGGTCCATCATCACCACGTACCCTCCCTTTCTGCCCCTCATGATAGCTTTAAGAATCAACCGACCTATTGCATTGTGCCTGTGGGTATAGAGCCTACTGAGTGCGGGGCATCCCGAGGCTGTGTGGTGGCAGCCATCATGTTGTCCGCACAGCAGGCAGTTGCTATTGTCGGCGTGTTTGAACCAGTAGGCACGTTTACGGTTGTATAGTGTGCCACTACGGTATTTGGGAACGGTCTTTCTTACTCCAAGCTTGGTGGTCCCGTTCGTCATATAGCGGCTACTTGCATGCTCATCCCTGTCACCGGATGTCCTTGCCCAGGCTTTGAAATATATCGTATTGCGGTTAGCTTGTCCAAGGCGACAGCGCTTGTGGCTCAACTTCTTAAGATCCCCCTTGAGGTCCTCAAGTGGGCGTTTGGAGATCACGGGCTCCTTGGCCTCGGATGAGGTAGGTGGAGATGCAACATCATTGAGGATGTATGTCTTCCCTGTGATGTCATTTCGTACTGCTCGTTCGGCGTCGGCCCTAGTCATCCACCTGTTGTGTTTACCCTCTTTGCAGACTATGACTCCCTCCTCCTCATCTTCTTCTGCTGGTGCATCAGCAGTGGGGCTATTTGGCTGGTTTGGCTCTACGGTTTCCACAGGCCAGTACAGGTCAGTCCTTGAATTGCTCGGCACATCATATTGATGAAGCTCAGCAGCTGGTGCGCGGCCTTTAGCAGCAGCTTTGACTATTTCATCTGCATGTTCGTTGCCCACTACACCTTGGTGGGCAGGGACCTTGTAAAGGTGGATGGGTTCGGTGCTGGCACGGATAAGTGTATCTATTGCTTTGATGAGGTCTTGATGTTTGTGCTGTTCCAGGTCTTGTGGACGCAGGAGTTGTTTGCGTATTTGATGCATGGAGGTCATGCTGTCTGTGGCAATGAGATGTGAGCCTGCCTGGACTGCGAAAAGAATGCCTACTAACTCTGCTCGATTGATTGTGTTTTGGTTGCCTTCCCCTTGACTTGTGGGATTTATGTAGAGCTTCCTCTCAGTGTCTGTCTCTGTTGCAGGGATGTAGACCCCTGAGCCCAGCCCTGGGCTTCCTGCTGGCCAAGGGGTGTCATCTGGTAGGCAGCTGCCATCGGTGTATGTGAACTGAGCCCAGTCATATTTCAAAGGTGGGGCTGGGGCCAGGGCTGTTCGGAGGGTATTGATCAGGTCTGCTTTGACTGTCTTTGGTTTGGGGGGGTTTCCCCTCTCATCCTGGTGGGTGCTTTGATCACATCTGCGTTTGCTGTATGCTGTCTCTCCAGGGTACCCAAGTATCTTGAGTTCTGACTTGGTAGGTGGGTGGTTTGTGGCATGCACAGTTTGTGGGCAGAAGTCTTGGATCTGATTGATATGCTTATCAAGTGGTAGGGTTTCATTGACCGCTTGTTGTAAGTCTTCCATGAATTTGTCCATGTACTCCTTATCCCAATGCGGGAAGTGTTTTTTTGAACCCTGCCTGGTTGCCTATGACTACAATATTCACGTCCCACCTTGGGTTTTTGGCAAAGCGCTCACCCATGCACCACTCCGTGGGGCGTTCAAAGCGGAAGTGTTTCCTAGGAATTTGTGGGATGTGTCTGCAATTTTCTGGGTAGAGCTCCATCCACCTCATATAAGCGGTTTTGTTGCTGTCAGTCCATGCAGGCAGTATGTGGATACCAAAGACTGGTTCGCTTGTATACTGTGTGGCTGCTACTGCTGTGGCTATGTTCTTGTTTAGATCTTGGTCTTTATACTCTGGGTTGTGCACGCCTGCTTCGGTCCACTTGTAGCGGTAGGTGTTCCACCGTGCTCCAAATAGTTGATCTCTCTTGTGTATGCTGTAATAGTTGGCAAACTCAGGGCTCCAATTGAGGGGACTTGCAAATCTCTCATGGGAGGTCTGCGTGTGGCACTGTATCACTCTGTAAATTTCTTCTGGTGTTGCCCAGTGGTTTGCAAGCTTTCCAACACCTTACAACTGTAAAATCGGCCAACACAGGAAACCCTAGGAGAGCAGCAGGGGGGAGCCTGAACCAGGTGTTAGCCAGGGTTCGCATGTAGTTGTTTTGTAGCTACATGTATAACTAGATGCTTTGGCATACACGATACCAATGCAAACGACTACGTAGTATACTGTATCACGGCACCATCAGAGCTTGCATGGCTGACGTATCATTGTGTTCCACTTGCTGATGCAGGTGCTATTGGAACGCTAGTCCTGCTGGATCAATGCGGCTGACTCCAGTGTTGTGGATAGTTGGATGGGCCCGTTTCAATTGATGGTTCAGTTACCGCACATGACAGACAGTTGATGCCATCTACCCCCCATAGTGTCTCCTAGTTGCTGCCCCTGGCACCTGATGGTTGATGGTGTACGTTACCTTGGAGCAGCCTCATCAGCTTAATGCCTTCTGACTCGTCGTACGGATCGATGCGTACGCGTCGCTCTCGATCTGGGTCCGCCATGACTACGGGGGTAGGAAATCTAAGCCAGTAGACCTTCTGATGATTTCCCTGCAAGATGGTGGCTTCCCTTGCTGGCTTCCCGGCGACAGGGAGACGCGGGGATTCTGAAGGGCACAAGCGTAATGCGGGAAGAACCGGAACAATGAATCGGTTAAGGAGTCTGTTGCTATGGTGTACGAGCCGACCTCCAGCAGAGCTGGTAGCTTTGGGCCTTCGCTGCATTAGATCTAAGTGAAGAGGTGCACGAATTGTGGGTTCAGCACAGCTGGCATCAGCGCACCTTCGTATCAAGCTACTATGTGGATTGCTCAATGGGACGCCAGCGACACAAGACACGACTGTTGTTGTTGGGCTATTAGACCACATGCCATCGGTCCTGTTGATAGCGGCAGGCCGGTACTTGTATTTTGTATATGTGAGCCTCACAGGCGGACACGGTTCAATGTGACGAAGTGACCCACTCAGCAAGGCTTCAACCATTGCAAACCCAGTGGAGCTCTATGAGTATGTACGACCCTTGGCATCCTCCATTTCTTCGCTACATTGTTCTTTGCAACACACTGGTTACTGGTCCATCATGGACAGTGTCACCCCTGAGTCGTCACCACACAAAAATCTTCAATCAATCAAAACAACGCAAAACCAGCTATAGTATGCCAACGCAAAACCAGCTATGCCAACGGCCAAACAAACCTAGGCCATAAACACAAGGCTCCTGATCACAATCACGCCGAAGCCACACAACCGATGGTGGATTTGCCAGACTCACTCACACAACTAAGCTGAGTGTCACATGCGTCGACCGGTTCTACTAGCCAGAGACTCGGACATAGACCAGGGACTTGGGAGCTTGTGGTTAACACTTACAGTTATAGCACACCGTGGGTCCTCTCTGTGTGGCCTCTCATCATGCCCATACCATTAGGGCAACTCATCAGTCATATCATATACTCAGAACTACTACTCAGCATTCACTCCTCTAGGCTCTTATATGCTCCATCACTTCTGTGATGAACATCTGCTTCTGTTCTCTTCATTGACAGTCCAGAGGTCCTCTTCTTCCATCCTTCTGGTCTTCTGCTGCATTTCACACATGTCGTCCTTCTACCTACCAGCCAGTTAGCTAGGTCTGTGGCATTCCCCTATTACTTGTTTGCAACATGTCCCCCCATGTTCACCCCAAAGATCACAAAGCAACAATGGGGACAATCCATTCTCCCTTTAAAAATCCTCCTCCATCCCTACCACTACATCCCGCGACATGTCGTGGAGCGCCAGGATGTCCCCCATAGATGGGATCTCCAACAATCTGGCCTGAAGGGACGGCTCATAGTAACAAAGTTGTGCCAATGAAGTGGCATGGGGATGCCGGTTCCATGTTATCGCCAACATACGGCTATGGTTGATATTGGCTACGTCTGAACCAACCAACCGACGCATTTGCCGATAGAGCATACGTGGCACAAGCTGCAACCATCCATGCCCAGCCTGCGGCTGTGGCTGGCGAATTTGAGTTGCGGCATTTAATGCTGCACTAATTAAAAAATTAATTAAAAACAACTGCACATCTAAAGGTGGGAGTTGGGTCACACAGCTCCAGAACTGTTCAAAACCGGTCTAATATTACTTAGGCTATCTATGAAGTGTCCTATTACTTGCTCAGAATGCCCCCAGTGGCTGAAGGTGCTGAGTGCTGAGGTATGGCTAGTGCCTCAGGCTCCAAGCTTCCATGTCCCTTTCTGAGTGGGTTACTTTGGAACTAGTAACACAAGGCGAGAGAGACTGCATCAATCAGCACTACAAGGGCCAAAGAGCGGCCTGTAGTCGCGTGTGGACTGCATTTCGTACATGCGGCAGTGCATTTGTCCATGCGTCCTGCCACTCGACATCCGGAAGGGGCAACGGGTCGGGCTGTTAAAAGGCATCGCACGCGAGCTCAGTGAATGCGGTATTCGCATCCGCTGCATCCGATAACGCTACAACCTCCTCCTTATCGCGCTTCGCCCCCTTGAGCAGGCAGATGTTTATAAAGTAGAATCCCATTGCGGCCGCATCGGCATGCCGAGACCCCGAGGACTTGCTGACTAAGCTGGGAAGGTCCTCAACTGCGTGTCCAGTTGATGTTGTGGAAAGTTACATCTCTGTGAGGCTGAAGTGGAACAATGGCAGCTTGGCTGGCGCAGGGAAGCCGGTTTACCTGTACCCAACCTCCGGCTCAGTGAGATCAGTGGCACCTGTGAGATCAGTGACCTACGAGTAGTGGCAGGTCACTAGGTCAAATTTGCATGTGCCTGGTCATTTGCATGGTCTGTATACCGACCGACCGACCCAAAGTTAAAGCCAAAACACAACACACATAAAGGAATCAAGTTGGACTCGCCTAACTGAGTCCTAATTGGTGCCCCACATCTTTTTAAACTGCTTAATAAACCTCCCCACAGCCTTGCTCCTTCTGATATTCAACCGACTCCCCCACAAATATCCTCTCAAAGATGCTTGAGAATTTCCCACCTTGGCCTGGCCGAAATGAAAGCTCACCTCGCCCCGGTCTGACAGCACGAGCCAGGAATTGCTATGTGCCCCAAGCACTCAGCTCCCCTGGCCACTGAGCCTGGCAGTTTAACTTGAATTCAGTGCATGGCCGGAAGGCCTCACTTATGGATGGGCGTGCGATGAGTCGTTGGCTTAGAGCGAGTAGCACGCCCTGGAAATAGTTGCGGGGCAATCAGATGCATCATGGACCAGAGGCAGTCGCCGCTTGTGACACCCGGAGGCGGTCCCCTACTGTCACAGGTGGTCAAGCCCTGCAACAGGCTTGACTCCTTATGTCAGCAAGGAAGCGTGCCCAAGGATCGTTCTAGATAGAGTAGCTGGAAGCTGCGGAAGTAGCGGGGGACAACCCCCCTAAGGGGAAGTCCTGCTAGGGCGGAAGCGTGGACTGTGCGGGTTGGCCTACGAATCAAAGACTTTAAAACAACTAGTCAAGGGCTGAGGACACTGGTCAAAGGTTAACCACAACTACTCTACCGAGGACTGAGAACAACTAATTAGAGCTGAGAACAACTGGTCAAGGGCTAACAAACCGGCAACTGCTCAACGACTACTACAAGCAAAGGCTAACAACCAACAGACACTCTTTTTGTCTTTTTTTTACTTTTTCTTTATTATTATTTTTTTCTTTTTCCAAACCCCAGCTGCAGAGATACTGTTACTGCTGAACCACTCCAATCAGAGGCTAGGTTCCTGACTGGATATTACAACTCCAACCAGAGAAGAGGCTCCTGGCTGGACAACACCACCAAGAAGAGAAGGACGACTGGGGACTACGACTAAGACGTCAACACCAAGGCAGAAGGCAAGACGGAGGCGGAGACACACAGAAGGCAGGCAGGAAGGCAGGAAGAAGGCAGAAGACGACGGAAGACACAAAGGGAAGCCCTGATCTTGACAATTGCCTCCCAATAAATACCCGCCACGGTTGGTCCCAAAAAGCATTCACCAAGTGCATAGCTTCTGCCAACTTCAATCTTGTACTGCTCTACCAAGTCACTTTCACACTTCCCTACCAATTCCCCCAAGAGTTTCTTTAAGCTTAGGCGCATAATCCCAGCGTTTGCGCCAAGTCATCACTCTTCTTGCCCAACCTCCCAGTGACCCTACCGAGTCCTTTAACCTTTCGCCAAGTCTATCGCGGCCCCCACTGGCCACGCGATGTCTGCATGCCTGCATGCCGGCCTATGCGCGGAGGTCGCGCAGAAGCTTCTGCTCCTCACGATATGGTAAGATGTATGCTCTGTAATGATATCGTTAATGAACCGCTGGAGTCGCGTGCCAGGGTCCTGGTCTTTAACTTGTGTACCGTCGGCTACCTGCCTTGTCGTCACACGCTGACCGGCTGTTGTGGATCTTTCTACAGGTCTTCAGACACTGTCACTACATCGGCTACACCTCCGCGCTTGCTGCTGATTGTGCGAAACAAGCATACTGGCCTATCAATCATGAGACACACAAAAAAGTGGCCAACATCATGGTCACATGTTTACATCTACGCACACCGCCGTTTGTGGCGTGCAATTAAGGAAGTGGGCCTACTTAGTGAGGACCACCTGCCCCAGAGTACTGGCCAACAATTAACCAACAATATAAGGGGTAGTAATCGGCAAAGGGCGGTACTGTTCGATTCCACTTAACAAACCAGAGGTGGGAGTGCTAGTCAGGCCAAAATTAGTACACCGTAGCCTAAACCCTCAACACGCCCGACTGATCCACTTGTAAAGTCCACAGACACCACGCAGCAGCTTTCAATCTGCACTCCCTGGGATGTCCATGACAACCGACCACGACACTACATCTACCTTAGAGCATGGTTGAGGGATGGCACCAGGGTGCTGGGATGCACGCGGAGCTATGCACCTGCAAACCGAGCTCTGCAAACCGGGGATGACAAACCAGCACCCGGGATGAGGGATGACATTATCCAGTCGATGATTTGCAGGCACCCGGGATGATTTGCAAGAGCTCGGGATGCAAAATCTGGAATGCAAACGGTGGTCTGAGAGGATTGTTTACATATGGCCGAGCTCTCATGTAAAGCTTTCCTTTCGAAGTCGCTGGCAACTCAGCTGATGACGAACAGTCCGCTTGGGTTTAAGAAATTCTGACGGCGGGAAATCAGTAGTCAATCAAGAGCTCAGTAGTACAGTAGCCACACGAGCAGATAGCTTGCATGCAGGAAGCAGCCAATTGAGCCTGGAGAGGCTCTTTACATCTCACCGAGACAATATGGTGGCAACTAGAAGTGGTCGCTGGACTTTGGGATGCCCAACTGACTGAGGCGCCGCTCATGCATGCACAGATGCAAACGAGTGCGTGCAGCATCTACTGGATCCAAGTGAAAGTCTCCTGCGGCCCATAAGTGTGCTCGGATTCTAATCCACAGATTATTCAAGTTTGCATCGCTTCCTGCCTCTCATGCGCAAGTTGGCCATTGCCGTGGACAAAGTTGTCCACCGTTAGTTGGTGACTGGACCGTGTAAGCTCCGCGCACTTATATACTTACGCGCACCTATATACAGAGCCCACTCTACCTAATATGAGCTTGCTAGTACCCAGCGGTCCGGTGCTACTTGTTAGTCTGAAACATCGGCATGGCAGGGCAGCTGCTGGGCTGGCGCGCACAGCTCTGGGCAACTACTTTGATGTCTTCGATAGAGAGCATTCTGGTATAGCGACTGAACCTACAAGCTCATCATAAGGAGAATATCGCGTAGGATCAATCCGAGTTGTGCGGTGACTGTACATACTCACATACAGTGAGTAGCAGTACAACACGCGACCATTGCCTGAAAAATCAAGGTGCGGCAACCGCAAAAGGGCCGCCTGGATAATTCTGGATATAAATGTAATATGGGGTCCGTCTCAGTACATGCGGCAGCACTGCAGTAAGGCAGTGCATAAGTAATCAGCAGTAAGATGCCTGGGATGATATATACAGTTAGAAAAGCTTTGATCCAAGGGTCTACGAAAAGCACATGGTTGGGCTTCTTGCCTGTACTAGCCCCAACCTTATAAGGTGTCCATATTCCTCTGCTGCATTATCTGGGTTGTGTTCTGGTCCCGCTGCATGGATGCCGAGTGTTGTTGCTGCTCAATTGTTCATGTCAGTATTGAGTGCATTCTAGCAGCAGCTCCTTGGTGCTTTTGTTGCTGTTGCACAGATCTATACCAGATAAGGGCAGCTCAATGCAACATAACAATGTTATACTCCGCTGATATTGTTAATGTGATGTTGGTTATCTGCGCATTGCTCAGCATCCGTTGCCGCTACTAATCAATGTGATCAATGGGCTAGTCAACAATTCACGGTAGTGCAGGTGCTGCTGCCATTGTGCAGGTGCTGCTGCCATCAAAGCGGCTTTGAGCTGCAGGGAGCTCATCACGCAATGAAGGTACTTGCGTGGCTCACCCCTGGCTCGATACTTGTGGTGTGTGATGCTGCTGCAAGCAAGCTACCGCTGCTGCAAACCAAGTGCCACTGCTGCTGTGGTTGTGTTGTCATTAGCCGGTAAGGTGGTACCGCATTTCTTCTTGGTGCTTGTCTTTTCCAGGGGGTGTCAGAAGATGACTGCAGCAGCCCAACCTCCTCCTACTCCTGCTGCTGCTGTTGCAGTGCACCACCGTGAGGAGGTTATCCTGTATGGTCGGCAGGCAGGTACCAGCGGGAAGTTGGCTACGAAGTCCAGCCAGAATGACCCGGTGGGGCTGCCACATGTGATTACAACCCGTGCTGCAGACCCTGGTTCAAGATGACAATGCTGTGGTTGATGGCACCCTGCTTTGCTGCCAAGGGGGTTTAGGCAGTATGGAGGGGGATGCCTCTTGCATTGGGCTTTACATCTGCAATGAGGTGGACACACTGTACGGAAAGGTGGACAAAACACCAGCACTGTGCAAAGGGATTTAAGCAGAAGCGGGGAGGTACGTGCCTTTTGAAAGGGGGTTTAGGCACCCAGTAATGCAATTGGCGTTGAACGCTTGAACTTATGTGGGAAGTGTAACTACTGCCATCCCGGTGGTACCGGTACTGTAGTCTACTTGTGGGAGCAGCATGCCCTAGCTGCTGTCTGAATACGACTAATGCCCAGTTGTAGCCTAGTGGCTGGCACCTAGTCCGCTGGATTAGTTTTTATCGGGTTTGGATGGGGTTGCTGTAATGAGGTTTCCATGCAGAGGCATGTGTGTGCGGAAGTGTGACGGGGTCCCTTGCGGGGCTGCAAAGGAGCTAAATGGATCAAGATGTTGAGTGCAACCGCCTTGGCAAGCGTACTCTGTAATACAGGAGCGGATTCCATGGCATGCTCCAGCTATGATTGGGCTAGACCTGGGCCAGAGTTTTTCGCCAGACCTGCTTTCTGGCCACTCTGGCTAAACTACACTATAGACGTCTGGCTCAGATGTGGCCCCAAGTCTGGCCCAGAGCTGCCCCAGGGCTGAGGCCTAGATGCTGGCCAGAGTCCGTCCCGCTTGTCCTATGAGTGTCTCAGCACGCATTGCTCATTGTTGGAGCAAGATCTAGATGGCTGGTTGGACATGGCAGGCCATGGCAGGCCATCACTACTGGCACTATTGGAATGAATGCTGCATCTCTCCTAGCTATCTAGCTGGTTTTAACTAAGGGTATGGAACGCGTTGTTTAAAGCATGCGAATGCTGCAAAGAGGTTCATGTGCTGAACTCGCTTACTTTACTGTATGTAGGCGGCTTGCAGATACAAGCATATGGGACTCGGCGGGCGCCCGGCACTATGCACCTACCGGCATGCGCAGATAGTGCGTGCGCGCACGGCTTGGGCGCCGCGGTCTGTGGTTCAAATCGACGGGATGACAAAGTTCAAGCGGGCCGGGATGACTGGGATGAGAATTCCCGGGATGCGTAGCTACTCAAATCTGGGATGCAAAGCCGGGATGACAAACCGGGGATGCGGGATGACGGATTTTCCGGTTTGCATACTGCTGGGATGCAAACATAGCTCCGCCAGAGCATTCCAGTGCGGATGCAAAACCGGTGCCACCCCTCAAGAGCATGGCACTCTGCACTGACAGCCCCTACTATGAACTGCATGGCTTCAAACCCTCATTACATACCAGCTGGTCCTGAATCCAAAGCCTCCAAGCCCTGGACCCCCCTTCCTGCTGCTTCATCACCTACAGATTACAGATTACGAAGGGGCCCCACAAAGGGGGCGCCCGTGATGGAGCCAAACTAGGCTGCATGTGCCTCATACACCATGCCAAACGCATCAAGATGATTATCATCATAATCAGACGAAAACGAAGCAGCTGGGGGTTAGGTGCAACCAACACCAAGTCATCAGCATATAGCAATATGTGCAACACATGCGGCCCCAGTGGGACACCTGCCCCAGGCAACCGTTTTTGCAACCACTGCTCAAGCTCATCAATGAAAAGACCAAACAGCAAGGGAGAGAGGGGGTCACCTTGCTTGACGCCACACTGACTACCGATCTCAAGGCCAAGCACTGTCCTATTTTTGGGCACAGGGGGGGCATCCCCATACATCTGCACTATTGCCTGCAAAATGCAGCCATGCGGCAATCCTAACTCAGCAAGACGCTTGACCAGCAAACCCCTTCTTACCATATCATACGCCTTTCTAAAACCCACCAAGCAACAGAACAATGGTTTACTCTTACGGTGGCATTGAGACGCCTCGATGCGATGCCGTAGGACAAACACATGATCAACAGAACTTTTCAGATCGGAAGCCGGCTTGCCCGTCAGCCCGCCAGCCTAGCTGACCACTGAAGTTAGTCATCCTCTGCTCTTGTAGACAGTGCAAGAACGCCATCCGATGTGCTCTTACGGCAGGCAATAAGTGTCTGCGCCATCGCCGCCCATCTCCTCATATCATGGCAGTACTGTAAATCTTGATTGCTAGTTGCTGCTGGGACGGTTAGCTCGACTGGAGAGCATTGGAGGGACTGACATGTTCAGCTGTCTCCCCCACTCCCCCAAGAGCTGGTTTGCGAAGTAGGGTGTAGCGTCCTGTCAGGGGCAGAGGTGTGATATCTTTAGTGCTACTTTCCGCCTGAAGCACTCGAGAAGTGAGAACAAGACTGCTATTTCAAGCAAAGCAGTTGGCTCTGACTTTGTTGTGACACATCACTCCAGTTCACGACCAATTGTAGTGTTCAAGGCAAAGGAGGTGGGAAGACTAGAGCATAAACCATGCCATCATGTCTGTGCTCCACAGCAATGCAAGTGCAGCGTTTTGTCGCAGGCACCACTCAGAGCACCATTGATATTCTGCAGGTTAGTCATCACAGCCTCTGCAGGCTTATACTGAGGCAGACATGAAGTGGTTCCATTTGATGTGATCATTTCACTGGACGGGGTGGAGCAGCATACTTACTGGAATTGCGATTGAACAATGCACCACCAGTCCACCACACACCACCACAAAGACTCACCCAATTTTGAATCAAGGTATCTTTTTCCTGCCAACACCCCTTGGAAAGGACATGTACAAAAGCCAGATTGGGGTATACTATGGTAGCCACCATGACAATTGCCAGAATCATACCTTGCTGCTTATCTAAGTTTCTGTTAAGTGCACGGACACTACATGGCATCAAACCCTGCCATGCGTCAGATGCTGAGTTGGGCCCTCAGTGGCAACCATCCAAGCTCCAATTGACACAAAATTCCCCCAACACTTGGCACCAATCTGGCGCCCCTTTGCCTGAATCCCTCCCAGCTGTAAAGAGCTCACCTCAGAGCGGATCTCCACCGATAACATAACTGATTGCTGTGGTATTGGACCTCTGTTCAGCATTCCCGCTGGGTGGCATACTTAAAGGAAAGATCCTGTATGCACTGCTTGTTCTCCTTCTCCTGCTGGCTTCTGCTCCTGCTGCTGCTCCTGCTGCTGGTGCTGCTGCCCCATGCTCTCAGGGCTGCAGCCTCTGCCTGCCGTCTGGCACCGGCTGCTGCTGCTGCTGCTACTGGATGTGCCCAGCACCACAGCACCAGCTACAACGGACACTGCCGATAGCTTGTGACATGCATGCTGTTACTGTTGTCTTCCGCTTCTTGCAAATGTGGTCCGCTTTGGACCTACCAGCCTGTGTTTGCCGCTGTGTTGACTCTTGCTGCTGCTGCTGGAACAATGTCGGGCGGGCAGGCGGTCTGCTAACTCGGTAGTGTGTATGGTGAGTAGCTGGGTGTGGGAACCTGCGGCCGATGCTTGCCAGCTGTGGCAGTGATCCTCCCCGCCAAGGACAGGGCCCCGCTGCATTTCCCCGACAATGGCTGCTGACTGCTTCCGTTGAAGGAGCGGGTACGCCTCCATTGGGTCAAGATGTCATAGCCTGAAGCAAGGAAAGAATAACAGTTTTGAGACCCACCAATTACTTAGTAACTGGAGCCACCCAAATAGTCATGTTAGGATACTGAAGCACCAGGAGGTGCACCAGCAAACACCAGGGAGCTTTCTTCATCCAAGCTGCATAGTAGCTTTAGGAGCAACAAGCTAAGGTTAACCACCACCGGCTGCGTTGGGACATACTCTCTCAGTGCTCATCATCTCTGCATCCTTAAAGTTTGCAGGCCCTCCTTCCCCTGCTGATTAGCCCTCACTTCTCCCTTTGGCACTCACCTCATGAGGATTCCCCTGCAACTGCTGTGAATCTGATCAGGGCATAGGTATGGACACCTGCGCCTGGTGTAGGACATGTTGACATACTGCTTTTGCTGCTGCTGCTGCTGCAGGTAGCTTTGGTGTTCAGACCCGCAGCCTCCGCTCCGTTGGCAATTGCTGCCACTGAAGAGCTGTTCAGAGGGCATGTGCTTGTGGTAAGGTTTTGGCACTGGCGCCACCGCTGCTGCTGCCCTTCCAGCACTGCACCACCTGCTATGGAGGTGCTCCTGCTGGTAGTCCATAGCCCCTCGCTGAAACTCAAGCAACCCCCGTTGCTTCTCTGCTGCCACAGGTGATGCGCTCCTGCATGTTTTTGCTTCTCATGCTGATGCATTTCTGTCGCTTATTTCAGCGTTCAGCTGCAGCTGTTGTTTGAGTGGCAGCTTGTAGTCCGCTGCTTGAAGCGGGTGACATGTTCTTCCCATCCAAGGTCTGCTCCTACTGTTGCTGCTAGTACCGTATCACAGCAGCAATTTCAATTTGAGCAGCTTTGTGCTGCTAAACACTGCATAACGAAATGAGCTGCAGACACACAATACTGGTGACTAGTTACAACAGATGTACATATGTACAGCAGGCTGATCATTGATTTATGCATAAGGCTGGTGCCGCAAGCAATGGCCAAACACCACATGTTTTCTATCCTTTGTTGCCGTGCGGAGATGACTGACAACACCTGCAAAGGAACAGCTACTAGCAACAAACCCCTATCTCGTCGAGTGGCAGACACCTGCTAGTGGCCAACAGCATCACCAGGAAGGCATCTCAGGAGTCACAATCCGGATTATGAACTGGCTTAGCTGCCCAAGCCCCAAGTAACACGGGTGGTACCTTAACATGGGGCCAACTTGCAAGCTCATTCTCCTGCCTTCTATAAGCTTGTGACAGCTTTTATGTGTTACAAAACGGAGAATCGCTTATGAGAATCACTTATTCACATATAATAGGTGAGAGGACAGGCAGGATCCTCAGCCCCTGCTTTACAGCATCACAGAAGGACGCTACCAGCCCAACAACAGAAGTGTTCTACTGTGCGTGGTCCAGAGAGAGAGAACTATGCAGGGAAGGAAAGAAAACCCCTGGGTGAGGGTGGGGCATATAACCCCCTCCGCCAATGTGAATGTTTTAGAGTCACCTGAGCAGCCACAGTACCCCTCTGCCCTACGGCCCCACTTCCTCAAGCATGAGCCACCCACAAAAGACCCAATTGCTGGCAGCTGCTTAGCTCAAACCCAGGTTTTACCACCTTCTATTTCTGGCCCTGTTGGTATGAGACTGATGCTGGGTTGCAAATCAGGTGGCTTGCTGCCAACACCAAAGCAGCAGAGGACAACCACCAGGTGAAAGACTGATCTACAGATGGCCTCACATGTGTCAATCCAGTCCGCTAAGTAGTAAAATGGAACCATGGTACCGACTGCACAGCTGCCCCACAGAGAAACAACAACTTCTGAAATTGGCAAGGAAAAATTTACAGTGCAAGCATTGTACCATAACTGTTGGAACAAACCTGCTCACTGAAACAATAAAGAGCCATTTTTGCGTGTGTGCTGTGATTGCACCATGCAGAAGCAAGCATTGATGCCTATACACACCCACTTTGCAAGCAAGGTGAATCATTTTGGTGCTACCCCATCTGTACTAATAGTTGCTAACACAGGATATGCAATACTTCATAACATTCTGGCACATTTTATATACTCATCACATCAGAACGTGGATGCACCATTTGGACAGTTTAGACCATGTAGCAAGACCTGATAAGCCTCCAAAAAAGCCCTTGTGACCCTAAAGTGGGCCAACGACAAGCAGTAAGGACCATACTGTACCATGCGCCCTCGGCAGGAGAGCACCCGCCTTGGATGCTGTGATGGCGGGCTTAATCCTGGCTCGATACAAAAAAGGGGACTTGCCTATACCCAGTTCTTCAAGATGTGTTTCAGGAACCTGCCCTGGATGTTCCAAGAACACCACAATAGCCCCCCATTCTTTCAACCAGCACATGCTCTAACTACAGAAGCCAGTTACCATTTACAGCCAGTTGCTCCACCCGCGCTTTCACTTGCAATCTCCTAAACCCCCTAAAGCCTAAGCCCTAAACCAGCACATACTCTGGCTGCAGGTGCCAGTTACCGTTCACAGCTAGTTCCTCCACCCTCGCTTCCTCTTGCAACCTCCTAAACCCCCTAAAGCCTAAGCCCTGAACCAGCACATGCTCTAATTAGAGGTGCCAGTCAAGATCCACAGCTAGTTCCTCCAACCTCTGTTTTACTGGCAAACTCCTAAACCCCATGAACCCTAAGACCTAAACCCTAAACCAGCACAATCTCTAATCACATGTGCCAGTCAAGATCCACAGGTAATTCCTCCAGCCTCTTTATCACTGACAGCCTTCACCCCACATTGCTTCCAACCTCTCACTGGTGAATGGATGCCCATCTGAGATATTGGCTACTTTCTGCAAACCAGCGGACTGCTACATACGGCAGAAGACTCCACTGCCGCCGTTCACCAGATTTGGCATCACTTGGTGGGCCACATCCTGAACTTATCCGCATTTGATGTAGTGGGCCAGAGCTTCCACACCTCTGCCACCATATAGGACGGCTTAGTCCCCTTCTCAGGCTTTGGCCTCAAGGTCTGTGCGTAGATCTGCCAGCCAGTTTCAGGCAGCCAAATGCCAACCACAGAGGACATGTCGTGTTGCTTCCCACCTCCCCAATTGCTGCTCTCGCTCCGCCTGCGGCGGTACTGCGGCCCTGTGGGGACTTTGGGACCCCACACCTGCAAGAAATGCAAGTAGGCAGCAACATCAGCATCAGATTCCATGTGCATGCCAGTGATGCTATATGGCAGAAACTTAGCGTCATTTACAGAACGGCAAGGAACCAGAAGGACCGCATTGGATACAAGACCTACCCGGTGGCAAAAGCAACAGAGACCTACCCAATGGCAAAAGCAACAGAGCCTAGCCGGCTTTAGTCTCTCGGCAGCAGCATGCATAACTACAGATCAAAAACCTGTGCATGATGATACAGCAGGGTGTGGTTAGTTGACTGGCTTTACCTTCAAACAAAGATTAGCACGTTTGACATAGCCGCTTTGGCTACGCTTGACTTATGCTCATTGATGTGAGCCACTTAGCCAAAACGGCCAATGAGCAATACAGGGGGCACGCCTGCGCTCACTCAGGCAAGGGAAGTACTAACGTAGTGAGAACTAAAATCGACAGGTTAGCATCTGTGAAGACTCTTGGTAAGTTGAAACTCAACTGGAAGCACTCCTGACAGCAGACAACCACCATAAAAGGGCAGCAGCCAAGCGGCTGCCTTGCCTTTCACCCTGGTTCTGTGAACGCTGTAGGAACTATGCTATGCTACTTGAGCCAGCTTACTAAGCAGGATGTGAACCTCTGTTACCCATGCTACTCTTTTTGCTGCCGTACCCCTGGCCGTACCTGTGACCTGGCTGGGCCCTTTGCCCGGATCTCCTGCTGGTTGCTCGTCAGGGCGTATTTGTGTAGATCAATGCTGAGATTTAAGTTGGCTGTGAGGGGTGTGCTGTTCATCTGTACCCGCAGATGACACACCTGTGGCGGCGTTGCAGCTGCGTTGTTCCCAGACGATGAGAAATCACCCCGAATGAAGAAGGTGCTGCCCTTGAGCATGGGGGTCACCATCACGCAGATCTTTTCCTTCGTCTGCTTGTGCATGTTTGGCAATTGACTGAAGTAGAGGGAGGGGTCAAAAGTCGATGACAGCGGGTAGCTGATGTTCAGGCGGGGGACGTAGAAGGACATGACCCCATTCTTCCAGTCCCCGTTGGGGAAAGACTGAGGATTGGTTTGGAATCTGATCTTCATCTTGGGGACGCCTCCTTTTGTGGGTAGAGTCTTTGCTACCCCAACAACTTGGAGCCAGGCTTGTTGTGTTGCTGTCATACCCTCACACTTGATGATGATTGTGCTGAGAATGGTCAATCTCTCAGCCCCCTCTCCTCCTGAAAGCAGGGAGCAAAATGCACGCAGAAGAAGTAGAGAATTCAAGAGAAAGGCGTAGCCCACAGAACTAACTAGTAAACTGTTCGCTTCCACGTTCACACCATAGAAGACAAGTGCAGAGAGGCAATGCATGTGCGCCGCCCTGAGTGTTTAACACCATGAATATGCTGCCATGTATGTCATGTGGACATGCAGCTTACTCTTGGCTGTATGACAGCATCTCATGGTTGGAGCAAGTCGAAGTCATATCACTTAAGCATACTAGCGTAGAAATAGTCTTTCAGTTCAACTCCACCATACTAGATGGTGCAGCAGGAGTCAGCTTGCATGATCATTTGGCCTCTGCAGTCCACTGCAGTTGTATGTGCTCAGCCCCTAGTTATGGATCCCTAAGTATGGTCCACATGCATTTTGTCGTGGAGCAATCATAGCAAAGACTTGATGGCAATTTGATAGCAGTGCAGAACAGACTTGTGCTCCCCTGGTACATAGAGTTTTCGCAATTCGTGTAGTGTGGGAAGCACAGCCTACCTCGAAGCCTCTTGATTAGCTCCTGGCCCTCGTACTCGTCACTTCTATGATCGGCCATGATGCAAAGTTGCTTCCAAAGGGACCTGCTTCAGCTAGTTGATGGCTTGGCCCTGCAAGTGGCCTAGTGAAGGCGCTGCAGCCTTTCCGCAGACCACCTCCTGAGTTATCTGTGCTGACGCAGACCTCTAGAGCCTGTGTTAGAACATGCATATGAAGCATCAGTGAGCAGAAGTACGAGCACTAATGCAACACGCATGCACGGCATTACAAGTGCAAATAATTGCTTGCTGAACACACATGCAAGGATCTCTGAGCATGTGCTCCTTTGGATGCTCCTCTACGGTTACAAACGGGCTGATCTAAAGCTCTGCTGCTGCAGTGCTGCCCGCATGCACGCCCGGCCTCCCTCTACCTCCAACTGTAGCATACTGTGCAGCTGCCGCTTTTCCACTAGCTATTCACAACATCCACCCCTCCTGCTAGTCTCAGTTAGCTGCAGCATGCTCTTCTCAGGAACACTTACTAACATGGCATTGCGCCACCCCCAATGTCCTGACCCGCTGGCAAGTTGCTGAGTGGCAGCAGTACCTGTTTGAAGCTCCAGCAGGGGTTACAGGTACTGCCTTTGTGCACTGGTATTTGCGCTGCGCAAGGGGCTCTTGCAGCCCTGCCAATGTGTTGCCAGTTGCAGGTGGTAATTTAAAGATGCAACAGTGGATGGATACCATACCAGTTTCAGGGTTTAGGTGCTGAGACAGTGTTGCCCCATCAAAACACTACAGAGAGAGCCGAGAGAAAAGCACGCGAAGGGGGGGAATCTCCCCTCCCTGCATACGTTGTGGGAGTAGGCCCTTTACACCTACTGTATAGATTGGCCCACTACCATTCGGAGATGCCATACAAGCCTACCACATTCCATTCTGGCCGGCCAAAGCAGCAACCAAGCTTAGTTCCCGCAGGACGTAAAGCTCATACATTACTCATACACTGCTGCTGCAGCATGTAGCAAATAGCGAAACCTGCAACATCTGCACAACTGGCTAGTCTTCCATTGGCACTGTTCATTCCTCTACACACACTCCCTGCTCCCGGCTGCGCTCACCTCAGTGCCAAAGGTCCACTACAGAACCAAGTGTTGCCGCTGCTGCTTTGGCATTCACCAGTGGCGATAGTGCATGTGTGCCGATAATGCATGCGGGACAAGCTGTTGTACAGGCCGCTTCTTATTCCTCTTCTTCTTTTGCTGCTGCTGCTATTGCAGATGCTGGGCACTGCTGCAGCTGCTGCTGCTGTGAAGATATGCTGTGAGCGCTGCTGCTGCTGAACGTGGTCCTTACATTGTCACCACTGCTGCTGCTGCTGCTGTGAAGATATGCCCCGAGCGCTGCTGCTGCTGCTGAACGTGGTCCTTACATTGTCGCCAGCACTGCTGCTGCTGCTGCTAAACGAGGTCCCTCCATTGTCGCCACTGCAGCTGCTGCTGTACATGCTGAAAACATTCGGCACTTATGCCACTGCTGCTGCTGCTGCAAAAGATGCAGCAGTGGTCATTGAACAAAGCAAGCTCCACCAGGGATACTGATGCTACACCAGTACTTCACCCATAGGATGGACTACAGAAAGCATGGAACTCTCCTTGTATCCCTGCAGAAGCAACTGGAGAAGCAGCGATGACCAGCAGTCACCAGCAACACAAGCTTCAAGATTGTAAAGCAAGATATGGGGGAGCCAAGGGGTCCAGAGCCGGAGCACCATACAATGCTGCTGCAAGAGAGGGACTAAAACTGCAAGTGAGACCGGGTGTGGAACACTGTGCACACTGGTTTTGGCCACGCTTGTCTTGACCCGCCCCTTACTGCAAGAGGGTCCAGTAAAAGGAACCTTAACACCGGATGAAACTGAGGGATTTGCACTCTCAACCTTAATTGGCACCTCGAAACATCACACCCATATGCACATTGCATGCAGACAGCTCACTTGTCATTTACTGGTTTCCAAAAAGTACAGATTCAACTACAGCCCTCCTGCTAGACGAAAAATGCTTAATAGTGAGAGAGGCACAGAGCACTTCCATCGTTAAGCTCCAACTTTGACATTTAAAAATCCTAAGCAGAAGCAGAATGTCCACTACCAATCACCTGCTGCACATTACAACCCTGCATGCACCAAGTACTCCAACTGCATGGGTGCGGTCTGAGATACATGTGCCCATGTACCCTGCTTTTCAGAAAGAATCATTTAACCCATATCCCACCCTCAACCCAGCCCTGTGCACCCCTGCCGGCCCTATTCCCTGTGTTGGCATGTATAATGGCTGCTTCTCCTGCTGCAATGCAGCACTCTGAAAGAGCCTGCAGCCTCATGCCTTAGCAAACCCTCTACAAGGCCCCTTTGCTTCGCCTCCTAACAAGACCTCCTACAGTCCCTGGTGACTGGAATCATGTTTCCTTTCATACTGGTTCTGCGACCTGTAAGATTGCGGCTGTAATGCTGATGGGCATGTTTGCTTGGCCCAAAAAGCCTGCTGCTGCTCTTGGTATTCCCACCCGTAAGTCCACAAGGCCGATGCATTTTGGAGCAGACCATAGTTCTTCTGGCCCTGTTGACAACTGCTCTTATTCTACCTAGGCAAAGCACTTAACAACCTCAACAAGCCAGCACAGCAAACAGAGATAGACCCACAGTGCTGGTTCCTTGGTTATTGCAGCTGTCATTCCCCCTGGCAGCGCATTCCCCTTAGCACCAGCAAAAGCAAGCTCCTGCCAGTAAATGACTCCAAATATGAGCGGCTTGTGCAGCTCACGAAGGAGTACAGTGACGATAGGCCTACCGCTGCCACACAGTAGCAAGCTTCCACACAGACACCACCCAGAAACTGTAGAAATTGTGTCCTACATGCCGGAGTGTTATGCACGCATTTGGGTGCTGCCCCATAGGACAACCATAGGGTGAACATAGGTCTGAACATTGATATTGCCTCCATGCAAAAGGAACAAATGGAGTTGGAACGCCTCACCCATTACAACAGCAGCCCTACCCAGGATCCCATCAACAAAGCCGCCACTGTACCAGGTAAGGCTGTGCTTCCTGCAAACAAAGAAGCTGAGGCCGTCGCCCCTACAAGCAGCCGTGCCATGGTCTGAGTTACTAAGACAGTGAATGCTGTAGCATGTAAACACCTGCTGTACAAAGGTTTACAACCTGTCAACGTTGCCAATAAAGCACACCAGACACGGGAACTCTTGTGACATGCAAAGTCTACACCTGTTCAGTCCCAATACACGGTTTTAGGCCCTTGAAGGAAATAACCATGCAAGCACTGGGCCAATAGGCTTTTCCTGGACTTCAGTTCATCTCAGCAGCCAGCAGCCAAGAAAACCCTAACATAAATGCGGCCGAGAGCAGAGACTCAACACTTGAAACAACATGCAGTTGAAAGGTACCCCTCACCCAAGGCGCTTTGGGAAAACTCTGAATACATATCGGTACTTTCAAGACTCATGCTGGTGCAGGCACCCTGTTTGCTAAGTGCCATTCAGTAGACCTGCTGTATATGGAGAATGCAGTGACGACACAGTAACTTGGAACTACATGCAGCTAACCCCCTCTTCCAAAGGTTACTTCTTAGTAAGCTGCTCCAAGGCCTGGTCACCAGCACTATTCAGCTCCAAACAAATGTACTGTCCAGAGGGTCTGACAGGTTGACAGTACGCTTCGTATGTGCTGAGTCCCATGCAGTAGACATCGTGCATAAGAAGCACGCCGTGCCTGTATTTTGTTATTGAAACCAGATGCAGCCTGGCACTCCCTCCTCCACAGACTACTTTTAGCCGCAAAACCTGGTCACCAGCATGGTGAGCTGCTGGCTCACAAAAACCCACAGGGATCAAAGATGCAAAGCATTTAGTAACGTCACTTATACAGACAACCCTGCAAGCATACAAAGAAAAACTGTTAAATCATGCAGCTCTGGGACCCGTGGTCGGCTGCTTTGCAGCATTACACAATGAAGCTACCAGCCCTAAAACACAAATGGGTTATTGTGCGTAGAGCAAATTCCTTAGCACCACCTGAACAGCCCAGCCCCTAGTCCCCCTTTCCCCTTAGCCCAGCCCCCACATACACCCTTCCGCGCCCTACAGCTCCACTTCCTCAGACAGCCATCCACAAATCCCCTCGCAGCTGCTGGCACTAGCTGCTGAGCTCAAACCCAGGTTTTATCCATTTCCATCCCTGGCCCTCTTGCTGTGAGGCTGATGCTGCCGCGTTCCAAGCTTTTTGGGCAAGTAGCTCAAATGCACCCACCTCAATTATGAAAGCTGCCTTGCCTTCTTGAGTGCAAATGGCCCGCTGTTTCCACCAAAACAGTAGAGAAGAAGCCCCAGGTAATAACAGAGATATCTGTCAATGCCTTCAAAAGTGATCGGGTCCAATGACCACAAGCAGTAGAATGCCAACATGGTATACAGATCTGGCGCACAGCAGACTCAAAACCGCCAGGAACAAGCAGGAAAACATGCTTGAAGCATCGTACTTGTTGAAACAAATTACGAAAGATGTACAGATGTGCAGCAGGCTGGTTGTTGGTTCCTGAATACAGTAAGGACCCAAGTATTAGCCAAATACCGCTTTTTTTACTTCAAGCCTCTGTCTCTGCGCAGAAATGTCAAAATGACGAACAACATGTGCACAATAACTAGTTGCTGTTGGGAGCAAAGACCTCGCTAGTCATGTGTGAACCACACACTCTGCTAGCAGCCAACAGAAGGCATCACAAAAACAGCATTGCAGGAGTCCACAAACCTGAAAATGAGCTAAATCAACCTCCAACAGGAGGTCCCCAAGCCCATATAACAGGTGATACCTGACCCAGTGGGGCCAACTTGCAAGCTCACTCTGCTCCTGAATTTTCAGAAACATGTGACAGGTTTGATGTGTCACACTAACGTATATTGGAAAAATGGCCATGTTAAATATCCATGTGTGGTAGCTGAAAGGACAGGCAGGGTTTTCTTGGAGACGTGCGCCACTTGCAGCCACTGGCGCGGCCACCCTTGCATGTTCACGTGCCAGATATACAGCTGCACAACTGCAGGCACTCCATATAGTCTTTCATGTAGCTTTTATTCAGGACAAGAGCCCCCTCTGGGCAGTGCAGAACATTTTCCAAGGGAACCTGCTTCCAACTATGCTTCAGTTGAGACCGACCCAGCACCAAAACAATCAGACCATCTCCCCTTGTTGCAGAATCAATACCTGAATACTGGAGCTATATGCGGTGTGCCCATGTTGCGCACCGAGACATCCCAGCTCAATCAGCCAATTGAGAAACCAGTGAGGGAAGCCAAGATGCCCAAGAAAGCCAGCACCCTCTGGAAAGCTTGTATATGAACCTCATCCAGAACAATACACGGTCTCCTCGCGTAGATCTCTCTCTCTCTCTCTCTCTGAACCTCATCCTGCCGCCCAAGCAACTAATGGTGCAGAAATTCAGAATAGGCAATGCATAGAACCATTGGTTCCACCATTACGCACATACAGCCAGGTTACTGGGGGCCATCCTTTATTCTCAAAACGTGCCATGTTCATGGTACTGATAGTACGTCCCAACCTTCTGCAATTCAATCAGCACCCGATCGGCTTTGGGCTTGTTGATAGATACAGGAGCGAACATGAGGAAAGGTTGAGCTACAACATTGCAACATGCCCACGACTGGCCCTGCACTGAGTCACATGTGCAATCTCAATGAACCGCTTGCCAGGCTTCTCCTGGGCTTCGCCTCTTGGGGGAGGGGGGCCGAGGAATGGCTCTGGATCAGCACCCTTGGCAACGATCACACTCTTTTCCACAACTAACCCTATCCGCAATCACCTCCTTCATGTTCCTCCAGCAAATGCCCGCATAAATCTGCCGCAGCCGACTAACCCGAATCGCCAAAATAACACCAGCTTCTAATTTGAGGTACTGCATACCATTCTGCATTCCATACTAACCTACCCGTCCAATGCCTATCAGCTGTCAAAGCTGCCCATGCGCAATCATTGAAACCTCCCCATGTGCAACTGGTGTCGGGACTCTTTCATACCCAGTGCACAGCCACGTGTCCAGAGACCTAGATGTTCAACACCCAGCTGTGCCCTCCAGTCTCTTAAACCAGCATATCCTCCAGACAAGATGCCAGTCAGCATCCAGAGCTAATTCCCTCCAACCATGCCCTCACTGCCGGCATCGACCCCATGTTCATTTTTCTTCTGTGAGTGAGTAAATGGACGCTGGGCAGTAGCCCTGCATACTTTTAAAGGGCGGTACTAGCACACGTGGCGCGTCCCCCTTTCACTTTTCCTCCTCCCACTGGTCAATGCATGCCTGTATGAAACAAAGACTAAAAGCCTTTCTGCAACTCGCAGGAACATATGCCAGGAATCCGGCTTGATCAGACTTGACATCAGTGGTCAGACCACATCTGGAACTTCTCTGCACCAAAGGTAGTGGGCCACAACCTCCACACCTCTACAACCATGTAAGCCGGGTTTCTCCCCTTGTCCTCCTTAGTGGGGCTCCTCCGCCTTATGGTCTGTGCGTAGATCTGCCAGCCATCTGCGGGCAACCAGATACCAACCACAGATGATATGTCATCGGCCTTGCTGCCTCCCCAATTGCTCTTCTCCTTCTCCCTGCGGCGGTACTGCGGCTCGCCAGGGGGGGCTTTGGGGCCCCACATCTGCAGAAAGTACAAGTTGGTGGCAGCAGCAGCAGCAACATTATGAGTGCCAGTAATTCTACATGGCAGAAAGTTAGTGCCTTTTGCATATGCAGGGGAAGCAAAGGGGCGACATGGCTGTTGTACTCATTCAATGGCCAACTGGGGAGAGTGGCTTGCATTCACATCCTAAAGCATGCAAGAATCAAGAGTTAGTAGTCATCATATTCTGTTCCCTCTCAAGAGTTTCTATAACGGATTGAGATGCCAGGGCTATGGCACTTTTTGCTATGGCATATCATGAATTGTCATAAAAATGTGTGCGGGGATCTCACATTATTTGGCAAACCAATTGAAGATGGACGGGCTCTCGAACCTGACAATAACACAGTATAGTACACCGGAGCACAATCTGACATAGCCACCTTATCTAAACTTCAGCCATCCTTGTCTATAGTAGGCACTCAGTATAAGCAGCCCAAAAGCGGGAAGATCCAGCAGAAAACCTGGCATTCAAACTGGCTGCATGCGGTCCACTCACATGAGTGAAGCACAACGAAAAAAGGGCAGTGACAGCCCGGCTTTGTACAAACTGCAAAAAAAGGCAAAATTAGAGATTGGCTGAGCGCTGCAAGTCTGCCTCCCGCCAAGTAATTGCATAGATAGGCAATCACCTGACAACACACTCTAGAGGTAACATAGCTCTTCAATTGGTTTTGGAAGCCTGTAGATAGTACTACGCTAGGCACCCAGAAGTTCTTCACCCCAATTACTGCGCATGACTATGTGAAACCCTAGCTATTCCATGCTACTGTTGTCGTTGCTGCCATACCTGTGATCTGGCTGTGCCTTTGGCCTTGATGTCCTGTTCATTGCTTGTCATCGCGTACTTGTATAGTTCAAGGCTGAGCTTTATGTTGTCTTGGGAGGCTGTCTGTACCAGCAGATGACACACTTCTGGGGGGTTTGCCGCTGAATAATTCCCAGTTGATGAGTAATTACCCCGGATGAAGAAGGTACTGCCTCTGAGCATGGGTGTGACCATCACACATATCTTCTCCTTACTGTTCTTCATGTCCGGCAGCTGAGTAAAGTACAGGGAAGGGTCGAACGTTGTTGGCAGCGGGTAGCCAATGGCTTGGTAGGGGAGGAAGAAGCAACTGACCCCGTTCTTCCACTCCCCAGTGGGGAAACGTTCAGGAGTAGTGGCGGACAAGAGCTTCAGTTTAGGGGTGCGGAGGCCTCCTTTTTTGGGTTTGGTATTTTCTACCCCAACATCCATGAGCAAGGGGGGTTGTCCGGTCAGGAAACCCACACACTTGATGATAATTGTGCTGAGGATAATACGTCTCTCAACCGCATCTCCCCCTGAAAGTAGGGAGTGTAGCACACACAAGAGAAGTTTGAAACACTACCGCAGGGATGAGGCTGAGCACACGGCACTAACGGATTTTTTTATGTTTACTATTAAATGACACACTGTGATGCAAAGCAGCAATGCATGCGCTCAGCCTCGAGGTGTCTTTATGTATGCTGCATGGCATATGTCTTCTGTTGACATGCAATGAACCTGCAGTGCAGTTGGCTGTAGAACAGCATCCAGAATTAGAGCAGGACCACTGCCACTTCAGCCCTGCCTAGTTTCATAGTAGTGAAATGTAGCTTTGACTTTATACTGCACAATAGGAAGAATGTCAGGTGTCGGGCTGCACCATTTTTTCGCTGCATCAGGGCTCAGCTTGCATGCCCAGGTGGCCGCTGCAGCCTGCTGATGTACGCGCTTAGCCCATAAATCGTTATTCATGGTGCACGTGCAATATGTATGGAGCACATCAGCCACTGGATGGCAACGCAAGTAAGATTGATAGATTGTGTGCCTTCCTGCTTTGACAGATAAGTAGTATTCTGGTTGATCTGCAAAACACAGCATACCTTGGAGCTGTTTTATCAGCGCCATGCCCTCGTACTTGTCACGAGGGTCGTTGTGCGCCATGATGTGTTTCAAACTCAGCTAATGCCTTGACCGTGCACGTGGCAATTGAAGGCTGCTGCAGACGAAAGCCTCTTAGCACACCACCTCCTGGCTACCTGAAGCACTGAAACCGAGTTCGTCAACCTTCCATGGAACATGCATTATGCATCAATAAATGAGCACCAGTTGACAAGCGAGCATCAAAGCAATCCAAGAGTGAGCGTACAGCTACGGCTCGCTTTAATGTCGCTTGTGCACGACCCAGCTGGATGCGGCTCTGTTGTGTTTGGGTTCGTGCACACAGGATGTTGGCACCAATGGCAGGAAAGGCAGTGGTCACTGAGTTAACCGACCCTGCTGCTGAGTACCTGGAATTTGGCCGGTGCTGTGTACCTCGCTGCTCACTTCGAGGTAGCAGGCGATCCCACCACAAACTGATGCTATTGGACGGCGTATTGCAGGATTTGTGATCCTCAGATTCGTACAAGCTCCTCAGTAACGAATTGGCCAAGCAAGCATTGCCAGTGGTACGGCTCTCCAGTGAGAATGTTAGATGGTCACAGCTATGCTGATGAGTCCTCACGTTATGGTGTTTGGACAATCAAACCGGGCATGCGTCATCTGTGCTCTAATGCTATCAAGTCCTCCGAGTGTGACACCAGTCGGGTGAGTCAGCCCCTGAACTTCCCGAGGGTGCAGACGAGGCGAGGACATCACCTCCGCGTAAACACAGCCAATGTCAGATGATTCAATGTGCTTTGTTTCTTCTCTTCATTGCTCACGGCGGTCAACTAGTGAAAAAATGATGCCAAGAGCGAAGTCCAGTGCCCAGGTTGAAGTGCAGTGACTGCACGCAGGAAATCATACCATAGCCTCCGCTCAAACAATCACCGCTGCAATCATCGGCTGGCAGATGGATAGCACTCTTCCAACGCACACGATTTGGGTATAAGCAAAGACACAAGCACACGACTGTCATTGCCTCAATGCTGCGAGCTTGTTGGCGGGGCCATGCTCGCCGAGCAGCTACTGCCTTGGAGCGAGTACATACCATGCTAATTGCAAGTGAAATCTTTTTGCGCACTCAAGGGTTGCAAGTCTGGCGAAACAGCTGGGCTGGCCATGGCAGCGGGACGTGACAGGACATGGTACCGTCCTGAAGCCGGTTCCAGGTTCCGGTTCCAGGGCAGAATGTGCTCAGTTCCGCGGTTCCAGCGATGCCAAACATGTCAGTTCCTGGTTCCAGCCCTGGGCCACCCTCTGGCCAACATGTCACATGCTGGTTCCAGCAAGTTTATTACAAAGTGTAGAGTGCTCAACTGAGTGCAAGAATAGCATTTTCCATTGTACAATTGGTTGTAATAAGTACAAATCATCGCTGGCTTCTGGGGCTTCGCCCCAGACCCCACCAGGGGGGCTGTTCCTCCCCCCTGGACCCCCGCCTCCTGCTTGGGTCCATGCTGCACATTGACATGGCATGGTCTCCCCCAGAAAAGTTTGGTTCCAGAGGCCTTGTTCAAGTCTAGTTCTGGTTCCAGAGGAGGTTGTGGAACCGGCTTCAGGACGTTAACATGGCACAAACAAACAAACAAAATTTAAGGTGCGGCAGCCTTGAATCCTTATCATGTTTGATATATCTAACATGAATCCTTATGCACACCTCCCACAAAATCGCCACTGCCCATGTAAGTTCATGCGCCTGTGCTGGGAAAATCCCAAGGCCTTACCAAACAGTACTTACACTAACATAACATGACAAAACATTTAAACATTTAACGAAACGACCACTAAACACACCATCGGATGGATCCAAACACAATGGCTTCCAGACCACCAACCATGCAGTACTAATACCGAAACATGCATCCAACCAAGACAGCCCATAGTCTGTGATCAAAAACCCCACCCAGTCCTCCATTGGTTGCAATGGCATGGCAGCCTATGACGCTTACCACGGGCTGGAGATGTGCAAGAACCATACAAAGGACTCAACCACAGAGGGATGTATGCAACAAGGCCCAGCCAACATGAAATGCGGCCAAAACAATCCCTCAAAAGTCAAGACAGCGCTCCTATTGAAACAGAGCCCATAAACAAGAACACCACCCACTCCCCCATCGGTTGCAATGGCATGGCAGCCTATGCGCTTACCACGGGCTGCTGGAGATGTACAAGAACCATGCAAAAGACTCAACCACAGATGGATATGTGTATTTAACCAGACCCCACCAACATGGAATGTGGCCGAATCAATCCCTAGTCAAAAGTCAAGATGGCAACGCTCCTATCGAGTGCAGGCAGAGGCAGCAGCAGCAGCTGACCCCCCTGTATAGGCAAGCTGCTGCTGCTGCGCACCACGGGACACAACGTATCGCACAGCTGTTTAAGAGGCTAATCATCAGGTTGTCAAAGCATGTAGCCCAATGGCTGCCACCAGCCCACCCTAGATCCCTTGCTAGCCAATGTATGTCAGGCCAGCCCATTTCGACTCGCCGTGTGCTGACCAGTGGACCCAAACAGCAGCAAGCCAAGCAGTTTAATGCCTTGCTTAGGGCTGATTAAAAGCGGTAATCAATCAGGCTTAGTGACCTGCAACGAGCAGATATGTTGCCCTCAACGCACTCAGGCTACATATACAGCTATATTCTTGGAGGTAAGGAGACGGCGCCACATATAAAGCTATCCAAGTACATGCAGTCTCTCCAGGCACTCCCAGAATACCCACGCAAGAACACCGCACGCAAGCTGCTGAGCGCATGTGTTGCCTTGAATGCTCGACCATGGCTACGGACCAGCTGCTGGTCCACAGCTCCGCTGCTGCACCCACCCCTCCCTGAGTGTCCCTCGAACCAAGTATAACACACTGGTAACCTGGTAAACTCCAACCAAGTATAACACACTGCAGGTGCTGCTCATACCATTAGCTCTCCACCCCTCATGCTCCACTGCTCCTCCTAACAGTTACAGCTACAGTCAGCAGGAGCAGCAGCTGCTGCTGCTTTATGCTGTTTGTATCACTGCAGGTAGCTGCGCTACGCGAGGGGCTCTTGCAGTCCTGCCAATACGTCGCCAATTACAGGTAGTGATGCGGAGATCGTGCAACAGCACGAGTGGGTGCTACACTAGCTGCAGCCTGCATCAAAGAGAAGACATGAGCGCGGTTAAAGCGGCAGGGTCATCAAGTGGCTAGAGGCATCAGCATTTGCGTTCGGGGCCTAATTCAGGGTTTGTTTGCGTTGGATGAATGATACCCAAAGCAAGCAACGACGGCAAGGCACCAACGCCACAGCAACGCTGCGTTCATGATACGTTTGTTATACCGTGATTCTGCAGTATAATCAATTTCACAGTCGTGACTTCAAAGCGCAGCTTAATGCTCAAGGCAATTTTGTTTTATATCTATGATCAATATCAGTTGGACTGGCATTTTCAAACGAAGCCATACATATGCTAGCTAGCTCACTATGCATGTTTGCCCTACAAGCATTGAAATGAAAGAGGACTGAACTGCACAGAAGCCTCGCCCCGCCCTCATGTCTGACCCAAACAGCAACAGCCCGGCGCCAGTGCAACCACCAGCTTGGAAAGAAAGATTGGCTTGCTAGCTTAAAACTATCTGGATCAAATGAGGATTGACACGGCATTATGACATAGCAGTGCGTACATGTCAACATATTCTAGAGCCCACCAGTTGCCCCTTCTCTCGTCTATATTCATTGCTCCCTTTACAAGATCACTTTCCACTATACAGCACCCGCTAGGCCTAAACCCTAAACCCATGCCATATTGAAAGCCACACCTCCGCTGGTCCTTGCCCTGCTCCCCAAAACCTGTTGCACTTTGATCCTCGGTGGTACCAGACATCAGCTGATGCAGGGATACTTCTGTCCATTGTTGATAACAGAAGCACTGCCATGCACTGCAAGATTAATGTGATGACAGGCCAAACAAGCCTAGACGACCTCCCCAACCTTCTCCATCCTGGTCAGAGCAGCAACCAAGCCTAATTCATGCAGGACATATACCTCACATACCGCGGGCTGCAGTAGGTTGCCGGCGGCAATACATGCAACCTAACCTTTGCACATTTTCTGACATGGCTAAGCTTCCAGCTACCGTTTCAACTACGAACGATCCCTTTTTCCCCCGTGCTCACCTCAGTGAAGGAGCGACTGTTGCCGCTGTTGCCATTTTCTTCTGCTGCTATAGCTAACATAGTTGCAAGCCATGCCTGACTGATTCCTGTTGCCACAACAGAAATGCTGACACTGCTGCTGTCAAGCGTAGTGACACTGCCGCCAGGGCGGCGGCTGCCGCTGCTGCTGCTGCTGCTGCTGCAAATATTCGGAACTGTCGCAGCTGCTGCTGCTGTGAAGATATGTCGTGGGAACTGCTGCTGCTGCTGCTGAACGAGGTCCTTACATTGTCCCCATTGCTGCTGCTGCTGTTCCTGCTGAGAATATTGGCATTATTGCCACTGCTGCTGCTGCCACAGATGTAGCAATGGTTGTCGACCAAAGCAAACTCCACCAGGGACACTGATGCCTCACCAGTAACTCTTCCATAGGATGGAAAACAAATCATGGAACTCTCCTTGCATGCCTGCACAAGCAACAGGGGAGAGAGCACCAGATGACCAAAATTAGCTTCAAAGTTGTTAAGCGAGGCTTGGGGGTGCCAAGGGGTTCAGAGCCAGAGCATGCTCTAATGCTGCTACGAGTGAGGGATTAAAACTGCAAGTGCGAAGGGATGTGGTACAGCATTTACACTGGCTTTGGCCACTCTTGCCCCTTACTGCAAAAGGGAAGGCCCAGTAAAGGGCAACACCTGCTTTCGTCATGTCCTGAATCTCAACCTCAACCTGCACCTCAGAACCTCACACCCAGATGCCCAGACGACCCATGTGTTAAGTACTTGTTCCCGCACAGCAAAACATTTGCTGCAGCCCTCCCTTCTCTGTTCCTAGATTAAACGTGCTTCTTGCAGCAAGCTGCAAAAGCGTCCATGGCTTGATGTCACCTACTTTAATTCCCAGTATACCTAAGCATAACGAAGGGTGTCCACTACCAATCATCTGCTGTACACAAGAACGCTGCATGAAGCAGCTCCTTCACTTGTGTGTGTGCCTCTGAGACGATTATTCAGTAACCCCTGCCCTTGTCACCTCAGTAAACCCCTTAGCCCATAAATCCCACTCCAACCCAGTCATGTGCACCCCTCTTGCCTGCCTTCCTTCTTCTCTCACCTGTACTGGCTGACCAGCACGAATACTGGTGGCTTCTCTTGCTGCAATGCAGTACCCCCAAGTACGGTGGCATTCGCATCCCTGACAGGAACCTGTGCAAAGCCCCTCTGCTTCGGTTCCAATCAAGACCCCATACTAATCAGCCCATCATTTAAAACGCAAAAACAGCTATGCCAAAAGGTCACTCAAGACCAAGCAGCACACGACCCCTGTCGTCGGGAGTCATACAACCCCATGCCAGCAGCCAACCATATGAATACATCTTGTACAGCTGAACCACGTGGGGCACAGAGTTGAACAATGCACCATAGAGTTGAAGCAAGATGCAGCAGCCTGCACACCAGGAGAGCTCTTCCAACTAGAGACCGTTACAGCGGAGATCCCTCCAGTCCCTGGTGCTCCCTGCGACACTGGTTCTGCTACCCCTCCAACAGGGCGGCTGCAATCCTCACCAGCATGCATGCCAGCTTGACCCCAAGTTTGATGCATAGTTGCAGCAAACCATAGATCCTCTGGCCCTGCAAACAACCGCCCTTACCATACCAAGCCAGGGTACAATGGTGTGATACCCTTCAACTAACCAAATAGAGGGCTATGGGTTGCAGTCTTGTCCACGCTGACAAAATCGCAAACACACATGACGATTAATGCTCACACAAGTAAGCCGAAGCACCTTCACAGACGTGCCAAAGCTCAGTCAGGGATAACATGCAATAGTGCAGGCACACAGAAGCCCAAAGGAACACATGTGCAGATTGTAACGGCGAACGGTTGGCTCCGCAACCGCAGTGTCCCTGCTCCACCACAACGTTCACTACAGCCTTGCTATTGCGCTGCAACAGAAGGACCCTAGTCAACACCTTTCCAATCTCCACATGTGTACACAAACCAAACCTTAAACTCCAGTCAACAACTCTGTACAGAATCGCACACATTCATGGAAGAGCCAAGCCTAAGCCCAGAGCCAGATGCTTCTAGTTGGGTTCCAAGACTAAACATTGAGCCTGCAGCTTCCACATAGACTATCTGCGGTCACCATGGTGTGCTTAGCCAAAGCATGCTCAATCTGCAGCGTTGTTTACAGTAGGAGACACCAGGCACTTGCCAGAGCTCCAGGATGGTCCTTCCCAAACAGTGAAAGGCCTCCTTCCAAGCAGACCAAACAACTTGGTGGTTGGACCCAGTGCACGGCTTGCCTGACAATGGCACCAAGAAGACTGCTACATTCCCACCTATGCACAGGCCAGCTTGATTACTGACATGGTTTCAAATATATTAAGGGGGAAGGCTAGTAAATCCTGAAGTTTGTGATCACACCCAAAATTGACTTATTGAAGACACCATGGGTCTATCCAAGAGCTTGCCGTATCATTCTGCTCACTTTAAATGCAGACCGTACATTTTCCCCCAACACCAACAGGACCAGCACATGACAAGAACAAGAGCAGCATATGCCACCCAGGCATTGCTGCCTCAACACTCTAGTTGCCCACTGCCCTCCTGACCCCTCCTGCCAGCACCACCTCTCGCACATTGCTATCCACAATCTTCACATCAGCGGTGGGCTACACATGTGGCAGCTCTAGCACACCCTCCTGGACACTTTTGCACGCCCTGATCTCGATGATCTTCAGCCCTGAGGTTAAATCTGCCACTGGCTGCAAGCTGGTCACCCCACAGTGCAAAACCTTCAGCTGATGCAAGGCGGAAAGCTTTTCCACTCCTGACAGATCGCAGCTAGGCGCTGACACCAGGACAGGACCAACTCCTGCAAACATGTGCCTAGAGATACCCCGACCCCTTCTAAGCTGCTAATTTGACAATGAACCACCCTCAGATGCATCAAGCTGCCAAGGCCAGCAAGAGGTTCCAACGAGATAACCCCACAGACACTTAAGGACAGCTTTTCCAATATTCTGCTCAGCAAACCCTGTTACCACCTGACCTGAGTCAGCACCATACATTAACTAATGCAGGGGTACTCCTGTACCTTGTTGATATCACAAGCAGTGCCGCCAATGGAAGTACAAGATGATCAGGGGATAGCAAAGCAAAGATCGAAGCCAGACAAGCGTAACACGATGAGCATTGTCTCTAAACCTGGTCAAAGCAACAACCAAGCGTCGTTTGTGCAGGACGTAAAGCAGCACAGTCAGATGTAACAGCAGATGCAGTAATGGCCAGCAACAAAAGCAGGCATACCAGAGAAGACTGCGAGTGAGGACCTGCCGCAAGCGCCAAACAATGGAGAATACTGCACGGCAAGGCAACCTCAGGTGTTACGGCACATAACATACTTTAAAGACACATATCCAATATATCCATCATCCATCATCAAAAGACATAACTACATGTGTTGGAAGATCTCCCAGCACAACATGATGTTCAAGTCGACCGCTGTGATCAGACAACCACATAATGCCACACAAACGACCCACGTGCCCGTGGCGCCAAACCTCCAGGCAGCAGTCCTGCAACAAGTGCATGTTGCCCAGCAGTGCTAGACGGGTGCAAACAAAGAGCAGAGCACAGTCTGTGGCATCTGGGTCCAAGCAGCGCTCAAAGATCATGAGAATCCAGCACCAGTGGCAATCCCAGTATCTCTGCCTGCATCTCACACTACTGAACATCAAAACCAGTTTGCAGTAACCAATGCCATACCAAAATTATGCATTGTACATATGTGGTTTCTAACGACCTCACAGCAATATCGTCAGGCGCCAAGAAAAGCCTTCCACCCCCCACAAACAACTGTGAGTCATGATGGCCTAGGTTGTACGGTCCTTGCTCTGTCTTGATACATTGCTCTAGGTCACAGCTTCAGATGAGACTGGCATGCAAACAATGGGGGATAGGCTATTCACCTGCATCTCTGTCAGTCCATTTGGCAGCATACATACTTCTTGCACCAACATGTGAATCATACAACAGGATAATGCCAGGAGATGCATGCAGTCAGACATGTGCATATTCTGAACAATGCAGCAGCCTCTCCAGTCCACACCTAGCGCACCTATCCAGTTGCAGGCATGCCTCATTTACGTTCCATATGCACGAATGGAACCAATACCACCCCTCAAGTGTGCCCTTTGAACAACTAGCACCCCCACATGCTAGGCACAGTTGCATATCACTGTAACCACTACATGAGTTGCAGGCCATGCTACACATTGGATCATGTGCACCGCTATGCAGCAAGCATGGAATGCCTGCTGCAGAAGGCGAAAACCTTAAGACCCTAAACGCGCAGGGACAAAACAAGATGCGGCCAAAGACTACCGCTTCTATCTGGCACACAAACTTGACCCACAAGGATCGTTCTCGCTCAGTGTTCACCGATCTGACTAGGCACAAAAACCTTAGCTAAAGCATCCAAGCCTAGCTGTGACCCTGACTACCCAAACACTAGGAGTCCGGTGTAACAGTGCCCTCCGCTAGCGCTGCACTGCCCAACATAAACCCCCCTGCCAGAACCACGGCCAGCACAGTGCTATTGAGTATATGCACATCAGTTGTGGGCTGAACATGTGGCAGCTCAAGCACCCTCTCCTCAACACGACTGCAATCTTGAACAGAGAGCGTCTGCAAGCCCTCACCCAACCCCCCCAGAGCCTGCAAACTAGTCAGCTCCGCACACTCACAGACCTCTAGCGCCTGCAAAGCATGTAGTTTTTCCATGCCAGACAGATGGCACAAACTTCCGCACGAGTACAGTTTTAACGACTGCAAGCACGTGCTCATTGAGCCCTCTAGGCCTTCCAGGCTGGTGCTGGGGCAGCTTTCCACTGTGAGCTCTACCAAGCTGCTCAGCCCCTCCAAACCACACAAAGACGTAACACCACATTCCATCAACAACAACCTCTGAAGCAGCACTAGATCTGCCAGACCAGAAAGGCTTTTCAGGTTAGTTGAGGTCTGAATATGCAGGCTTGTAAGAGCTGTGCTCATCCCACTAAGGCTTTCTAACTCGTAGGCGCTGCACAGGACTAGTTCTTGTAACCTGCTCGAACCAGCTAAGCCCTGGAGAGAGGTGGCTGTGCAGCAAAAGGCCGCCAGCCTCAGCACCTCTAATCGCTGCAGTGTACTGAGAGGCTGCAAGCTGCTGAAGTTGAAAGGGTCCGCGCCATTCAGATTTTCACTGTCCAGACTGGATATGCATAGGGATGACAGCCCGGTCAGCGCTGAGAGCGGTGAGGGGTCAGCAGAAGCTGCTACACATAAATCGAGGTCTTGCAAGCTCTGTAGCACAGCCAGAGCTGCAAATGGATCCCCAACTGTAACGTCTTGAAATTCGAAACTGAGAGCGGTGAGATGTGAGAGGCATGTCAAGCTTCTTAAGTCCCCCAAGAAGTTATGAATGCGCTCCTCGCCGACATCAATCTTGAGATTCACCAAGTTGCCAGCCACAACAGCGAGCGCACTCAAGTCAAGTGACCGGTCCTCTGCTAAATCGGAAACGTGCAGTTCCAGGGACTTGCAGCTGCTAGCAGCCTCACAGAAGTCCCTTGTAGTTAGTGTGCCAAAGCCGATGTTCGCAACAAGTTCATCCATGACATGACTGTACCGCTTAAGCCATGGTACGATCGTTCCATCACCACCGTCAGAGCCATCGTAGGTCAGAACAACGGTCAGTTGGAGCTGCTGGATGGCTGAAAGTATCTGCAGCGGCCATGTCCATTCGACTCCCGTATCCATGTCATAATCAATTTCGTCTTCAGGCACATGTGGTGCCTCAACATTCACTTTGATGCTGAGACCAGCAATACGCCCCTGCCTTGCTGCAAGCCACTGCCAAATGGGGCCGCTAGGGCTGCTGAAGATTCCGCTAAGTACGAGGTTGCGATACGTGACAGCGGAGCTACTTGACAAGGCATGGAGCGACTTGCAGGTCTGGCTGAGGACTGCTGCTCTGGCTAGACCCCCAGGGCCTGAGGCCACGTGCTGGAAGAGATGGGCAAGCCATGTGTTGGGCAGGGCCAGGACCTTTAATGTTTGGTACGGGGCGTCTGGGCCGGACATGACGTTAATTTGCTACCAGGGGTGGTTAAGGGAGCGGCCTGCGAAGTTCTGCTCAGGCGTCTTTCCCAGGCTGACAGCGGTAACTGCTAGGTACGCTAATCAGAACCCAGAGATGGGACAATACGTGTGCTCTGCTGCACTGGTTACCGTGGCCGCAAAGTTTACAAAGTCGAAGATCCTCTTTCTTGGAAAAGTTGAACAGTGGGTGACAACTCACGCATGTGCTCCCATCATGGAACAGTCCCATAGAAGGAACAGACATTAGGTCCTAGTGTGAGGGAGACGGAAGTAGCAAACAGCAAAACGCTGCAATCAGGATATTCAGCCGACCGGTTTGCTCACTGGTGACGCTGCATGTGTACTGCCGCAGCACCGTCACTCACCGTGTCGGTTTGAATGCTGCCCCTGCCCTTCGAATCTGGCTCTGACAAATGTAGACTCTAGAAGACCCGGAAGAACGTTCCAACTATGACTCCAGCAGTCGCACCAGTTGGGTTCGGCTGCTCGACACCCTATGACTCGAGGCCACAACTCCAGTCACTCTGCCCCTCAGATAGGCTGCATGTCTGCACCCAAACAGCAGCCATCTGCTACATAAATCATGCCTTCAACCCGAGTCTCTCAAGTGAGACCCTTCCCCGTGCCGATACCTGACCACAAGTACTACAGATTACAGATTACAGATTACAAAGTGGCCCCACAAAGGGGGCGCCCGTAACGGAGCCAAACTAGGCTCCATGGGCATCATACACCATGCCAGACTCATCAATATAATCATCATAGTCAGACGAAAACGTATCAATTTGATAACCAACCAGACCTAGCTCCTCTAGTGTCTCCCTAGTTGCATAAGGTAGAAGGTCGGATGCTTCAAAGCGCCTATAGTCTAGGCATTCTGATACAAAGGCAGCAACCTTCCTGGGGTTCTGGTTCATGAAAGCACTGACCTTCCCAGAGGGCCGCATAGACCGAGCAGCCCGGGACACTCCTCCAAAATTTGAGAACAATGCTTCCTCATACTTCAACCGAATGTGGTGATATGTGGGGCATTCAAACAGGACATGATACTCATCCTCCATAACTGAGCCCAAAGTACACTTCTGACAGACCCTCTCAGATCTCGGCAACCGAGCGGGGGCCGGCACCCACCTTTCAGTTTGAAGTATGCCGTATATCCCGTAAATAGGTCTGTCAGTTCCTGACCTCTGCCCCATTCCACTAATATCACCACATCATCACCCCTTGCCACCTCCAAAAACACTTCTGCCTTGGCAGTACTAAGAACATTAATGTTCCAGTACAAGATTTTGGGCCCATGCAGCCCTAGCTGGCCCCCAGCCCATCAGGCATTACCAGCAGCAGCCACCCTTGCTGCAGTCCACTCCTCTCCTGCAATGGTGCAGGTCCCATAACCCCACTTGATCTTCTCACCTCGAGCCTTGGCAGCAGCCTTGGCCTTCCTGAAGGCCTCAGACTTGAACAGCTGAGTCTTCTCTTTGCGCTCTGCAGGAGTCAGGTAGGGGCCCAGCTAGGGTTAATTGGAACTCCCCGGCCCCTTTACTAGCCTCAAGGCTCGTCCCAACCGCTGCTGTGTGATTGCTTGATACACATGCCAGCCCATGACAAATAAAAACAGCAAACTTGCTTAATAGGCCAATTAGCCACATGGATTCTCTCAGGATGTGCCATCGTCGTCACCCACAGACATACACATGTATGCATACTCAGTACCGGTATGTAACTCCTTCCTTCGCATAATGCACAAGCAAACATCCTATCACTCACGCTCCACGTCCATTATCACATATGAGCATTTGACAAGTCGTCACACACCATATGCAAACGGATCCCAAACAGCACAGCACAATGAAGCAACAGAACGCAGCAGGCTATCTGTCCAATAGATCCGACAGAGGTAACGTCCATCCTTTGACATTTACGAGTGTACCCACAAGGAACTCCATCAGAGGGCCGCAGCAGTCCAGATAGACCCAACATCATACCAAACAAGAGTCGCAACCAATCGTCCCTTTGGGCTACTAGTGCATCAAAACGGACACTCATTGCAACTGTCCCAGGTCATGCAGCATGCATACCAACACTAAAGCCTTGCTACTACTCCCGGCAAATACCTCCTACTGCCACAAATAGTAGCACTGCTTCTGTCTGGAACACAGACTTGGAACACAGACTTGACCCACAATTTTAGTGTTCCTGCATCTGGCTAGACACAACACTTTACCCAAACCTAGCGCGACCTGTATATAGCCCATAACCAGTCTGGTGCATCATTGCTCTCCTGATTCCCCCTGCCAGAACAACCTCCTGCACAGTGCTTTTCCATACATGCACCTTGGCTGTGTGCTGAACATGTGGCAGCTCAAGCACCTTAGTTCTCCTCAACATGACAGCAATCTATGACACATAGCTCCTCTAAGCCCCCACCCAACCCCGCCAGAGCCCGCAAACTAGTCAGCTCCGCACACTTACTAACCTCTAGCACATGCAAAGCATATAGCGTTTCAATGCCAGACAGTTCACGCAAGCTGCTGCACTTGTCCAGTGTCAAGCTGGTAAGAGCTGTGCTCACCCCACTAAGGTTCTCTAATCTATAGGGAGCGCACAGATCTAGCTTCTTCAACATGCTCAAACCAGCCAAGCCCTGGAGAGAGGTGGCTGCGCAGCAACACTCCCCCAGCCTCAGGACTTCTAATCGCTGCAGTGTGCTGAGAGGCTGCAAGCTCCTGAAGCTGAAAGGTTCCTCGTCATAATACCCACTATACAGACTGGATAACTGTAGGGCAGACAGCCTGGTCAGAGCTGAGAGTGGTGAGGGGGTCAGCATAAGCTCCCACCACCAAGGAGAGGTCTTGCAAACTCCCCAATTCAGCCAGGGCCGCAAATGGATCCCCAACCATAAGGTCTTCCTTTCTAATCTCAAGAGCGGTGAGATGTGAGAGGCACGCCAAGCTTCTCAAGTCCCCCAAACTGCCATTATCGTCCTCATCTTCGCCAACAATACTGAGCTTCACCAATTTGCCAGCGAGAACAGCAAGGGCACTCAACTCCAGTGGCCCTTCTACATCCTCCAGAACATGCAGTTCCAGGGACTTGCAGCTGACAGCAGCCTCGCAGAAATCTCCCAGTGTTAACCCCTGTCCGTCAAAGCGGATGTGTGCGTTAAGTTCATGCATGACATACCCGTACTGCTTCAGCCACGAAATGAATGTCCCATCATCTCCAGCAAGGCCGTTAAAGGTCAGAGCAACGGTTACTTAATGCTGCTGGATGGTAGACAGTATCTGCAGCGGCCGTGTCCATTCGAATGCCCCAACCCTTTCATCCAAGTGTTCAGCGTCAGGCCTTTGTGGTGCATCAATTCTCATTTTAATGCTGAGACCAGCAATACGCCCCTGCCTTCTCTCAAGCCACTGCCAGAAGGGATCGTTCAATCTGCTGATGAATCCGCCTAGTTCGAGGTTGCGATACGTCACAGCGGAGCTACTTGACAAGGCATGGAGGGACTTGCAGGTCTGGCTGAGGACTGCTGCTCTGGCCAGACCCCCAGGGCCTGAGGCCACGTGCTGGAAGAGGTGGGCAAGCCATGTGTCAGGCAGGGCCAGGATCTGAGACGTTTGGCACGGGGAGTCGGTCCTGTACATGACGTTTGTCTGCTGCTGGGGGCGGCTAAAGGAACCTGCGAAAGCGGTCTGCCTCTGGCTCAGGCTGACAGCGGTACTCTGCTAAATATGCTGCTACTAAAAACCCAGAGTTTGGACGAGTACGAGTTCTCTGCTGCACTGGTCCTAGTGACTGGAAAGCTCACAGAATCGGGGATGCCCTCTTTTATCTTTCAACAGGGGGTGACAGTTACGCATGTGCTTCCTTTATCAACAACTCCCAAATAAGAAGGAAGAGACAAGAGGCTGCAATGAGGCTGATGGGAGTAGCAAACAGGAAAACGCTGCAACAGGCACGTTCAGCTGACCGTTTTGCTGGTGAGGCTGCATGTGTACTGCTGCATCCGCGTCACTTCACTTCCTGTCGGTTGGAATGCTGTTCCCTTCGAATCTGCCTCTGACATACACATACATAGAAGGCCTCGGAGAACATTTTAGATCACTAGTCCAGCAGCAGTCGCACCAATTGATTTCCTATTGCCGTTCGACAGTACAACCAAGCACCTGAGTGGCTGAGATCTTCCATTACACCTCCCTTCATGGCCCCCTAGCCCCATGGCTTGTCCTTAATCCTGCATGTGACTGCTTACTAGACTGACACGCACCCCATGAGACACCCGTAATTGCTAGGCCCCCAACCAGCCATCGTAAATACTGCATGTCACAGTCACTAAAATGGCCCCTCAGAAGGGGCACCCAAAAGGAGCCAATTTGGTTGCTGCATGGGGAGTTAAACATAATAACCCAACAGAAGTAAGAATCGAAACCAGGAAAAACTCTGACTGCCGGAGGGCGTGTCACCGTTACCCCCAGACGTTCTAACACCCAACAACACCATGAATCCCTCTTGTCCCAAATGCACAATCAGCCTTTTTACCAACATGCTCCACATCCAGTATCACAGTTTACCATTTGTCAAGCCTCACGCACCACAAAGATACGGATCACGCGGGCTCAAACATGCCAACAGTTAGAGTTGAAGTTGCCCATGGCAGATGGACGCTAGCAAAAAATTCAACGGAAGCAGCAGTGAGGAGGCAGCATGCTATCTGTCCATTAGATGCCGACAGAATATGTGACCTCCGTCCTTTCACACGTATATGTTCCTGTACTCAGAGGAGCTGCATCACATGGCCGCAGATGTTCTGCTAAGCAGCCCAGACAAATCATACCAGCACCCAAAGATCTAACAAAGCAATCCCTGTCTCCCTTTGGACTGCTGCACCAAATCAAATACCATGCAACTGTCCTACATAATGCAAGATGCGTACTAACAGTAACAGCCTTATTACTACTGTCACAACCCAAAGACTACTGCTTAATCTATCTGGCACACATTCAAACTTTTGGCCCACAAGGATCAATCTCGGCGTTCTTCCATCCGCCTATACATACTCTACATGCGCCACCCTTAGGTACCCCATAACCAGTCTGGTGCATCATTGCTCTCCTGACCCCCCCTGCCAGAACCAATCCTGCACACTGCTGTGCCACACACACTCACATTAGCTATGGGCTGAACATGTGGCAGCTAAAGCACCTTCTCCTCAACACAAGGGCAATATGTGACACAGAGCTTCTCCAAGCCCTCGCCCAACCCCGCCAAGGCCCCCAAACTAGTCAACTCACATTTCCTGACCTCTAGCACCGCTGCAAAGCATGTAGCTGTTCAATGCCAGAAAGCTGATCCATACTCAATCATGCAGTTAGTTGTGCACATGCCCACAATAATCACACATAATTGGGACGGTATTGTGGGTACCTTGCATGATGACACACCTTAAACAGCTGATATAGATGAACTCCACATATTTCAGGGTTAGAGACGCTTTACACCTAATCGTCTGCAATGCCATGTATCAAGCAGGGAGTGCATGCTGTGCACGTTTAGCAGGACAGCATGTTAAGCAGGCAGATACAAAACCACGTGCCTGTCAAGAGCAGAACCGCTTAGACCTAGCACATACACAATCGCTACGCGCAAGGACCACTCTCAATGTTCCTCCATCTAAAAGGCCACACAACACTCCACCCAACTATCCAAGCCTAGATGTGACCCTGAGGTACCCCAACACTAGTGCGGCGCATCACTGCCATCTTGCCGGCTCACACTGCCCTCCTAATGATTCCCCCTGCCAGAACCACCTCCTGCACATTGCTATTCATTATACACACATCAGCTGTGCGCTGAACATGTGGCAGCTCAAGCACCTTCTCCTCAACACGACTACAATCTTCAACACAGAGCTTCTCCAGGCCCTCACCCAACCCTGCCAGAGGCCTCAAACTAGTCACCCCACACTTCCTGACCTCTAGCACCTGCAAAGCATGTAGCTTTTCAATGCCAGAAAGCTGGCACAAACTTTCGCACGAATTCGATGTCAACGACTGCAAGCCGCACGTGCTCAAAGTGCCCTCTAGGCCTTCTAGGCTGGTGATGGGGCAGCTTTCCACTGTGAGCTCTACCAAGCTGCTCAACCCCTCCAAACCGTGTAAAGATGCAACACCACATTTTATCAACACCAACCTCTGAAGCAGCACTAGATCGAATACACCAGAAAGGCTTTTCAGGTTGGTTAAGGTCTCAAGATGGAGGGTTGTAAGAGCTGTGCTCATCCCACTGACGCTCTCTAACTCATAGGCACTGCACATGGCTAATTTTTGTAACCTGCTCAAACCAGCTAAGCCCTTGAGAGAGGTGGCTGTGCAGCAAAAGGCCTCCAATTCCAGGACCTCTAACCGCAGCAGTGCGCTGAGAGGCTGCAAGCTGCTGAAGCTGAAAGGATCGGCGCCATTAAGACTCTCACTGTCCATACTGGATATGCGTAGGGACGACAGCCCGGTCAGCGCTGAGAGCGGTGAGGGGTCAGCAGAAGCTGCCACCCCCAAGTTGAGGTCTTGCAAGCTCTGAAGCGCAGCCAGGGCTGCAAATGGGTCCCCAATTGTAAGATCTTGAAACACAAAACTGAGAGCGGAGAGATGTGAGAGCCATCTCAAGCTTCTCAAGTCCCCCAACAGGTTAGGACTGCTCTCCTCGCCGATATCAATCTGAAGCTTCACCAAAATGCCAGCCACACTCAGCAGCGAGCACACTCAAGTCAAGTGACCGGCCGTCTGCTAAACCGTAAACGTGCAGTTCCAGGGACTTGGAGCTGTTGGCCGCCTCACAGAAGTCCCCTAGAGTTAGCCCGTCTACGCCAAAGCTGATGTGCGCAACAAGTTCATCCATGACATGACTGTACTGCTTGACCCATGGTAAGACCGTTCCATCACCACCAACAAGGCCAGCATAGGTCAGCTGAACAACGGTCAGTTGAAGCTGCTGGATGGCCGAAAGTATCTGCAGTGGCCGTGTCCATTCGACTCCCGTACCGATGTCATTATTATGTTCGTCTTGAGGCACATGTGGTGCCTCAACATTCACTTTGATGCTGAGACCAGCGATACGCCCCTGCCTTGCTGCAAGCCACTGCCATACGGGGCCGCTAGGGCTGCTGAAGAACCCGCCTAGTTCGAGGTTGCGATACCTCACTGCGGAGCTATTTGACAAGGCATGGAGCGACTTGCAGGTCTGGCTGAAGACTGCTGCTCTGGCTAGACCCCCAGGGCCTGAGGCCACGTGCTGGAAGAGGTGGGCAAGCCATGTGTCGGGCAGGGCCAGCATCTGAGACGTTTGGCACGGGGCGTCGGGGCTGGACATGACGTGTATCTGCTGCTAGGGGTTGCTAAGGGAACCTGCGAGTGTCTGCCTCTGGCTCAGGCTGACAGCGGTAACTGCTAGAAATGCTGCTGCTAAGGACCCACTCTTTTGGACGAGTACGCGTTCTCTACTGCACTGGTCCTATGTGGCTGGAAAGTTTACAGAGTCGGGTTGGCCTTTTAAAGCTTCAACAGTGGGTGACAGTTGCGCATGTGCTTCCATTTGAACAACTCCGATGCAAGGAACAGAAACTAGGCTGCAATAAGGCTGTTCACACGGGGCGTATCCGGATTTGCAAATGTGGCTTGGGCAGTACAAATCCCGCTTGGCTTGAGTCAATCCTGTTTCCCAAGCTCGATCCTAAGCGGGATTCCAAGCGGGATTCCCAATCCACCTCTAGAGGTAGTTTTAGAAGGTACGCGGACGTGCTCCGGACGGCAGTTGCAAGTGGGCGCGGACAAATGAGGACAGTGCCAAATTTAAGCTCCAAGGCCTTGGTTATGCTCTGAGGCATAGTCAGAAGTCCGAGCGCCCTGTGCCGCTAGTTGATGTGCTTCGGTCGTGACTTCAACGGGCAGATGCATCGATGCCATGTGTCACTTACACTTCGCCCGGACTGACTCCTAGACACGCATAACTTTGGCATTGCACATTTCAAGCGTCCTGAAGACATTATGTAATATCATAAAGCCTCGTAGTAAGCGTTTGCGACTCGGCATGCATAAGTGTCTGCCGTCATGCACATTGCATGTCCTGCAACAAGTCATGCTTTTCCTCAGTCCAAGAGAAAGGCAACATGCGATCATGACATGTCCCTGCTTAGGAAATACTCGATGTTATTTATATGGTAATAATGAAAGCAGCACGCAGAAGGGGCCTTTGATCAACCGATACGGGCTGAACATGTGCATGTGTTTATTGTGAGGAGTCATTAGTGACTCAAGACGGCCTTGGGCAGTGTTGCTAAGTGATCTAGGGAAATCCACAATGCTACAATCGTTATGGCCTTGAAGGCAATGGCATGCTTTGCAGTAACTTGATTGTATCATCACATTTGTGTCCGTGCGGTGCTAGTAAGTATACTAGAGTTTAGCTGCCTTGGTGCAGCCACTCCTTAATTCTTTGTTTGTTTGTTTGTATACGGGTTGTGTGGGAGCAGCATACTTGATTGCAGCCAACAGCATGCGTTGACCATTCTGATGCGCTACCCAGAGTCTGATCCCGGTCCGACCCAGTTCCTGCTTGGTTTCATTTAGACGTCTTACACGCACCGTAAATAATGGTGGTACCTGCCTCCCGAGACCAGGCAGGATCCGAATGAATCTGGCTATCATACACTTACAAGGGAAGTGCCACTAAACATCCACACCCACCACTCCAGCTACCGTGCATAGGAAAGCTGCATGCTGCATCAGTTGCTTCTGAGCCTCACTTCAGCCAAAATGAAGGCATGCCTTCAGAAAAACCCACTCTACAACCCTACATACTATACACGCCAACCTGACAGTTAAGGCTGCATTACGGTCCTACCAGGGCAAACAAGTTGGTACCGACAACCAGCATGGACACATGAACAACCACAGTTGCACCTCCCCTTCTGGAGATACAGCATGTACAACGGCGACACCCTTGCGCTCTGCTGCTAGAGCCCCACCTGCCATCCAAGCTAGGGCAACATGCACTCAGCTGTGCATGACAGCTAGGTTTGCAACCACGGCCACAACGCTTGGGCAATGGGTAGCCTTGTAAGCTGCTATGCACAGGAGGATGAAGAGAGTCCTGGTACGGGTCAGGTGGTTGGTGTAGCTCATGGTCTTGTGTGGGTTAGTGCTGCTGGGCCACAGCTTCAGCGTCTGCCATGCAGGGTCAAAGGGGTCCACAGGGAACTTCTCCTTCTGGATGGTGAACCGGGCAACAAGGTACCTGCCCATGGCCCCTTGTGCACAGAACAAAGGGATCTTGCTGCGGATGCAGCCCTTGATCCCACGCGCGCTACCCACAGTCTTCCCCAACAGCTGGGCATGCCCCATAACAAAGCATGGCGCTGGACCTGTGCAGCAAAACATGACGAGGTTATGTCTTGCAAGATGTTGGTTGTAGTGCGCCCACTGATGGCTTACTAGCACCTCCCGCACTTGCCAGTGAACCTAATCTGCTCAAGAGAGCTCCAGCACACTGTGACCTATGATCTATGGTGTGTGCTTATCAAACCATGCATGATCTTGCAGATTGGACTAAAGACAGCTTGCACCCCCTTGCATTGCAGGGCCAAGGAGCCACACAGTGTATAAGATACAAGCTGATTGGAGCACCCATGCATGGCCAGTGGGAGTCAAGTTGTGAAGGCTAGCACCCCTCTATATTGCAGTGTGTTTTCAAGAGCCCCTAGTACGTACGTAGTGGCACGGCATTTGATCCAGACCAGCAAAACATGCACATGCTTATATGTAGGGGCTTGTGTGCTTACCTATGGTGCGCCTCAGCTTGGGCTCAAACAGCTCAGCCAGGAACCTCTCCCTGGCATCATCACCCCGGCCACATGTGAACGCCTCCATGGCCATCATGCTCCAGTCCCTGGCATCCAAGGGGTTTGCAGAGGCAACCATGTGCTCAGCTATCTTGGTGAACTCGTCAAGAGTGAAGGTGGACTGCTCTGTGTTGGCATGAGGGCCATCTGCTGGTAGGGCCTCGCCCCGCTTCAGCTTGAATTTGTCTTGGCACTGCTCATAGATGTGCTGGTACCCAGGGTCTTGCTTAAGCTTGGAGTGATGGATGGTGTCAGGCTGGGAGGATGTGGCCTCCAGCCTGCCCTTCTTGTAAAGTGCTTGCAGAGCAGCGTGTGTGCTCTTAAACACAGAGTCTGACTTGAACACCTTGGGACCTTCACCCTGCATCAGCACATGCAAACACGCTATAGGAAGAGCATAAGATGAGTAAATGCAAATAGTCATATGGGGCAAGATACAAACCTGACAGATGTACACTGAAGGTTAAGAGTGTGGAAACAGTTTGGGACGACTGCCACGACCAGACACGGCAGGGAGAAAGATGCCCCAAACTAGAGAGTGACATCCGCTGACTTACATACATTCTGGTGATGGGATAGAAACCCACAGAGACAGAACACACACAAAGCTGCATGTTTACCCCATGTTTTGCCAAAGATTAAGCATGGGTTCCCTGTCCTATCCACACTCTATACAGCATCAGACTGCATGGGCCCTTTCATTCACCTTGAATCCAACAGCATTCTCCAGTATGTACCACTTCAAGAAGCGGCCCGCAATTGCTGCTCCATGCGGTGGCACAAGTTTGGGCTCTATTGGCTGCCTTCTGGCTCGACCTGTAGCTGGGTCATTCTGGCACCACCACTGCAAAATTGAAGGCAGCAGCAAGGGAATGAGGACATAATAAGGATATGTCTGTGTCCAACAGCTACATGTCTGTACTGGCTCCATAGGTGGACGGCAGCAATAAAATGAGACTTACGCATTGAACTTGACTCTAGCTGCTGTACTGTATGCCAGCATATCAGCATTCCAGCCCAGTGTGCTTATCATGGCAGCACCAACAGAAGCAACATTGTTCAGTCACCAAGAAAACTGCTCAAATCTGTTGAACTTCTGTGTCAAGAGTGCTCACCTCAAACTTTTTGATGTAGCCACCATAGTTCTCAGCTGTCCCCTTGTGATACGAGAGAGGTTTGTCTGTGGCCATCTCCAGCATTTCAGCAGCAGACCACCTGCACATGAACAACCAATCAATGCTAGGTTCTAGCATTAAGTTGCAGATATCATCCAGCATACAAAGCAACTGTAGATAACCCTACCTCTGCCCTGGGTTGGTACTGGCTTCAGCGTTGCTCCTTCTGCGCTGCTCCAGCAGGGCTTCTTCCTCATCATCGTCTTCATCTGGAACCTCATCATCCTCACTGCTGGATGGTTGGTAATCTGGTTCCTGCTCCTTCCTGCTGCCAGCTCTGCCACCCATGCGTGCCGCGCGAAGAGGGCCCTGAGGAGCGGCCTGGACAGCTTGGCCAACAGATGACTTAAAGCTGGGCAGCAGAGCTGCCACACGGCTATCTACAGTGCGCACACGGCTTGATGTTCTCAAAGAGGGCTCCGGGTTGTTAACCATCGGCACCTCATCAGAGCTGGTTGCAGCTTGCGCATCCCCGGTCCTCCGTGCACTTGTATTTTTTGTAGACATCCCTTTACGGGGACCGCTATTAGTTCATGTGAGCCTCAATATAAAGGGGTGTATCATGTTTCGGGTAAAGGTCGCTGGCAGTTTCGAGCTGGGCAGGGGATGTACCTGTTCACGGCAAAGCAGAAGTTTGGATAGTCCGCTTGTCAGGCCTTGGATACCTTATGGGTAGGCCTTCCATGGACATGGGTGGCAGGCTTCAAAGCTCTTCCTGCCGCTTGCGGCAGGCCTGCGAAACTTTGAAACCGACGTAACTCAGTTCGCGGACAGGCACTACGACCGCATGGTGTCCACGAGTGCCCCAGTGACTGTCCGCGAACTGAACTTAAGTACTAGTCTGGGGTGGATTGGCCTGACTTGGCGGTTGGCGCAAACCAGATTGACGTGAAAACAGGCTTCGGGTGGAATCAAGCCGGATTACCCCACCTTTAAGCGGGATTGGGGTATTATCCGGTTCCCTCGTGTGAACAGCCTTAATGAGGCTGGCGGTAGAAGCAAAACAGGAAACCGCTGCATGAACAGTGGCGTTCAGCTGACCGTTTTGCTGGTGACGCTCAATGTGTACTGCTGCATCATTCCGCCTCACTTCGAAACTTCCGTGTACTTGGAATGTGGTATCCCATTCGAATCTGCTTCTGACATACCCATAGATAAACACCATTCGAGAACATTCTGAATCAGTCGAGTAGCAGCAACACCAGAATCCCATTGTTCGACACCACAACTCCATGCTTAATTCCAGTCAGTCCCTGGCCTCTCGTACACGCTGTCTGGCTGCTTTTAATCAACAGCCCTCTGCTATGTCATCCTCATTTCCAACCACACTAAACACCCCCGTGCTCATTTCAGACCACCATGCTGAGATCTTCCATTACACCTCCCTTGGCCGGTTGGCCCCCTAGCCCCATGGCTTGTCCTTACCCCTGCATATGATTGCTTAGTAGACACGCATCCCATGACGCATCCAAATTTGCTTAGACCCCCAACCAGCCAGATGCATATACACTGCATGCAGCCAAAACGGCCGTTCAGAGGGGGCGCCCAAAAGGAGCCAATTTGCGCTGCATGGGGAGTTATTTATGTCCTAAGCTACCCAACAGAAGTCAGAATCAAACAAGGCAGCTGACTGACTGCCGGAGGATGTGCCATTGTTACTCCCCGGGACGTTCTAACACCCAACAGCACCATGCACACTCACTACCAGTATGAGACCTTCCTGCCCCAAATGCACACGCACGCAGCCATTCTACCAACATGCCCCACATCCAGTATCACAGTTTACCATTATTCAAGCTTCACGCACCACATGCATACGGATCAAGCAGGCTCAACATGGCAGCACATAGAGTTGCCCATGGCAGATCATGGGCACTAGCAAATATCTACAATGAAGCAGCAGGAAACAGCAGAAGTTACCTGCCCACAAGATGCCGACAGATGTTACTTCCGTCCCTTTACACGTACATGTTCCTGTACCTAGCGGAGCTGCATCAAATAGCTGCAGATGTTCTAAACACATCTAGGATCCTACCAGAACAGAATATCCAACAAAGCAATCCCCGTGTCCCTTGTGCTTCACCAAACCAAAACACCATGCAACTGAGTGTCTCAGACAATGCAACATGCATACTGACAGTAACAGCCTTATTACTCCTGTCACAGCTCGAGACTACTATTGGCACACAAACATTCAGCTACAAGGATCAATCTCGGTGTTCCTCCATCCAGCTAGACACCTTCTCTACACATAATGCCTAGCACCACCCTTACGTACCCCATAACCAGTCTGGTGCATCATTGCTGCCTGAACCCCCTGGCCAGGACCATCTCTTGCACAGTGCTGTGCCACACACATACATCAGCTGTGGGCTGAACATGAGGGCAATACTCAACACAGAGCTTCTCCAAGCCCTCGTCCAACCCCACCAGAGCCCACAAACTAGTCAACTCACAATAATTGACATCTAGCAGCTGCAAAGCATGTAGCTGTTCAATGCCAGAAAGCTGGTGCAGATTCCAACACCTGTGTACGGTAGTGTGAAGCTAGTAAGAGCTGTGCTCACCCCACTACTGCTACATATGAACTCCACATATTTGAGGTTCAGAGATGCTTTACACCTGATTGTCTGCAATGCCATGTATCAAGCAGGGAATGCCTGCTGAGCACGTGTAGCAACTGAGGTGAAATCGTAAGCACGTCTAGCCGATACAAAACCAGGTGCCTGTCATGAGCAGAGACTACTACTTCGACCTGGCACATACACAACCTTCACCCACCAGGTCCATTCTCAGTGTTCCTCCATCTGAATAGACACATAAGACTTCACGCAACTATCCACTGAGCCTAGCTGCCACCCTGAGGTACCCCAACGCTAGTGCCAGCGGTGCATCACTGCACCACCTAGTCCGGCACTGCCCATTTGATGCCCCCTGCCAGAACCACCTCCTGCACACTGCTACAACTAATAACACGCACATCAGCTGTGGGCTGAACATGTGGCAGCTCAAGCACCTTCTCCTCGACAAAGGGGCAATCCTCGACATAGAGCTTTTCCAAGCCCTCAGGCAACCCGGCCAGAGGCTGCAAGCTAGTCACCCCACAATGACTGACCTCTAGCATCAGCAAAGCATGTAGCTTTTCAATGCCGGACAACTGGCACAAAAGTCCGCACGAGGACAGATTCAACCACTGCAAACACATGCTCAGGGTGCCCTCTAGACCTGCTAGGCTGGTAATGCAACACCTTTCTACTGTGAGCTCTACCAAGCTGCTCGAGCTCTCCAAACCACGCAAAGACCTAACACCGCATCCCACCAACATCAACCTCTGCAGCAGCACTAGATCCGACATACCAGAAAGGCTTCTCAGATTAGGCGCGGTCTGAAGGCGGAGGCTTGTAAGAGCTGTGCTCACCCCACTAAGGCTTTCTAACTCGTACGCACTGCGCAGATCTAACTCCTTCAATTTGGTCAGACCAGCTAAGCCCTGGAGAGAGCTGGCTGTGCAACAATTGGCTGCCAGCATGAGGACTTCTAGCCGCTGCAGTGTGCTGAGCGGCTGCAAGGTGCTGAATTTGAAAGGCTCGTCAGCTATCAAACCTTCCAAACTGGTTAGTCGAAGAGAAGACAACCCTGTAAGCGCAGACAGTGATGAGGGGTCAGCAGAAGCTGCCAACTCCAAGGAGAGGTCCTGCAAACTCTGCAGCCCAGCCAGGGCTACAAACGGATCCCCCTCTATAAGGTCTTGAAATGAGAAGTCGAGAGCAGTGAGATGTGAGAGGCATGTCAAGCTTCCCAAGTCCCCCAATGGGCCATCTCTGAACTCTTCCCCGGAATCAATGCTAAGGCCCACCAGCACGCCAGCCACGGTAGCAAGGGCACTCAAATCAAGTGAACCCTCTATTAGGTCGCAAACGTGCAGTTTTAAAGACTTGCAGCTGGTAGCAGCCTCACAGAAGTCCCCTAGAGTTAGCCCGTCTACAGCGACGCTGATGTCCGCAGTAAGTTCGTCCATGACATGACTGTACCGCTTGAGCCATGGTACAATCGTTCCATCATCACCGTCAATGCCATCGTAGGTCAGAACAACGGTCAGTTGCAGCTGCTGGATGGCCGACAGTATCTTCAGTGGCCGTGTCCATTCGACTCCCCCAGCCATGTAATCCTCCGCATAATCGTCATCTTCAGGCACGTATGGTGCCTGAATTCTCAGTTTGATGCTGAGACCAGCAATACGCCCCTGCCTTGCTGCAAGCCACTTCCATAGGGGGTCGTACGGGCTGCTGACGAAGCCGCCTAGTTCGAGGTTACGATACGTCACAGCGGAGCTACTGGACAAGGCATGGAGCGACTTGCAGGTCTGGCTGAGGACTGCTGCTCTGGCTAGACCCCCAGGGCCTGAGGCCACGTGCTGGAAGAGGTGGGCAAGCCATGATTCGGGCAGATCCAGGACCTTAGACGGCTGGCACGGGGCCTCGGGCTTGGACATGACGTTAAAATGCTTTCGGAGGTGGTTAAGCGAACCTGCCCGGATGTCTGCTGAGGCCTCTGGTTCGAGCCAACAGCTTCAACTGCTGGGACTGCTGCAAACAATAACAACCTAGAGGTGGGACACATACACCGGTCTGTGTTTGCAAAGCTCACAGAGTCGGAGGCCCTCTTACATCAGTGGGTGACAAGTCCAGCGAGCATGCGCTCCGATGTTGAGACATTCCCACAGACCGGCTACATGGGAGTCGTAGGGGAGTAGTGAAACAGGAAAACGCTGCAACAGGGTCTTGCTACAATCATTTCAGCCAACATGTCTGCTGGTGACGCTCCATGTGTACTGCTGCATCGGTCACCGGCACATCCGTGGGCTGTACTCATATCATCTCCTGTTCAATTCCTGTTGATGTGCCTCGATTTAAACGACACGTGAAATTCCTGGTGGCCCCCTACTCGACGTACAGTAAAGAAGATTCACTTGCACCAGATCCTGCAACCAGCCGTTGATCCTTCCAACGTCCTTTATCCCGTTGACCATGCAGCTGCGTCATAGCACTTAATGAAGGAGCATGTTCGTCAGGGCCCACGGATCGCATCACCGTGCCATGGCTGGAGCTCTTGTAGCGTGGGGACTGCTCCTCCTCTTGACGGTGCAAGTAGGGGCACACAATCATCAGTCACATTATAACACGACAGCTAAGAGGTACGCTCTCAAAGTTGCAAATGTAGCAGTCCTTATTTTGGTAAGCTTGAGATTACCGGCCACAGGGTGCATGGGAAGCTCAACGTTCACCTGGTCCCCCATACTCATGATGACGGAGGTTGGCTGAAGACATTCGATCAGTACTACTATGGCGCAAGGCAAGATATACAGGTTTGTCTTCCCTTGTAACGGACATATTCAAGCGTGTTTCTAGCTGCTCTGTTGTGCAACAGTTCCCACATCCTCCTCCCCCTTTGCAGGAAGCAGCAGTGCAATACATCCTGGATTCTGTCATGCAAAGCCTTCGCAACAATCCCGATCGCAAGTTCTGTTATGGAGAAATGGTAAGCTTACGGAGACATTGCAGCATTCTGCAGACAAGTGATTTGCCGTGTCCAAAGTCCAGCTCTTCATCAAGGGTTCTTTCGTATTGTTCCAAGATGGCCAGCCCAGTGCCATTTGATTGAACTAGAGCGTCTCCTGCGAGGATGCAACTACTGCAACAGAGCAGTCGCTTCTGGTATATCGGGCATTCTGCATACCGACCTCCCAGATAAACTCACATTCTACAGCACATTTACTAGGCTTCTATGAAGAACATTGTGCACATGAAGGTGTGCAAAGTAGGCTTCCCACGCGGCTGTTTATATCCTTGGACTATTTGTCTTGCCATAGTAGCAGCAGGAGCTTTCAGCTCGGGCATCTTCGAGAGACTCAAAACAACACCCTTAGAGAAGGGTTCCCTGGAGGGATATCTCCCTGCACCAGCAGGCCTCCAAGGATAGTGGTAAAAGTAAGTCGTGGCACAACTACTCAGCAGGGATGTGGAACCCTAACTCCTAACCCCTTAACCCTAGTAGTTGGTGGTGCAACTAGTCCTGGTACTACTACTCAGCAGGATCTGGACCCCTAGATTTTAATCCCTAGTTAGTGGTGGTGCAAGTAAGCCGTGGCACAACTACTCAGCAGGATCTGGACCCTTAAACCCTAGTAAATGGTGGTGCAAGTAAGCCCTGGCACAACTATTCATCATTCTCCAACTATTGTCCTGTTCTTTCAATGGTGTTGTACTATGCTCACCACCGTGCTGTTGATATTGGAACTTCCTGTTTGTGGATGTAAACGCACTTAAATACCCTGATGTTCAAGATCCATTCTACCCATGTGTTTTGCTTCTGCCTTCAGTCATTCTTCAGCCGCTGGTGGTCTCTCCAGTCCCCCTCCATCCAGGGTGTGGTCAAGCAGCTGGTGTCATCTGGTCAGCTGGACTTCATCAATGGTGGTTGGGTGCAACACGATGAGGCGGGAGCACACTACAACGCTATGATTGATCAGACAACAAGGGGGCATAGGCAAGTGATGGTCAGCACCTAACCCCTAACCCCCTAAACCCCAAACCCCTGGCTAATCTGTGCTCATAACGATTAGCGCCTGCACAGCTACAGCTCAGCCTGGATTTAGCTTAAAGCCCACCTTGCCTCCCATCCTTGTGTCCCGTTCCCATTTTTGCTAGGTATAGTGGCGTCTAGTCTGGCCTCTTTCACCTTCCTGGTATCTGTCCCCCCTTTTGAGATGGCATGTGACGGTCTCTCTTGCAGTCCCAAGTGCAATAGTTGGTCTGCCTGTCCGTTCCTTTTGTCTTCATATCTGCGTTTGACCCCTTTTGTGACACTGGTCCCACCCTCCTTGCCTTTGATCCCACCCCCCTTGCCTCTGACCCTACCCCCCTTTGCCTCTGACCCCCCCCCCGGCTTGCCTCTGACCCCACCTCCCTCCTTCCTCTGCCACACCTCTTTCTTTCAGGTTTCTGAATGCTACCTTTGGTGTTGTTCCTCGAGTGGCATGGCAGATTGATCCCTTTGGTCATTCCTCCACCCAGGCCAGCCTCATGACCGCAGCAGCAGGACTCAAGGGACTGTTCTTTGGGAGGGCAGACTACCAGGTAGGAGGGCCTGTGGGAGGGCAGGCTACCAGGTAGGAGGGCCTTTGGGAGGGCAGACTACCAGGTAGGAGGGCCTTTGGGAGGGCAGACTACCATGTAGGAGGGCTTTTGGGAGGGCAGGCTACCAGGTAGGAGGGCCTTTGGGAGGGCAGACTACCAGGTAGGAGGGCCTTTGGGAGGGCAGACTACCAGGTAGGAGGGCCTTTGGGAGGGCAGACTACCAGGTAGGAGGGCCTTTGGGAGGGCAGACTACCAGGTAGGAGGGCCTTTGGGAGGGCAGACTACCAGGTAGGAGGGCCTTTGGGAGGGCAGACTACCAGGTAGGAGGGCCTTTGGGAGGGCAGACTACCAGGTAGGAGGGCCTTTGGGAGGGCAGACTACCAGGTAGGAGGGCCTGTGAGAGGGCAGACTACCAGGTAGGAGGGCCTTTGGGAGGGCAGACTACCAGGTAGGAGGGCCTTTGGGACGGCAGACTACCAGGTAGGAGGGCCTGTGAGAGGGCAGACTACCAGGTAGGGGGGCAGACTCCCAGGTAGGAGGGCCTTTGGGAGGGCAGGCTATTAGGTATGTAGGAGGGCGTTTGGGAGGGCAGACTCCCAGGTCGGAGGGGGAGGAGACCTACTTAGGAGTAGGAGGGAGGGGACCAGGGGTGAATTGGTATTATGTTAAAGCTCTTGGGGCCGAAGCAAATCGTAGTAGACAACGTTGGTTCTTTTTGATACCAGCAGAAATGGCCGAGCTTGCAGGGATGGGGAATTGAGATGGGGGAACATGGGAGAGGCATGAGGACGGCAGAACGTTTGAAGGTTCAGAGAAATGGTGCTGTGATGGTATGTGGTTAGATTCAGTGTTCGGGATTCAGAGGCGGTCACAGATTTTACACTTGGCACATACAAAAAGACCACAACAAAAGAAGTGGTTACGGCTGCAGCAAAAGCATGCCTGTAGCTGGTACTGCAGAGAAGAATGCTTGCCATGGCTGCCCAGTGGGTTGTAATGTGCTGCTTAGCATCATTCCACCCTTGCTGCTGCTGAGGGTCCTGTTTATACGTGCAATTGCAGTTTGCCACGGCAGCTTTGTTTTATATAATCCCAAGATTGCCCCGCACATCGCAATTGCAGTTTGCCACGGCAGCTTTGTTTTATATAATCCCAAGATTGCCCCGCACATCGCTGCTTCCTATGTCTATCCACGTAAGTGATGTCCCGATCAGCCCTGGTACTGCTTCTGTGATTGCTGCTCTGATTGCTTGGGTTAGGGTTAAGGGTTATGGGTTTTGTTAGTTATAGTACTGCTGCTGTTATTGCTGCTATGGTTGCTTGTTCTTTCTCCCTGTGTTTTACTGCGTCTGTTGTCCTAGCTGCTGTGGCATTTGCTGTTATCCCAACTGCTGCTGTTCGTGTTGCTCTTTGGTCCCCTTATCTCCCGACTGCATGCACATGCCATAGCATTATGAGTGCCATAGGCCAGGCACCTTATCAGGACAACAGCCACATAAGAATCTTGCTCTGTTGGTCAATCAGCTGTCCGCTGCTGAAGTTGGTCAGCTGCAGCTACTTGGTGTATCTGTTGGCATGGGCTGGGGTGGGGCGGGGGAATGAAGTGCTTATCCATGGTAAGAAGGTGGCACGCTACGGCAAGACCCCTCTTTCCCTCAATCTATGCATTCTCATGGCCCTGCGCCCCTTTCTCTCTTCTTTCTTACTAGTGCTTATCATCACCGTTGCGTGTGCTTGTATTACAGATCCATGTTTTGCGCCTTCAGTCACTGCGTTCCTTTTCAGCCTCCGGCCGCTGCTGCGCTTTCAACTTGTCACGCCACTACAATCTCTTAAACCTGGCCCTGCTTCCGCCTGCTCCTGCAGAGAGTTTGCAATACACTGTCCCCCTTCCCCTCCTCCTCCTCCTGCTGCTGCTGCTGCTGCTGCTGCTGCTGTGGCTATACCTGCAGCCTGTGTTACAAAAGTAAGAGCTGGAGTGCTAAACTTGGGCTATGTGTGGTTCCGGCGGCTGTTCTTGCAGTTTCTGTTGTTACCCCCTGATGCTGTTGATATGGGTCACCTGCATTTTCAGTGGCTGCTGCTGCTGCTGTTGTGCCTATCACCCTTACCACTTACTGTCTCTCTTGGTCATGCTTAGTCCTCCTCCTGCTCATGCTGTCCCTGTTGCCTCAGGACATGGCATTGCGTGCTGAGCGTAAAGAGCTTGAGTTCATGTGGCGTGGCTCTCAGTCCTGGGGTGCCGCATCTGATGTGTTCACACACATTTACCCCAGCGGGAACTATGGCGCACCCCCGGGCTTTGATTGGAACTACGGCACATCATGGGACCCACCCATAATTGTAAGTGAGATGTCGGGAAGGGCGGGCAGGGGGATGTAATGGAGGCACTGTTAAGCGGGGAGCAGGGTTGGGGGAACCAGTGTTTCGTGGTGAGAGATGGGAAGGGAACAGGTCTAGAGGTGTGTTGAGGGGAGGTGGTTGGTGGAGGGGGAAACAACAGGTAGAGAATTACATTTCATGATATGTCATAGCACAAAATGCCATAGGCTCCGCACCTCAAGCTGTTGTTACAGCGAGGGGGAACAGACAGGTTTAGTATTTGAGGGGCTAAGGTACATGAGGGGGCTTTTAGAGACTGGATGAAGGTGTGTAGAAATAGCTTGTAAGATCTGTCCAAGGGCTGGATTCTGAGCTGGAGTGAATGCGAGGCTGTTGTGTAGCGGTTGACAGGCAGAAAAGGTGCGCTGCGGGGCTCTTTGCGACAGTCTCAGCGTTATGCATTACTCAACACCTGAGAGGGTGAGAGGGTGAGATGGTAGAAAGTTTAACAGTGGGCAGGTGGAGGGGAGGGTTTTTTCCTAGCTGGTGGCAGAGAAGTGGAGTGAGGGGCAGAAATTGGCTGGGGACGGGCCTCAGGTTGGAAAGGACGAATAACTGGGAGCAGGTAAACCAGATCCCCAAAGCTGATAACAAAATTGAATCACAGCCTGGGGACGGGCCTCGGGTGGGGGGGCAACAGAGAAATGCGGTGATGGATATAGGGGAGGTTGGAAGAATGGGGTGCTGTGCATAGGTGGGCAGCAAGCATAAGGGGCTGGGGATTAGTGGCATGGGGCCCTGTGTGGGTGGTATATCAGGAAGCAAAGGCAGAACAGAAGGGGGACAGGAAGGCACATGGCATATTGTGTTCAGCGCAGGTGCACAGGGTAAGGCAGGAGGCTGGGGATCCTCATGGTGTGTTTAGTGGGATTTGATGCTTGAGATGAGAAGGGGGAGTAACAGTGGATTCTCAGATTGACAGGTGACAGCAAATGGGAAGTAGCTCCAAGACAGGTTATAAGGTTGCTGTGCTGGGGACCTCCACGCAAAAGCAAAAGGGGGTAGGGGGGAGGAAAAAAGTGTTAAACATGGATGCAGAAAACACATGGATGTGGTCTTTAAAATAACATGCTGGGCATTATTCAGGTGGTTGTGGTGCAAGCAAGTAGTGTAGCAGGCAGGCACATGAGGGACACATGACGACGCGTGGTTGAGCTTGGAAGATTTGATGCTGCATGAATTATCATGAAAATGAATGATTTGCGGAAGTAGGCTGACAGGTGACGGGGGTGGGAATGGGGGGGGGGGGGATGGGGGGGGGAATGGGGAAGAGGCAGGGGGCGGGAGAGGCCATTAAACCAAGAGCAGGTGTACTTTAAGGGATGAGGGTACTTTGGATGTTTTTCAGGTTGTAGGAGTTTTATGATCAAAGGAGCAAACGGGGTTGGTTTTGTAAGTCAGGGAAGGACAGGTTGGGGCCAGCAGCTTTTAGGTAGGAGATCTAAGATTGAAGGAGGAGATGGGGGTGGTTTTGTATGGCAGGGAAGGACAGGCGGGGGTAGGTTTGAGAGGCCTTGTGCTGGGCTGCCGGGGGAAAACTGGAGGGGCACTGAAGCATCTTTTTTGAAATTGCAGATTGGGCTTTTTCGGGCATAGGCGGCAGACTTTGTGGTTATCTTTTTCATTATGTTTAAGTTTTGGGCTCCCAAAAGGAGTTCACAATGCACTGCCCTCTTCTGCAGGAGGGCTTAAGGAATTTGTACTTATTGTGCAGCTTGGTAGCCTTGGCAACTGTTCTGTATGCAAAGGTAGATCCTAAATGTATGGTGTGATGTAAAACTCTCTGAATGTGTAGAAGCTTCTGTGTCTGTGGTTGGAGACCAGTCAGAAAAGTACAAATGAGTCATTCTCGGTTACAAATATATCAGAGCAGTTGCAAGCCTGTGCATCGCATATAAAAAGTCAACACAGGTTGATGCTTTAGTTGTAATTGCTGTTCCTTGTTTTGTAGCTGATGCAGGATGACCCAAACCTTCCTGAGAACAAGGTCAGATTGCATGGAAGCCTGCATCATAGGGTTTAGGGTTGCCTACCCTAAAACCTAACCCCCCCCCTAATTACCCAAACACTAAACAAGGCAGATTGCAGGGAAGCCTGCTGCAATAAAATCTGTGTGTATATCATACTTGCTCCTCTTACAGGATGACCCGGACTCTCCAGATTATAACGTGCCTGACCGTGTGGACGCCTTCATCTCCGTGTGCAATCACTGGTCCTCCAAGATGCGTGGCAATGACATCCTCTTTATGATGGGCTCAGATTTCACATATGCAAACGCTAATGCATATTTCCAAAACATGGACAAGCTGATCCATTACGTGAACCGCGACGGGCGTGTCAACGTGTTTTATTCAACCCCGGGAGATTATGTGGAGGCGAAGGCGGGGTATAAGGATGTGAAGTGGCCGGTGAAGACGGATGATTTCTTCCCTTATGCAGATTGCGCCCACTGTTATTGGACAGGTAACGGAAGGCGGGCCGGGCCCAGCCCTCTGTGGGCTGCTGCTAGTGCTAGTTTAGGGTTTAGGGTCAGGGTTTAGGTTTAGGGTCAGATTTAAGGTTTAGGGTATAGGGTCTAGCCTGCTGCTGGCCCAGGGCTGCAGCACAGGAGGGAGGGAAGCTTGGGGAAGAGGGGGGGGAGCGTGGTTTAGGCAGAAAATGGGACAAGAGAGGATTGTTTAGGGGATGTGGGGTGTGGCGGGGGTAAGGAAGAGGGATTGAGAGGCTTGGGGGAACTAACCTGGGGTACTGTATTGGTATATCTGGTGAGTTTGAAGGATGCAAGGATTGCTGTAAAAACAATGGCGTGTGGTGTTGTGAAGGTGGGTAACCCAGGCCATGGCCCAAACCCTAAACCCTGAACCTGAACCCTAAATCCAAGGCCATGCCTGTTGCCATCAAGAGCATAACCACTACTACTGTTATATGTGCTGTGATGTGTGGCTGCCAATGTGGACTGGTTCCATGACAATTGCACTTTGGAGTCTGGTAGGCAATGCAAGGAGAACAGTTTGGGCGCAGCAAGCGTTATGGTGTGTTTGGTCATTTCAACCTAGCTACAGCTTATGCAGCCACACCTTGAACATGGGCTTTTGGTTTGCTTGGTCTATGGGTCTTTTTACAGCAGCCCCAGTAGCAGGCACACCTCTGAGGGCCAGGGGCAGATGGGGCGCCAGGAGCTTGGGAAAAGAATGTTGGCAGGTTTATGGGGGGCCAGAGGCTTTGGGAAAGAAGGGGTGGCAGGCTTATGGGGGCTTAGAAATCGAGTGAGGGGCGATGGGGGCTGTTGCCCGGGAGAGGGAGGAAGTCATTTATAGGGGTGCCTCAGTATATTGGAAAAGGGACGATTGGGGCTCAGGCAAGGCTCAGCTGGGGAAAAGTGGGGCTGAGGCATATGTTGGTGTACTGCATTGTGGAGACTAGTACCAAAAGGCAGAAGCTCATTTAAATACAAGGTCTAATTGCTGAGTTCTCAGTTGCCCTGCATAGGAGCACGTGGAGATATGGAAAGGACTCACGGTTGCAGCGTCTGTAAGAACTCCCAGTCACCCAAAATTGCTGATCACTGATATATGCACCACTGACGTGTTTGCAACGTTGCAAAGTGCTGTCACTCAATGGAGAACTGCCTCTTGATGCCCCTTTGTCTCTGTGTTATCTGTTGCCACGTCAGTTACCCTAAACCCTAAAACATTGTATGTTGCCAGCACAGGTTACTTCACCAGCCGCCCTAGCAGCAAGGGATTCATCAGGTCTGCCACAGCACTACTGGCAGCTGCTCGGCAGCTACAAGTATTGGCCACTACACATTCTCACACTTCCACCTCCAGCCCCGGCCCCACAAGGACAACAGCAGTAGAAGGGAAGGGCGCATCAGCCAGAGGAGTGTTAGCAGCAGCAGAAGGCGGAGGTCCCTGGGAGGGAAGAACACTCTCAGCAGTACTAACTCCCATGAGAGCTGCTGCTAGCCTTGATGCTTTAGAGGCCGCCGTCTCTCTTACACAGCACCATGATGCCATCACAGGGACAGCAAAGCAGGCAGTGGCAAATGACTACCATAGGTGAACGAAGGTTTAGGATTTAGGGTTTAGTGAAAGGGATGAGTGCGAGGAAGAGCGGAAGGTCCAGGCGAGGTTTATGCAGGTGGAGAGTGGGAGGGTTGCATGGAGTTACTTAGTGCATGGCCAATGACTACCACAGGTGAAGGAGGGGCCAATTGAATAGTTGGGCAATTACAGTTTGTTTACTGGCACAGCACTGGGCTGCAGGACGAAGTACTGCTGCAAAGCAGCAGAAAAGGGATGAGTGCAAGGAAGAGCGAAAGGTGCAGGAGAGGGTTCATGCAAGGCAGAAAGCCACAGGGTCTCATGGAGTAATGTGGTAGGTTCCTACAAGCTGCAATGGTGATATGATTTGGGGGATGGGAGTGCATTGCATACGAGATGTAGTAGTTTTGCAAGAACAAGACGTCATGATGCCAACGGGACCATGTCGTGCTGCTGCAATGTTTTGAGTCCAATGTTGCAAAGTGCACATGTAATTGCCTGAATTGTCAGATTTGAGTGTGGATGAGTATGTGGAAGGTCTAGGGTTTAGGGTTTAACCCTAAACCTTAAACCCAAACCGAAAATTCTTTCGTGGGGGGCACGAAATCTACGCCAAAGAATAGCATGCATAGGCTGCGCATCTGACCTGAAAATGGCATGCACCTTTTTGGTGGCCACTGTTTTAGTGCTTCACCTGGAGGCTTTAACCTGAAATACATATTTTTGGTATTTGCACTGTTCAGTCGTACTAAAAGCTTACTGTTATCAAATTTCATGATATGCCATAGTCAAAAGTGTCATAGGGCCCGCACCTCAAGTTGTCACAAAAAACAGCGAGGTGGAAACACAATATGGGTTGTCTTCGGCATGTATGACAACATATGCCTAGATTAGAAGTGAGGGTCCAGAACACAAGCTGGGGTTTAGGGGTTTCTCCCTTGCTTCTTAACTACAAGCTTATAATAAGACTGTCACTATCGTCCATCACGAAATTGTTTTAATTGCTTGAAACTTGTGTTTGTTGCAGGATGCTTGCTGCAGGTATAGATGAAGCTTACCAAGTCATGGCAGCAGCGCTGCACCACCTCCTCATGTCTACCTCACCCACCTACCTTGGTCAAAGCTTCCAGCACAAACCCATGTCCCGAGATGGTGGTGGTTCTGCTACTGCAGCTGACCATCCCCATGTTAATCCAGGCTGCAACACCGCTACCACAACCACCAGCAGCAGCAACAGCAGCAGCATTAGGGGGGACCTAGGTGGTATTCTTTCTTGGGGTATTGTGCGTAAGCTATTGAGAGCTACTCACAGACACCTGGTAGAGCCACTCAACGCCCTGCTAGGGCCCTGGTGGAGGCAGGACAATGGTACCAGCCCCTGCAGTACAGGCAGTACTACTGCTGCTACGAGCACTACAACCAGGGAAAACAACGTGCCAGGGCTTGGTGAGCTGTCCTTCTGCCCGCTGCTGAATTCAAGCGTCTGTCCAGCTAGCGTGTCTGTGCTATCGTCAGCTGTTGCTGGTGCTAGGGTGTCGGGAGGTGGTGGCAACTCATGTGTTGGCTGCTGCTGTGACCATGGTCTGCTGGTGGTGGTGTACAACCCCCTGGCATGGCCGCGGGAGGAACTGGTGCGGGTGCCTGTGGGAGATGGAGAGGCAGGGTTTACTGTCGCAGGTATGTTGGGGTTCTAGGGGTTTTTGGGGGGTTAAGGTTTGAACGCTTGTTGTCTTGCCTTGGGGGGGCGCTGGTCAGTTGGGATGGCTAGCTTGTCTCCTGCCTCGCTTGATGCTCCTGCTAGTGACTCCCCTTGGCTAAAATTATATGGTTACATCTATGCACGGATGAGGACCATTTACCCCAGATATGAGTCATACAGTCCAACTCCCAAATCAAGCACTCCACCTCCATCCCAACACCTCACATTTTTGCACTCTACGTCTGGTCCTGTTCTGGTCCTGTCCTGATGTTTGCTGCTTGTAATGGTGGATGGTTGGGGAGGTGTGTCGAGGCAACAGCTGTTGCGGCGGTGGGTCGAGGATCAGAAAAAGACGGGTAGGCATGTAGGCACCTTTGACTATCTATGGCGAATAGCCTCTCTCTAACACCTTGTTTTCCTTGCTAAGACTGCTGCTACCGCATTGCAATCCCCCGGCTCCTTGCTTTTGTGCCTGACAGCATATGCTTTGGTCTGCAGTCGGGTGTGTTCATTTCGGTCGGCCTTGCATATGCTGCCACATCTGGCAACCCGCAAACCCTAGACCCTAAACCCTAAACCCTTATGCTGCTGCCACATGTGGCAACTGGCAAAGCCTAGACCCCAATCCTAAACCCTTATGCTGCCACATGTGGCAACCCGTAGCCCCCTTGAACCTGACCCCAAACAAACCCTGTTGCCTGCCGTACAGTCCCAGCTCTTGGGTATGAAGATAGTATTGTCACTATCCACACCCTCCATGCAGTCTGGGTGCTTCTCTATCTTGGCAGGGCCTGCATCTGGTATCGTTAGACCTGCTCCTCGATCCTTGTCCTCTCAATATTTTACTTTTCTACTCATCTTCCTTAACATGCCCGTCCTTCTTCTCTGAATCAATCCAGACACTAGCAATAATTCTCTGCAGTGCCTGCTATGTACCTTCTCTTTTTGGTGATTCAGTGGTAATCTGTGCCCCTGCCGTTGCATTTGCAGATGCTGCTTCTGGTACCCCCTTGAAACTGGCCCCTCAGATTACCCGTATCACCCCCCCCACCGCCCTCCTCCAAGACGCCCTAGTGTCCGCACGTGTCCTCCCCAGCCGCAAAGATCTGGGGACTAGGGAGCTAGGTTTCTGGGTGCAATTGCCGCCATTAGGGTTTGTGGCACTTACCATAAAACCCCAGCCACAAAATCAAACTGGGGGCCGAGAAAAAGGTGAGTGATATAACAAGTAAAGTAGGATGCTTGGTGTGTTGCTGAGCTTACAGTCAGTGCTTGCATTGAGCGTTCCTAGGCAAGATAGTTGCAGATTATAAGAATCATGTGCTTTACCTGAGGAGTGTAGCATTAGTTTAGGGTTTAGAGTTAAGAATTTTACGAATTAGGGTTTAGGAATTTTAACCATAAACCCTAAACCCTTTACCTGAGGAGTGTAGCAGTCATAAATCTATGCTATGGATCCATCCTAGGCAAAGGTTCTAACATACAGCAACTCCGTGTTTGGGGCGTTTGGGTCTGTAAGCAATCCAGCGCAGACTCTTTCAGAAGATAAGCTGAGTGCTTGTGTTGGTCTGCCATATGTCTATCCATGATTAGTCCCCAACGGCAATATATGCAGCCTTATAAGTGTATTTGATGTAGGTACTATGGCATACGGAAGCGACAACCTGTCCACCACAGGCAGTGTTAGTGGGAGCAAAAGCAGCGGCAGGGAGAGCAGCGGCAACCACAATACCAGCAGTATGAATCCGGGCAGCAGTGTCCCTCCCTCCACCAATCTCCCTCCCCACGTGTCTAATGGTGTGATTAGGCTGCACCTTGACCCTGCTACTGGTCGCATCACTGCTGTGTCAGCCGCTGATGGTTCCTGGGCCATGGCCTTTACACAAGACATCATGGCCTATAACAGCAGCACAGGGGAGGAAGATAATAATCACATCACTGATAATGATTATGATGTTCACCGTGACGAGGGGCATGGGGTAAACAACGGAGGAGTCAGCAGCAGTGGGGATACTCAGCAGAAGCTGCTGCAATATGGGGAGCATCAGAAAGCAGAAGAACTGCAGCGGCTGGGAGTGGATGAAGTTGGGGGTGTGTCAGGGGCTAGCAAATCGCAGCAGCAGCAGCAGCAGCAGCAGGGGTCAAATATGCGTCAGAGCAGCACACCAGGTGGAGGTAATGATGGTGATGTGAATGATCCAACTCAGCAGCAGCAGCAGCAGCCAAAGCAGCAGCAGCAGTGTGGTATTGGTCATGGTGTGAGAAGCTGTGACTCAACAGGACGAGGGGAGAGGGGTGCAAGGAATGGTGGGCAATCCAGTGGAGCTTACATCTTCAGACCCTCAGCCTTTGCTCCGGTGGGTGAAGCTTTTGCCTTTTTTGCTTCTTTTGCTTTGTCAATCATATTAAATGATATTGAATAAAATTAGTATATGGAAATTAGATGAAATTAGTAATTAATTTAATAAGCTAAGTGAAAT